>OX458320.1:13816814-14163789 GCA_949768715.1 Dascillus cervinus | reverse complement strand
CTTTTATGCGTAGGACAAATAGGACTAGGTCCTAATCGTCCAAAATTCCAGAATACTCGTTTTGGTTGGGTATTAGCGGGTCGTATAGAAGCCCCTTTTAGCAATATGGTTAATTGCCATTTTAATCGCTCAAGTGAAATTCCCGATCAGCTCATGAAATTCTGGGAACTTGAGAGCTATCCGACTGAGCGAGCGTTTAACAGCCAACCCAATTTTATTTGAAGATTATTCTGCATTCATGAGGGAGTACGAAATTCTAGGTCATATGACATGTGTTGTGTCAAATTCTTCAGATTCTTCGTATTTTCTTCCTCATCGTGGAGTGTTAAAAGAGGAAAGCCTCACTACAAAGCTTCGAGTAATTTTCGATGGTTCTACGCCCACTTCCAGTGGACATTCAATCAACAATATTCAAATGGTAGGTCCTACCATACAACAGGATTTATTTTCAATTCTTGTTCGTTTTCGTCATTATGATTATGCTATATCTTCGGTAGAAGTCAAGTTTCTGGTCTACTCACCGATTTCGCCAATTTTTTTTTATGCGTAAAACACACCGTAACAACACTCATTCCGCAAAAACTTTAGTGCGGAAACGCATATTTTCCACAAAAAAATGTTTATATTGAGCCATGTAGTGAGGTTCTACTTTACCGACCAGCGTTCATGATTTCACTCGTGGTGGGAGTATTATATCAAAGGGGGGCGAGCGGGTAGCAACCCCCGTTCCTGTACCACAAACACTAAAGGTGCAGTTGCACAGGGCTAATACAGACCCCTCCCTTAAGAAGGGAAGGTGGAAAACACCTCTTTCACGAATGATGCTGATGGGAGAGGTTTGGAAAACGAAACGGTGGTTAAACTGATTGACTCCATTAACATTATCTCAAACTACGTGCGTGACTTAGTCAAACGGGTGGAAGAAAACCCAAACACACAAAAGAAAATCAAAGAGTTGACGGCCAGGCTTAGGGGCGCCGTATGACACCTAAACAGGGCTCCAGCCAAAGAATTCTTGGATTCACACAGACACACACCACAGGTGATAGACGTTATTGATCTCGTAGAAATTGAAGACAAGGTAGAACGAAAACCGCTCATGGTCGATGCGGGCACCCAAACCTCCGCATGGCACAGGAGGGTGGAAGGGGCTGTGCCCCATGATATGGTCAGAAGTCTCGAGGGAATATCATTGTTCGAGGAATACGACGCGAATAAAAACCACAAGTGGGCGCAGGATATTTTTAGCTGTACCGAGGTTAAGATAGACAATCCGGTCGCCACCAGCGATGACGTTGTTAAGACGGTCCTTGTGGAGCCGGACGATCTGAACATGGAAAATAGTGTCCAAAGGTTGTTTAGGGACAAGTTCCCGGAGCTTCCAGGGTTAGAAGATAACTTCGAAGTCCTGAAAATCACCACGAGAGTCCGGTCGAAGGACGCACCGGAGACCCACAGGAAGGTGATCAAGATGTGTCATGACGGCACTAGCCGCAGTATTTGGGAGGCTCTAAATAAACTTAAAGAAGAGACCAGGGAGGATAGGCGGGTGGTTATCCACCACACAAAATCCCTGGAGTGGGAGGCACTGCAAAAAATGGCGGAAGTCATATTCCATGACTCCGAAATAAAGGTAGGGGTCTACGTGTCGAGCAAATTGTACAAGACTACAGGTCCGGAAGAAATACAAGATGGGGTTCCGAACGGAAAAAAAGAAAGGAAGGTTAGGTCAACTTCCGCCCTTCTTCTGGAGGCTAAAGGCCAAGAATATAAGGCACTAGTAGGGAGGTTGCGCGAGACCCTCGGCTCCGATCCGATCGGCGAATGTATCAGGAGTACCAGGAGAAGCAGAGACGGTAAACTCCTGGTAATTACAGACAACAACAAGGAAGCGGTCTATAAGCTTTCAGGGCAGGCCGCTCCACTATCGACGCGGTCCTGAAAATGCTTGAGACGCCAGCCAGGATTAACCTGAAATCCTACAGGCACATGGGTTTTTGTGCCATGGCAACCGTGGACATAGAAAACGCGTTCAACTCGGCCCCTTGGAAGGGAATAGTGGAGGCAATTGAAAAGGTGGGCATAAGCCCCCCCATAAGAAAAATCCTGCACTCGTATCTATCAAACAGGTATATCGTCACCGCACAGGGGGATAAAATCCTGATGACGTGTGGGGTTCCACAGGGTTCGGTCCTTGGACCAACTCTGTGCAACATATTCTACAATCAGCTGCTGGAAATTGAGAAGAGCCAAAGCACACAACTTATTGTGTATGCTGATGACCTGGCAATCGTGGTCGAGGCCAGGAGTAAGGAAGCGCTTCAGGAAGGATTCGAATTCGCCTTCAATCAGGTTAAAAACAAGCTGGACGACATGGGGATTAAGATTGCACTCCGGAAGACGGAGATCGTGCTCCTTACAGGGAGGAGAAGACTGAAGAGTCTCTCCATTGATGTGTGCGGCCTTAGATTAGAAAGCGCGAGCGCGGTTAAATATATGGGAGTTTGGATTGACAAAGACGTCAAAATGACCGAACACATTAGGGAAACCTGTCTAAAGGCTACAAAGATAGCTTCGGTTATAACAAGACTGATACCAAATATCGGAGGCCCGCGTAGCAGCAAAAGGCGGGTTATGTCATCGGCGGCTATTTCGGTACTTCTGTACGGCGCCCCGGTATGGGAAAGGGCGATGCGTTGGGCCCACTATAAAAAAGAAATGGAGAAAGTTAACCGGAAGTTATCAATCAAAGTGACGTCAGCATACAGGACCATTTCAACGCCGGCGGTCCTGGCGATTGCCGGGATGCCACCCATATGGCTCCGGGCTCGACAGAGAGCAGAAATCTACAAAAACGGCAGAGAATATCGCAAAACTGCGGAAGACAATATGTACAATACGTGGCAGGCCGAATGGCAGCAATACCAGGGCTGGGCCAAAATATTCATCCAGGATCTTAAGAGGTGGTGCCGATGCGAGTGGTTGGAGCCAAACCACCTTCTTACGCAAGGGCTTTCGGGGCACGGGATCTTTAATAGTTACCTGTATAAAATAGGCAAGGAGACCTCCAGCACCTGCTGGTACTGCCCTGATGAGGGCACACCGGACCACACGATTTTCCACTGCACATCATTGCTCAAATTGTGGTCAAGATCCTCCAGGCTAAACAAAAAGATGAATGGTGCCGACAGGGAATCACACAGGCTGACGATTAAAAGGACAATTGCTAGGACTAGGCCGCACGCATAAGACAAACCCACACCCGGAGGTAATGCCGTAAGGGCGGTTTCCAGAGTGTGGTTGGGTGGCGAGGGGCAGGTTTTTAGTGGGTAGGACCCAAAGGACGGTGGTCCGGTATGGAAACCCCCACAGTACCCGAACATCTGGTCTCCCTTAAGGGATTTTTCCCACCTCCGCAAAAAAAAGGTTTGATTACGGTTTTTTAGGTTTGATAAGGGTTTATTGGGTTTGATTACTGTTTATTAGGATTGATTTGGGTTAGGAGAGCCAATATCTGAGACCTTGTTAGTAGAGGATGGTGAAAGCACCAGGCAAACCTACACCCTGAGGCAATGCCGAAGGGCGCTTTCCTGGGTGTAGGTGGGTGGCGAGGGGGTGGTTTTTAGTGGGTAGGACCCGAAGGACGGTGGTCCGGTGAGGGGACCCCCACAGTACCAGGCTATCCGGTCTCCCCTAAGGGATTTTTTTTTTGGTTTGGAGGACCTTTTTGAAGGTAGGAGACCGGATTCGCCTCTCAGAAGCAATTCTGTGGGCAAAGTCCAAAAATGGTCTAAGATCGGAAAGAAGGTAACGCATGAGACAAATGTTCAGGATGGGGTACAGATTTATACTAACGGGAGGACCGAGAAGAAAAAAGAGGCCCCGTATGGCTTTGGTAAATCCAAAAAACTCCAGCGATCCCCCGCTGGAAAGGGGACCCATACATTTACCCTACAAACGGAGAGAGGTCAGCTACAAAGATGTAATTCTGACCCCACGATTAAGAAAAGAAAGGTTTCCGAAACCTCATTTATTAAAGACACGGGAGATGAAAATGAGGTCGTGGTTAAACTAATAGACTCATTGAACGTAGTCACCAGCTATGTCATGGAACTTAATAAACGGGTGGGAGAGTTCCCGAATACTCAGAAACAGATCAAAGAATTAGCGGCGAGGCTAAAAGGTGCGGTGGGCCACCTCAACAAGGACACTACAAGACAATTTCTAAATCTGCACCGGCGGATTCCGGCTGCAGAGGAGGATGTGATTATAATTTCAGACACTATGTGTTGTGTTTTGTCGGTATTTCTTAGCGAAGACTCGTATTTATTGGTAAAAATATGAATTTTATTAAAAAATGTCACCAATACAAAATAAACATGAACCACTCGGCAAATAATAACAACTTACTTCTTTTTTTTTAAATAGCCTATACACACTACATTCTTAAAAAATAATCTAAACATACTACAATCTCACTTAATATAACATTCTCCCACCATCGAGATAATAAACCATCTCGATTCAAGTACATATTCGTCAAATAAAATCGTTACAAATATAAATTTAGATTAGATGGAGTGAAACTGTAAAATATAAAACTTATCTATAATTTAAACGATCAGGCTTCTCAACCTTTCTACCACTCCGAGTTACCACACACGTTTCTCATTATCCTCGCATATTTTGTTGTCCAATATCTTATCGTTTAAGCACATCTCGTCGTCCTTTTTAACTTCACTTGCTTTGTATTCTTTGACAATAAAATCGCTATCATCCGAAGTACCATATTTACATTCTAACGGATAGATACGAGTCATGGAGACATCGTGGCTTCTGCACGCTAATAACAATCGACATTGAAAATGCCTTTAACTCGGCACCCTGGAAGGGGATAGTGGAAGCGGGGCTAGAGCTGGCGTAAGCCCCTTTATATGTAGGATGATACATTCTTATCTAAAAGAGAGGTACATCGTAACTTCGCATGGAGACAGATTTGAAGTGACATGCGGTGTTCCACAGGGCTCGGTCCTCGGACCAACCCTGTGGAATGCATTTTATAATCAGGTTTTGGAGTTAGATCTGGGTAGAAATGTCCAGTTGATTGCCTACGCTGACGACCTGGCAATAGTCGCTGAGGCCAGGGATAAGGATTCGCTTCGTGACACTGTCGAGGGGGCCTTCAATAACGTCAAAAACAAATTGGAAAATATGGGAATAAGGATCGCATTAGGAAAGACTGAGATGGTTCTCTTGGCTGGCAGGACGAAGCTGAAGGAACTGGCTATCGTGGTTGATGGCTTCAGACTCGAGAGCACCAGAGCATTAAAATACATGGGAGCCTGGATCGATAAGGACGCCAAAATGACCACGCATGTAAGAGAAACGTGCTCCAAGGCATCCATAATTGTAAAGGCTCTGTCAAGGTTAATGCCGAATGTCGAAGGCCCGCGAGCTAGTAAACGGCGGGTGCTCTCGTCGGTGGTGATATCCGTTGTACTATATGGTGCTCCGGTATGGTCCAAGACGCTTCGCTTCAAACGATATAAAAACATGTTGGAGAGGGTCAACAGGAGGACGGCCTTAAGAGTAATCTCGGCCTACAGGACAATATCAAGAGAGGCGGCGCTGGCCCTCGCTGGGATACCTCCCATCTGGCTGCAGGCGATGGCAAGAACTGAAGTATATTTGAGAAACAGAGATCACACCACTGCTGCCCTGGACTCAATCGCCGTTGAATGGCAACATGAATGGGACAACTACTCTGGCTGGGCGAAGACCTTCGTCAAAGATGTACAAGCGTGGCGCAGCTGTAAATGGGTGGAGTTAGACTTCTTCCTAACCCAGGCAATGTCCGGCCACGGGACATTTGTAAGTTATTTAAAACAGATAGGAAAAGCCGACTCAGATACCTGCTGGTACTGCAATGAGACAGACACCCCGAGGCACACCTTATTCGAATGCACAAGATGGGATTCACTAAAGACAGAAGCGAACCTCGAGCTAGGGACAGAAATAACTGAGGATAACGTGGCGAACCTACTTCCAATGTCTCAAATGTCCTGGGAAGTCGTTACTCGGATGCTGAGGAGCATCATGGTCGGGAAGCAACAAGAGGAACGAAGACGGGTTGATAGCGAGAGGATAGAGAGAGGATCTAGGACAGATGTCTGGTCAGGCGGTTCCGGGACGAGGATGGCGTATGGGGGTGGAGTTTTAGTGGGTGACCGTGTAACGGGAGTCCCACAGTACCTGGTGTCATTGCACTAACCGACACCAGGTCTCCATAAAGGATTAAACCACCTCCTCAAAAAAAAAGGTTTGATAAGGGTTTATTAGGTTTCATGATGGCACCCATCTTGATTGAGTAAAACATGAACGCTGGTGGGTAAAGTAGAAACCATTGACGTAGTTGTCAATCAAAATAACCTCACTACATGGCTCAATATAAACTTTTTTTATGGAATGAGTGTTGTTACGGTGTGTTTTATGTATAAAAAAAAAATTGGCGAAATCGGTGCGTAGACCATAAACTCGACTTTTTCCATATCTTCAGATATTGAAAAAATGTACAGGCAGGTTCTGGTTGAGCCTAACCAAAGGTCACTTCAACGAATTTTATGGCGCACGGCTCCATCTGAGCCATTGCGTGTTTATAACTTAAATACTGTGACTTACGGTACTGCTTCGGCCTCATTTTTGGCCATTCTTTCATTATTTCAATTAGGCATTGAATGTGAAAATTCTTTACCTAAAATTTCTAGCATCATAAAGCAAGATTTCTATGTGGATAATCTCTTGACCGGTTCTGATGATTTGACGCAAGCTCGTCAAATATGTTTACAATTGTCAAATACTATGGAAGCCGGTTGTTTCAAATTACGCAAATGGATTTCAAATGATCCACAAGTTCTTTCAGATATTCCAAAAAGTGATTGGCACCCAGGCATTCTCGAGTTTGGCATTCACGATCACACTAGCATTATTGGCTTAATATGGGCTTTTCAATCTGATCACCTCATGTACGGTATTAATAAGGCGTCCAATCAGACAATTACAAAGCGCGTTATTCTTTCGGAAGTTGCGCAAATTTTTGATCCTTGCACTTTAATTGCCAAATGCATTCTGCAAGAACTCTGGTTGGAAAAAATATCTTGGGATGATGTCGTTCCCAAACGCATCCAGACAAGATGGCTCTCACTTCGAAATGATCTGGTAAATCTTAATGATTTACGTATTCCTCGTCTTACTTTATGTAGGAACTACGTTGACGTTCAATTGCATGGTTTTGCTGACGCATCAATCAGTGGATACGGTGCCTGCATTTATTTACGTTCAGTCGACAAAAATAACAAGGTACATGTTAGACTTTTATGTGCCAAGTCAAAGGTAGCTCCTTTACGGCCTATCACGATACCTAAGTTAGAGTTAACCGGTGCGGTGCTGTTATCAAAATTATATGAGCAAGTTCTCAAGGCTCTCAATATTAAATTTTCTTTTCATTTCCTTGGGACAGATTCATCTGTCGTTTTAGGTTGACTCAAATCCAGTCCCAATCACCTCAAAACCTTTGTGTGTAATAGAGTCGCTGACATTCAGCAAATTACTGAAAAGGTCACGTGGAGACATGTTCCCACTAGATTCAATCCTGCCGATATTGTCTCAAGGGAAATAACTCCTATTTTATTAAAATCTTCAACTTTATGGTGGTACGGACCGCCTTTTTTACTCCAAGAAGAATCATTCTGGCCCGCAATTGATTTTTCCAACATAAAGCTTCCAGAATTAAAGGGAACACAGAGTCTGGCCGTTTTAGTAATTAATTCATTTTTGTTTCTTAATTTTTCAAGTTATACACGTTTAAGACGTGTTATCGCCTATTGTAAGCGGTTTCATCAAAACTGTATTAAAACCAAGCAACAACGTTTTCTTGGTCCTCTCTCTACTGATGAACTAACAAGCTCTACAAATTCTTTAATTAAGCTATCTCAGGAGCAGTCATATCCTGAAGAACTTAAAGCTTTAATAGGAGGCAGACCTTTAAGGCCTTCTTCAACCATTTTACGTTTGAATCCATTTTTAAATTCATTCGGGATCATTCGGGAAAATGAACTTCCGTTTTTAGCCCGTCTGATGAAAGTTGAGGAAGAAGCGGTATCTGAGATCGGGGTCGAACTGTACAAGGCGGCTAAAAGAGAATTAGATCCGAACAATATGTTTGCAAACGGAAATGTAGTTCACTCATAGTTATAACAAGTGGGAGTTTAGGTTCATTGTCTTTGTTTAAAATGTTGTGAATGTGCTAATTTATTTGAAAAATTGCATATTAATATCGGACTTGCAATAAAATCTTTTTTAGTTTTTGTGTTGTTTATTTCGACTTTATGATTGCTCATAATTGCTAGAGTAACGAGTGTCATACCCAATGATAAAGTTTCTCAGAAACACCTACACCGTAGACAGGGCAACCAGGAGCAGGAATATCAATGGAGGCCTGCACCGAATTGGTCGCTATTGATGGAGGGTCGCTGACGGCACGGCGGTATATTGAGGGAATTTTGCCAAATCAAATAATTCCATTTGGTCCATTTATAGCCGATGGCTTTGTATTGATACAGGATAATGCAAAGCCGCATTCAGTAAGGTGTGTAACTGAACATCTAAGAAAAACTAACGTTAGAAGTAGTGCAGTTACACCAACAACAATAAATGGTCTTTGTGAATCACTCCAGGAAGATGGCAGAATATTCCACAAAATGATATTCATAAACTAATTAGTAGTTAATAGTTAAAGCTAGAGCAGGCAATATGAAGTATTGACATCTATTCCAGTGAAATTGCCTCTTCTAATTCAAATTCACATTCATCTTGCAAAAATTCATTTCCTTAATTATATACTGTTAGCATTTTATCGAATTTTTCGAGAAACAATAAAGGAGACGAATACGAAAAAGGGTGTGGCACACAATAGTTACTAATTTCACACTTTACAACACTAAATCTATTAATCAAATAGTTTAACTTCACAGAAAAATAAAATTACGTTCATTTAACATTAAACGTGTTGCTTTTTATAACTTTATTGATGAAAACTCAAAAACGATAAAAAGAAGCTCCACAAATTAGGCGGGTAGATTTCCAGGTCGTCTATTGTGAAGTTCGGGTTACACCCTTGCTTCCTTAGTCGAACAGGAACCGCCTTGCACACCGAACTTAAGGGCGACGACGTTACTTAGGGGCGAAGGATAAAACTCACCGCGGCGCTAACAGCGGCGCTAACAATACATTATATACATTATCTTTAAATTTAATTTGTGATTATTTATTAAATAAATTGTTTCTATACCCTGAAAGTTTCTTTAACGTAAACTACCAAAACTTTTATTCGAAGTATTTTTTTTAAAACAAGATGCTCTTAAGTGTATAAGAAAATGGATAATGCTCTAAAGGTGCTGTAAGTCTCCTTTTTTTAAAACACAATGCATTACAGTAATATAATTGACAGTTGATAACTGAAATTTCTCTTTTTAACGTTTTATGTCAAAATTGTCAGCTCAATGTTTAGGAACCTAAATAAGCAAAACTGTGCAACGTATGGGGTTGGTGTGTACATAAGACGCAATATTTCTGACAATATTAACATTACTTTCATTTTGTACCAATATTTTTTTTAAGAAAATATGTTAACTTTAGGTTGTTTTGACACATTTCTTATTATAAATGAGTTTCCGTTTACACAAAATTGTTGTTTTTGTTCCACAAACCTTGTACTTGATTGTATTCGTCTCAAAGAGCTAAATAAAAACACAAAAAATTGATGTTTAGTCAATAAAATATCAAATAGTTGGGTACATGAGACCCCAATGTGCAGCGTATTAATAAAAAAATATGTGTGCAGTTCCAGGGTTAAATCAGAATTATCACCCAATTGTGTTCAAGCTATACATCTTCAGAATATCTTGCAACGTTGTGCGTTTTGCCAGTGGCTTCTTTCGATTCCAATTGTATTTCAACAATTATTCGCTTCAAAACCCCAATGTAACAAACGAAAGAAGGTAAGTGAATTGAATACTGTAAACATCTGCAAACTGTAATTTAACGTTTGTACAGTGAATCAATTATGGTCTACTTCTGAATTTTCTTTAGACGCAACGAAACATATTAATTGAAACAGGCACTAGATCACTAATTTTTCAAAAATTAAAAAATACATCTAGCATTCCATTGTTCTGAGTATTGTCAAGTTTGACTTTGACAGTTTAGTGGAAATTTCTTGAATCATGAACAATTATTACTGAAACGATGAAAAAGTAGACATTATTCTCATCTACGAGGAGTGTGGTAAAAATTCCGTGGCTGCTGCAGATTTGCACCTACAAAGATACCCAAATCACAGGCATCCTATTCCCGAAAGATTCAGGAGACTGGAACAGAAGTTGTGTGAAGATTGGCCCACAATGACAAAAAACCGGCGAAGAACAGCTACTGCCCCAGAAAACGAAATGGGTGTACTAGAGGCAGTAGAGGAAAATCTTCATGTTGGTCAAAGAACCTTAGCTCCTCAAATTGGAATCAGTCAGGCATCAGTAGGGCGCATTCCTCGGGGGAATAAATTCCACCCATATCACGTCACCTTGGTGCAGGAAATGGAACCAACCGATTTCCCACAAAGCATGCAGTTTTGTCAGTTTATTCAATTAAAATTAGATGAAAACGTTAATTTTGTCAAAAATGTGTTATTTAGCGATGAGGCCGGATTCAGCAATAACGGGCTGTAAATAGGCATAACTGTCATTACTACAGTCAGGAAAATCCACGTTGGATGCGAGAAACTCGCCATTAAAATGTGTTTTCGGTGACATACGGTGCGTAATAATAAATGAACAGATAAGTGGCCCTCACTTCTTTGATGAAAATCGCAGCGGCGCAATGTATCTAAATTTTTTACAAAATGAGTTACCCCCAATGTAGGAAGAGTTGGCTTACGTTGTATTTGGGCCAAACATTCTAAAATTTATGTGCGAATTGATGACACCGCAGAAATAATTTGAAAAAAAAAATTTTAAAACGAGAATAATTTTAAAATGCAGATTAAAATATGTAAAACACTGATACTAGAAAACTCACAATTATAGTGATGCTCTAAGCCTTAGGTGTTACCCATACATTATAATTGTTAATTTAAAACCCGACCCAAAATGGCCAACGACCAGTTAGTAGTACGGCAACTTTAATTATTAGTTAAGCCAAGATTTGTAGTTTTATTATATTGCTATCGTAGCAGCGAGATAAGACAAATTTCGTTACATTCCAGTCCTAAAAATAAACATATGGAGATAAATTTTCGATAAAAAACACGTTTTCGAGATAAATTACTTTGAAACGAAATTTGGATGGAAAAATTTATGAATAATTCAAAATGCCAACAAGGCTTGGAAAATTGTGCTTGTCAAAAACATTTTTGTATTATATACGACGAGGACGGCAAAGATAAAGTTTAATTGATTCGTCGTATTTAAAATGCAAAATCGTTAATATATTTGCCTTCTATTGCAGCAAAAAAAAAAAAAAAATGATACGATGAGAATTAACTATTAAAGATGATAAATTTAACAAATGAATTTTAATTTCATCATTTATTTTTTGAACATGAAATTTTAAAGTGATTGATGAAGAATTTTCTATCATATGAAGGGATTGTTGATGTTTTTGAATTTGTTTGTTGAGTATACAGGGTGGGGAAAAAGTATGGAAACCCCTAGAAATCTCGGGGGATTAGTGAAAAAAGAAATAAGCAAAGTCCAAAATAACCTTTAAAATGAGATTGAAGGTAAAATCCAAGGTCACCTTTAGATTCCTCGTTGAAAAATACCTAGGGTATGGACTTTAGTTATTTCTTTTTTCACTAATTTCTAAGGGTTTTCATACTTTTTCCCCGCGCTCTATAAAAAATGTAATCCCTTGTAATTTTTAACGAAGTTATTAGGGTAAGGCGGGGTAAGATGACGAATGGGGAAAGATGACGAATTCAGTATTTCTCAGATTTTATCACAGATAGCAGCATGCCCCAGCGCGCATAAGAGCCCCCAGTGATTGAAAATGTTACTCACGATGATAAACAAGCGTGCGTGCAATTTAAACCAAGTTGTGATAAAAAGTTCATGTTTAGCGCATTTCGTTGTAATTTTTGAACGTCAAAACGCAGCGAATCAGCATTTTACGGTAAGTTTTTCAACTTCTTTACTATAACATTCTAATAGTACAACTCAATACCTACTAATTCATACGAGATCTATTTCTTTTAAAATAGTTTTGGTTAATGATAAACATTGTTTTAATAAAAATGACTTGAGGGGGAAAGATGACGATTCATTTTCAATTCGTTATCTTACCCCACATGCTTTTTTGAAAATTTGTTTATATTATTTTAAACGATTCATTACTTTGAATATTGTTTGTATAATTATTTGTTAATTTATAAGTACCTACTAAATCTAAATGTATACATTATGTAAGTGTGTGTCACGTGACTAAGGTCATAAAATCGGTCGAGTCGTTTTTGAGTCTATAGTGGACAAACAAACAGACATTCATTTTAAATAATATTTTCTCGAATCCGGGTGATAGACGGTACTTCAAGCAACAATATGCCACGAAAATACGAGCGAACTAGTGTCAGGAAATCGTGGAAAAATAAGGATATGAGGCAGCTGTATTAGATGTGACACGCAAAGTTTCAAGTCTGAAGGTTGCAGCATTAAAATATAAAATATTTAAGGCTACACTGAGGAGATATTAAACAGAGTTCGTCCTTTAGAAGGAGGAGAATTTGAAGTGGAATTCCCCCAAAATTTAGTTGAAGAGCTGAAGCAATACGTGACTGACATTGACAAAAGAGCCTTTGGTCTATCACGAAAGCAATTCGCTGATGTATGTTTTGATTATGCTGAAAAAATGGGGTAAGCCATAGATTTAATCGAGAAAAAAAAAGTGCTGGTGAAGGCTTCGTCAGGGAATTCATGAAAGAATGCGGGCTGACTATGAGAAAACCTGAGTCCACATCAGTTGCTCGGCTGATGGCATTTAACCGAGTAAAAGTTGAGAATTTTTTCGAGTTGCTTAGGGATGTCAGATTGAAATACTCTTTCACAGCTGAACAAATCTACAACGTTGACGAGACGGGATTTTCCACTGCGGTAACGAAAACTTCGAAGGTAATCAGTCCTGTAGGTACCCGCCGAGTGATTAAAATTTCTTCAGCAGAACGCAGGGTCACAGTTACGTGTGTGTCCGCCTTGAGCGCCACTGGAAATTACATCCCTCCGTTCTTTATTTATCCAAGGGTGAGAATGAATCCGAAATTTTTAGAGAGTGCTCCACCAGGATCAGCTCCAGTTCCGCATAACTCAGGATGGATGACAGCTACCAACTTTGTCAACTTTTTGAAGCATTTTGCCTCACACACTCGCCCCAGTATTCAACGACCCATTCTTCTTCTCATGGACAATCACGCCTCTCATGTTACCCTTGAAGCTATTCAATTTTGTAGGGAAAATGGAATAGTCATGCTCGGTTTCCCACCTCACACTAGTCACCGATGTGGGGTTTTATGAGCCTTTAAAGACAGCCTACAGTCAGGCCTGTGACGATTTTCTGGTATCAAACCCAGACGTGTGCATAACTATAGCACACGTTCCAAAAATATTTGGTACCGCTTACTTCAAGGTGGCTACTATCCAGACTGGTGTTAATGCATTCAGAGCAACAGGAATTGAACCTTTTGACAGTAACATTTTCAGGGATGAAGATTTCCAGCCATCTATGACTACTGATATTCAAACTGTCAAATTTACTGCTCCTGCCTTTGAACGTCGGCCAGAATCACCATTTGAGAATTCCGATTCTGCAATATCATCTACTGCTAATGATTCTTTTGCAAACCAGCATCCTCAACCACAACCGAATCTGACTCCATCTACTTCTTCAGCCTTTCCTCCACTACCAGTGGCAAGTAAGAAGACTGCCAGAAAACCAAGGAAGAAGTTGCCGTCGTTTCTTTTGTCAGGAACTCCTGTAAAAGAAGCATTGGAACAGAAAAAGAAGGAACAAGAGAAAGAGCTGAAAATACAGAAAAGATTGACTGATAAGCGGAACAAAAAGAAACCACGACGTCAATTGAATTTTCCTTCATCTTCTGACGACGAGCCATCTCATAGCGTACCTTACATCGACACTGATGATGATATGGACCCGCCGAATTGCGACGAAGATAAATTGTGCATCATATGCTCGGAAGAAGGCAAGGATGAACTGTGGTACCAGTGCTACAAGTGCTTCAAGTGGGCTCATTCTGAGTGTTTCGGATGGGATCAGAAAGAGGCCAGCCATAGGCCCTATAAATGCAACTTCTGCACTTAAATACCTTTTACCTTACATTTAATTTTAAAGTTTCAAAATTTTATAGAAGTTTTTATTGAAGTTACTTGTTAATAAAGGTTTTTACTATGTTTTAAAATCCCAGGTTTTGTTCGTCATTTTACCAAAGAATAGATACATAAATGAACAAGAAGCGAAACGGGACGTTTTAAAGGTGCTATTATTTGAATGCGCAGGTCTGGCGAACCTTTCAAAGGCACATGGAAGTTTAAATACCGGACTTGTCAGCGGGACTTTAAAATTTGAAAAATTTCAGAGAAATTTAAATAAAATCGGAGAAATTTATTGAAAATTATGGAATTTTAGATTTTACAGTTTGTTTTGTATTGTTTTTAAATGGCTGTTAGAAGTTTGTTGGGAGTGTTTATAAATTATTACGTGTAGGTGGTTAATTACGTAAATAACAGATAAGTACACATTTCAGAAAACCAAAGAACCAAAGAATAAATAAATTAGGAAACAAATTTATGCATGCATTACAAAGACGTGATTGATAATTTTTTTTTGTAGCAGTGTTAATATTTTTCGCGATCTACGTGGTGCGTTAAATTTAATTAGTTCGCGCTTTTTTACACATTTGGTTCTTCGAGAACAAAAAAATTAAGTGAAACTGTGCAGTGTTTTAACATGAAAAAAATGCAAAAACTAATTTCTTATTGTGCAGTTGCAAACTGTGGCACGAGAGACGATGGCAGACTAAGTTTTTATAAATTTCCTCAAGCGGATTTAAACAGGTAAATAAAATAAATAAATAAAGTTTATTAACAAAAACTTTTTCTAATTTTTAAATTTGCTATTATTACAGATACATTGAATGGTTAAGTCAGTGTGGACGATTAGAGCTCCTTAATAAAAACTGTGATTATTTTCAAAAATTAAAAGTATGTGCCAAACACTTTGAAGGAACAATGTTTTTAAATATTCACAGGCGTAGATTACTTCCCCATGCTAAACCGACACTTTATCTCCCCGAAATGTAAGTTAAAAATTAATTGTGATTTTATAATGTTGAAATGTCCTTCATGTTACTTTTTTTAATCTTAGTATTCCTCAACAACAAATTGGTACTGTCCAAGAAACAGTCTCAGTGCCGGCTATTCTTCAATCGTCTCCGAAGTCGTCTTCTTTCGCAACTCAAACACCCCGGGCTTGCACCGCAAATACGCCGCGAAAGAACAAACTGCGGCGAAATATATTAAAATTACAACGAAAGAAGAATATTCTAGAATCCAAAACTTTGACAGTGAAAGAGAATGTAATATCAGTAGAAGAATTCAAAAGGCTATGTGAAAATTTTTTTTATTTGTAAATAAATATTCGCGGCGTTGTTTGAAAATAACCTGTATCTTACATTCCTGTTATTGGTCGTGAGCAGATTTTGACACTTTGGCCAGACCTGCGCATTCAAAATCCATGACATCAAATAACAAAGGATTTCCATCTCGTTTCGCTTCTTGTTCATTTATGTATCTATTCTTTGATTTTACCCCACCTATGGGGTAAGATGACGAAAGTTACATTTTTTGGGAAAACCCGTGTTTCGTCCCTTTGAAGATGAAAGATGCAATTGAATAAATTCCTAGTATTAGGCAAGATATGGAAGAAGTTCTCATAAAAATTTCAGTTCTTAAATCCATTTACAGTGGCCAGGAAAAATCGTAGAAGCTTAACCTCGTCATCTTACCCCGCCTACCCCTATAATATTTCTAAAATCTTTTATTTCGTAGTAATGTATATCTTTTTCTATTTGATTTATGTTTAATTTCATTATATCCAAGTAAGGTTGCACCGGAGGTTTGTTTGTATTTTTTTTTATGAACTGTTATTCTCTTTATTTTAAACTGTATCGGTTTAATACCGCATCACACTGAAACAGCTATTGAGTGATGTTGCATAGGGCATGGTATACACAGATATTTCAGTGTAGTTGCAACTATATATTAGACCATATTCAGGACATCATTTTCCATTTTTCCACAATATCTATTAATCATTCCTTCCGGGTCGCAATCCTTTTTCTCAATCGTTTCAATTCTACAGCATTAGATGAAGTTGTTATTAATAAATTTGTATTATACACTAACGACTTACCGACCATATTTGTTGATATGTTAAAAACTTCTGCGTCTAAGATTTAAATTAATTAAAATACAGAACCCCATATTCAGGACTATATTTTTCATATTTTCACCATGTCTATTAATCATTTCTTCCAGGTCACAATCCTTTTTCTCAATCGTTTCAATTCTACAGCATTAGATGAAGTTGTTATTAATAAATTTGTATTATACACTAACGACTTACCGACCATATTTGTTGATATGTTAAAAACTTCTGCGTCTAAGATTTAAATTAATTAAAATACAGAACCCCATATTCAGGACTATATTTTTCATATTTTCACCATGTCTATTAATCATTTCTTCCGGGTCGCAATCCTTTTTCTCGATCGCTTCAATTCTACATCATTAGATGAAGTTGTTATTAATAAATTTGTATTATACACTAACGACTTACCGACCATATTTGTTGATATGTTAAAAACTTCTGCGTCTAAGATTTAAATTAATTAAAATACAGAACCCCATATTCAGGACTATATTTTTCATATTTTCACCATGTCTATTAATCATTTCTTCCGGGTCGCAATCCTTTTTCTCGATCGCTTCAATTCTACATCATTAGATGAAGTTGTTATTAATAAATTTGTATTATACACTAACGACTTACCGACCATATTTGTTGATATGTTAAAAACTTCTGCGTCTAAGATTTAAATTAATTAAAATACAGAACCCCATATTCAGGACTATATTTTTCATATTTTCACCATGTCTATTAATCATTTCTTCCGGGTCGCAATCCTTTTTCTCGATCGCTTCAATTCTACATCATTAGATGAAGTTGTTATTAATAAATTTGTATTATACACTAACGACTTACCGACCATATTTGTTGATATGTTAAAAACTTCTGCGTCTAAGATTTAAATTAATTAAAATACAGAACCCCATATTCAGGACTATATTTTTCATATTTTCACCATGTCTATTAATCATTTCTTCCGGGTCGCAATCCTTTTTCTCGATCGCTTCAATTCTACATCATTAGATGAAGTTGTTATTAATAAATTTGTATCAAACACTAACGACTTACCGACCATATTTGTTGATATGTTAAAAACTTCTGCGTCTAAGATTTAAATTAATTAAAATACAGAACCCCATATTCAGGACTATATTTTTCATATTTTCACCATGTCTATTAATCATTTCTTCCGGGTCGCAATCCTTTTTCTCGATCGCTTCAATTCTACATCATTAGATGAAGTTGTTATTAATAAATTTGTATTATACACTAACGACTTACCGACCATATTTGTTGATATGTTAAAAACTTCTGCGTCTAAGATTTAAATTAATTAAAATACAGAACCCCATATTCAGGACTATATTTTTCATATTTTCACCATGTCTATTAATCATTTCTTCCGGGTCGCAATCCTTTTTCTCGATCGCTTCAATTCTACATCATTAGATGAAGTTGTTATTAATAAATTTGTATTATACACTAACGACTTACCGACCATATTTGTTGATATGTTAAAAACTTCTGCGTCTAAGATTTAAATTAATTAAAATACAGAACCCCATATTCAGGACTATATTTTTCATATTTTCACCATGTCTATTAATCATTTCTTCCGGGTCGCAATCCTTTTTCTCGATCGCTTCAATTCTACATCATTAGATGAAGTTGTTATTAATAAATTTGTATTATACACTAACGACTTACCGACCATATTTGTTGATATGTTAAAAACTTCTGCGTCTAAGATTTAAATTAATTAAAATACAGAACCCCATATTCAGGACTATATTTTTCATATTTTCACCATGTCTATTAATCATTTCTTCCGGGTCGCAATCCTTTTTCTCGATCGCTTCAATTCTACATCATTAGATGAAGTTGTTATTAATACATTTGTATCAAACACTAACGACTTACCGACCATATTTGTTGATATGTTAAAAACTTCTGCGTCTAAGATTTAAATTAATTAAAATACAGAACCCCATATTCAGGACTATATTTTTCATATTTTCACCATGTCTATTAATCATTTCTTCCGGGTCGCAATCCTTTTTCTCGATCGCTTCAATTCTACATCATTAGATGAAGTTGTTATTAATAAATTTGTATCAAACACTAACGACTTACCGACCATATTTGTTGATATGTTAAAAACTTCTGCGTCTAAGATTTAAATTAATTAAAATACAGAACCCCATATTCAGGACTATATTTTTCATATTTTCACCATGTCTATTAATCATTTCTTCCGGGTCGCAATCCTTTTTCTCGATCGCTTCAATTCTACATCATTAGATGAAGTAGTTATTAATAAATTTGTATTATACACTAACGACTTACCGACCATATTTGTTGATATGTTAAAAACTTCTGCGTCTAAGATTTAAATTAATTAAAATACAGAACCCCATATTCAGGACTATATTTTTCATATTTTCACCATGTCTATTAATCATTTCTTCCGGGTTACAATCCTTTTTCTCGATCGCTTCAATTCTACATCATTAGATGAAGTAGTTATTAATAAATTTGTATTATACACTAACGACTTACCGACCATATTTGTTGATATGTTAAAAACTTCTGCGTCTAAGATTTAAATTAATTAAAATACAGAACCCCATATTCAGGACTATATTTTTCATACTTTCACCATGTCTATTAATCATTTCTTCCGGGTTGCAATCCTTTTTCTCGATCGCTTCAATTCTACATCATTAGATGAAGTTGTTATTAATAAATTTGTATTATCAAACCCATGAATTTTAAATGAATTTATTCCAACCCAAGCGTCCTCACTGTATTTTTTACATGATGTAAACTAATGATTTCTTTGAAATTTCCATAAGCTGGGGAAATTAAAAAAGCTTGAACAGTTTTTGCAAAACTCCCTACATCATTTTCAGCAATTCCTCTTAAAACTCCATTTTTGAAATCCAATTTAGAGTCGACATACACTTCATCTAATTGCAATATAACAAAACGTTCAATTGCAGTTCTTATTAATAATGTTTGGAAAGTGGTTGTTCGGACTCTCAGATTCAGGTGATAACAGGAAAGAAGATGAAATGTGTTGCAAATATTTGACATGTGGCAAAACCAAAAATGATGTTTCATTTATTGCAGAACAACAGCTTGGAGATTGCAAATAAATCAAAAAAAAAATATTTTCGTGTACTCTTGAACGTTAAATTAAATTGTTCGATTAGAAAGCGCATTTTTTTTCAGTGCAGCTATTCGAGTCTTCATGAGTGCTAACAAGATCTTTCAGTTCTGACAATTTATTGTCTATAGTATATGTTATCAATGTAGATTTTGAAAGTGTATTATGGGTATTTTCATTTTTATAGTAAAGTAACATGTTTTTTAATTGCGACCACTTAGTAAGTTTCAAATTGTATGGTAATACCCAATTTAGCTCTTCTTTTGTTCAAATATTTTTGTTAATAAAAAAACCTGGCAAGTCATATCAGAAGAAATTTTTACACTAACTATAATTTGAGGTATTTCATTAAAATCGCACTTATAAAATACTGCATCACAATGAATAACCCACTCAAATACTTTCAATCTTAAATCTAGACAAAATTGTTCAAAATTCATTATTATATCTTTTTGAAGCAATTGTTCCATTTCATTTTTACTCCTCTCATAATATTCTTGGCGACGACGTTGGTCTGGATTTTTCTTTGAACAGGGTTTGGTTTTGTTAAATATTTTGGAAGGTTTGGAAATATGTGAGGTATAGCATCTGGCAACAGTTGAAGTTTTGACCGAGGAAATTCTTTCCACTACCCTTGAGAGCTTTTATATTTCTCAGAATATAACACCATATTTTTTGCAAAATATTTTAAACAGACAACTGAAGTTTTAGAAGGTGACCACTGTTTTCGTGGTATATTATTTACCCAAAGTTGTCTTCGTTTTGATTCAATGGGAAATCTGAAGACGGGTAGATAACCCTCGTTTAACCAGATTTGTAATTACTGTTACAACCGGGAATGCAACAATGATCAGGCATTTTCGAACTGACTTGTCGCCGAGTTAGAACTACAGTCGCATGCTAACGGTCCAGGAAGACCTGTTTTACCACCCTCCTCGACCGGCACTGGGGTTCCGGGCCTCTGCGCCGTAACAAAAATACAGTCTTCATCACTCATAATCAGGAAATTGGCCATACTACCCCTTTGTACCCGGGTGCGTTTTACCCCTACCGCCAGGGTCGACATCAAAGGAGTAGTCCGAACACAAAATAACAGTCACGAATAAAGTTACAGCGCAGAGGTACTAGCAAGCGGGGCGCGAGCAGTTGAGGAATCGCACCGAATGGTCACCGACCCCGATGACACCTCCCTGCCTTCAAACCATTTTCCCCAGATCACCCGGGCACCTCTTCTCCTTTAAAAAGGGAAGTATGTTCGGGTACCATGCCGAATTAAAAACGTTTTTAATATCCAACGTTATTATACAACAGTCTTGGAGCCTTCCTGTATCTTTCTAGCTTGTCTAATAGCGATCCCAGCGCCATGACTGTTCCTCTTCCCACCCTGAATCCGAACTGTTTGTCTGATATTATGCCTAACCACTTCCCCAAAACTGGCAGCAAGGAGATTTGTCTCACCCCTTTACCCCCGGGTTTCGCTACCCAAACAACTCTTGCCGCTTTCCAAATCTTCGGGAAACATCCTTCAGAGTAGCATTTGTTAAACACCCTCGTGACCTATATGATACATACGTTCGAGATTCTTCTGATCACACTCCTCGGCACACCATCCTGGCCGTCGCCTTATCAGGCCTTACTTCCATAGCTGCACATCTAACCTCATCTATCGTTATTCTTCTTTCCTGCTTTTCACTCCAAGGCCCTTCACTTTTCCTTCTTATCTCTTTATGCTTTTCAGCTTCATCTCCTGCCTCATCAATCGGAAAATGCCTCCTCCTCTATATCCTCTTCTGTCTCTGCCCATGCTCCGTCCATCCTTTCTTAACAGTCCCTTTCAAAATCCTGTATGTTAGGCCCCAAGGAACGGCTTTCGAGTTGTCCTTGCAGAAAGTTCTAAAGGCAGAGATTGAGATGTTAAGATCTCCATGTGGTGGTGAAAGTGATTTGACATAAAGACTTTAAATGTCGTCTCATTGTGTACAGGTAACTTGTAAAACTTGTAATCAGAGGAATACAAAATAAACTTTGTTTACAGAGCAACACCGTTTATTTTTATGTCAATCCCAATAAGAGAAGAAATATCAAACCTTATTTATACAACAAATGGCTGAACGGGCAATTCGGTATAGTGAAAAATTATCGAGACAGACTGTTGTTACGATCGTCGTATTGAACTATTAACTAAATTAAAACATCATTACAAACAACAACATTAAACATAATTTTCCGTTTTTTCCAGTTTCCTTTCCTAAAATTCCATTTCTATTTTTTCCCATCTTCATCATCTAAACCATATCTCTACGGTATCGATGCAGTTATTCTTATTAAATTGAATTACTCATTAATGACTTATCGTCTATATTTATTTGTTGATACATTAGGAATTTCTGCAAATAAGATTTTAATTAATTAAAATTCAGGACACCATTTTCCGTTTTTTCCAGTTTCCTTTCCTAAAATTCCATTTCTATTTTTTCCCATCTTCATCATCTAAACCATATCTCTACGGTATCGATGCAGTTATTCTTATTAAATTGAATTATTCATTAATGACTTATCGTCTATATTTGTTGATACATTAGGAATTTCTGCCAATAAGATTTTAATTAATTAAAATTCAGGACACCATATTCAGGACATCATTTTCTGTTTTTTCCAGTTCCCTTTCCTAAAATTCCATTTCTATTTTTTCCCATCTTCATCATCTAAACCATATATGACCGCTGCTCATCGTCAAGCTAGAATAGCATTTGCTCAGAATCAATTAGATAGGGACTGGACAAATGCTAAATTTACTGACGAAAAAGTATTCAAATCATACAGTGACAGCATCAAACCATTATGGCGGATGAACAACACTCGATACGCCCCTCAAAATGTTGCATTTATCCGTCATAGTGGTCGCATAACATTGGGCATGTGGGGCTGGATGAGTTCGTTCGGCCCGGGTGAATTGGTCGAGATCTCACCGAGGATGAATGGGTTAGAGTATGTTCACATCTTGGAAGACGTTGTTACCAACTATGCGCAGACTCTATCCAGCCGGTGAACTGCAACGTATTCCATTTGTTCATGATAACAAGTGCGGTTCACAAGTCTCGTGTAGTTCAAGAGTGGTTTGAAGCCCATGAGGAATTTGAAGTAATTCCATGGCCCTCCAAATCACCCGATTTGAATCCAATCGAGAACTTGTGGGGTAGCATGGAGAAGGAATGGAATGACGTTGGTGCTCCCAATGATATTCGAACCAGAACAACCCTCTATAACCATTGCCAACGTGTGTGGGATAGATTCCGTTGTCGAGCTAACTGCGAACGATTAGTTCAATCAATGAATAATCGTTTGCAGGAAGTTATCGAGTTAGGAGGATATCCCACACATTATTAATTTTAATCTTTATTTTGTAATTTTTATATTTTATTGTATTATATTTTCTTTTCCTTTTATTAGTTTTTAATTGTTAATATTATCGTTTATTATTTTCGATTTTTGTATGATACATTTTCAACACTAATTTAATATGCATTCTCATTTTTAAAATATTGAATGAAAAATATAGATTGTTCTATCTAGACGACTGTTTATTTTTTGTATTACCTACACAGCGCATTTCTGTATTAATACGCAACAGCGTGGTATTAAAATTAAAGGAAATGTTTTTAAATCAGTAGAAATTCAAATTTGCTTTTAAATTTAAGAAATTGAACTAAAATAAAATAAAATATTTACAAGACCCACCCTTAAAAGACAACACGAGCCATTACGAGGTTATTTACGAGTTTTGGGCGAGAATTGGTTCATTTTAAGGTTAACATATGTCTAAGTTGACTTTCCAGTGGTTATATCGGCCTTTTTTACGGAACAACCCACCCCCATATGGCTAAAGTCACTGACCTACGAAATGAAAATGTAAACATACACATTTTATATTAAATTACTATTAATTATTAATATTATCACTTATTACTTTTCCTTTCTGTTTGATACATTTTTGGTACTAATTTAATATGCATTTTTATTTTTGATATGTTGAATAAAAAAAATATATTGTTCTACCTTTAAGACTGTTTATTTTGTAGTATTACCTGCACAATATGCAACAGGAGTTAATATGGTATTAAATTAAATTAAATGATTTTAAATCAGTGGAAATTCCCTGAT
Organism: Dascillus cervinus; assembly: GCA_949768715.1. NCBI lineage: Eukaryota > Metazoa > Arthropoda > Insecta > Coleoptera > Dascillidae > Dascillus > Dascillus cervinus. The sequence continues at coordinate 14,139,935 of OX458320.1, read as the reverse complement.
AATTCTGGATCATTTTTAAATTTTGTTAAAGTTGATGGTTGTAATTAAAATAATTCTTAATAATAATTATTCTTACCTGACCAGAACGCTATCATACATAGAGTGGGAGTGAAACGCTACAAAATTCGGCAAGTTAAAAAAGACACGCTTAGTTTCTGACAGATATTTACTCTAGAAATAGGATAGTCCGGATACTTTTGATGCTGATAGTATATTAACAACACAGAGATACCACTTGCAACCAGTGTTAGATACTTGGGTTTCCACCTTGACACTAAACTCAATTGGAGGGAACATCTAAGCAAAAAGAGGAAGCAGATAGATCTGAAAATGAGAGAACTGCATTCTGCATTGGTTGATCGGGAGAAACTCACGAATGTCATTAGAGAACAAAATTTTAATTTACAAAACAGTGATTATCCCAATCTGGACATATGGCATCGAGCTGTGGGGTTGCGCAAGTAAGTCCAGCATAGGCATTATCCAACGTGCGCAATCGAAAACCCTAAGAACAATAGCTAACGCTCCATGGTACGTAACCAACTGGACATTACACCAAGACCTCGGCATCTCAACAGTCCAAGAGTTAATACAAAAGAGAAGCCAAAAGCATCACCAGAAATTAGAAACTCACATCAATACCATCTTACGGCCACTAAGCTTTCAATAACGTAAACTGGGCCACAACACTGCGATGCCTAAGGCAAAGAGGGCTACCAACGCTGCTCTACGCGGCGATTAAGAGCTACCTGAGCGATAGGGTAGCCGTAATGTGAAACGAACACGAGGAAGTGACCACGGTCACGACCAAGGGCTGCCCACAGGGCTCGGTCCTCGGCCCCTTCCTCTGGAACGTCCTCTTTGACGGATCCTTCCGAGATGAACTCGACGAGGTAGCGTATGCGGACGACAAAATAATCCTCATCCACAGAAACAGTAGAGTCGCCCTTCAAGAGCGGGGCCAGCAAGCCATCGATAGAATGGCCCAATGGTGTGAAGAGAACAGCTTCCGACTGTCCGAAGGGAAAACTGAGATGGTCCTCCTCAAAGGACGGCTAGACAGAGAAATGTCTCCAACCATTAAGATAAACAGGGTCCCGGTTAAAAACTCGGGAACAGCCACCTACCTGGAAATCCAGATACAAACCGGCATGCTGGTAACCCAGCATGTCAGACACGTAACCAACAAAGCCACAAAAATAGGCTACTGACTGTCTAAGGACACAACGGCGAGATGGGGCCTGAACAGGAGAACCCTCCAGATAATATACAAAGGCGTAATCCATCAAATTTTGACATACGCGGCCGGGGCATGGGTTAACAAGATCAACACCCACCATGTAAGAACGCTTCGAGCCGCGCAAAGGCCACTCCTGGTAGCCATGACAGGGGCGTACAGGACGGTGTCAAACGACACGCTGTACGCTCTAGCAGGAGCAATACCAATTGACCTGGCTCTGAAGCAGAGTCCTAATGCAGCAGGCCAAGACGGGGCAGAGGCTACAGCACGAGGGGATGGACCTCCCCGAAAACCTCGTCCTCAAAAAAGCAAACAGGTGGGACTGCCCGCCCACGCACCCAATGCCGACGCTCGCAGAATGCGGGCGCACGGCCGAGGTATACTGCACCAGCAGCGGAGGAGAGCTGCATGCGGTGTGCCTCCTTAGGATATGCACAGCACAACAGGAACGGGGCGGCAAGATGCGCATTGTAAATGCGGTCACCCGCGTCCAAGGGCTTCTTCACCTCATGGCGGCCATCCTCCCGGGGATGTGCGCGCCAAACAATAAACTAGGCCTCCGCATTCACGACCAAGCAGCGCACGAAGCTGTGAGGAAGGTGAAATGCATCATCCCCGGCATCGGAGAAATACAAAAGCTTATCTTGAGCGGAAAGCTAACCCTCCTGCCAACAAGCGAGCCAGCACCCGATGTAAATCTTCACGAGATCCCGGACCATCTCCCGGTCTAAGAGAAGGTAGCAACCTCGAAACTGCGACAGAAAGTCCAGGAAAGCCTCTGGCGAACCTGGAACGACGACTGGCATCGGCAACGTCACCACGGACCGGTGAAGGAGTTCCTCCCGGGCCTGGACAGCGCCAGCCTGAAACTACGTCCAAGGACCGTCCAGTTCGTCACTGGACATGGTAAATTCTTCCAGTACTTTAAGAGGGTGGGACTGGTGGACACCAATGAATGCCCGCACTGCCCGAACACGATTGGACGTCATACGATGTTTCCAATGCAACGGCTTTGAATACATTAAAAAATTGTGTAAGGAGAAAATTCATTGCAGATTTTGCGGGGGGGAACATCTCTTCAGTGACTGCCAGGAGATGGAAGCGAAATGTAGCAATTGCTTCAGGGCTGGAATGAGGGATTGCAGGCACAGCGTGACTGATCCAGAATGTCCTATCCTCAGGGGGGGGTTCAAGTGGCATTAAAGCAGATTAAGGGCTGCCACGGCTGCCCTGCAAAAGGAAATGGAGGATGGGCAATTCGATGTGGCGATGATCCAAGAGCCCTGTAAGGACTCTGTGGGCTGGAGTGGAATGAAAGAGTTCCGGGGTTGTAAAGACTCTAAAGTGTTGATAGTAATAAAGAGTGGCGTACGGGGTGTGGTGGAGTTGGTGGAATGGACGGATATTAACTGGGTGGTGGTAAAGATCGAGATCGAAAGGGCGAAAAGTTGGGTGGATTTGACGATACATAGGGGAATAGACGTGAGGGGGTGGAAAATATTAGAAGGCAGCCTCAGTGACCACCAGTATATTTCGTACGAGATTGGTGGTTCACTGGAGGCAGAAGAAAGCAGAGGTACGAGGAAATTTGCGAAATACGGGATTAACTGGGACAGATTTGAGAGGATAATGGAGGGTTGTGAAAAAGATCAAGAGGACATAGTGAGGAATGGAACAGCGGAGGAAGCGGGAGAAGGGTTGCAGAATGCGTGCTATGAGGCCTGCGTGAAGTCAATGAGCAAAATTAAGACACGAGAGAAGAAGAGAATGGATAACAGCTGGTGGAATGATGAATTGACAAAGCGAAGAAAAGAAGTCAGAAGATTGAGAAGACAAATGCAGGGCCTAAGGGACGATCCTGAGAGAACAGTCGCCAGAGATCGATTTGTTGTAGTTAGAAATCTGTACAAGAAAGAGATACAGAAAGCCAGACAAGACTCGTTCAGAACTTTCTGTAGGGAAAACTCAGAAGTTAACCCCTGGGGGCTGGTTTATAAGATACTGAAAGGAACAGAGAGGAAGGCCAGTGCTAGGGTACCTGGGCGGAAACTGAGAAGAAAATAGATGAAGAGCTGGTGAGGAAATACTTTCCAATGGATATAACAGATGGGGAGATCGAACATCACAAAGAAGTAAGGGTTAAAAGTGAAGGAGCTTGGGGTGATGAATGGGAAAGAGAGATATCGATAGAAGAAGTAAGAAGAGCGGCTCTTGAAGTAAGACCGGAGAAGGCTCCAGGACAGGACAGGGTACCGAGCAGTGTAGTAAGCAGATTGGCAAACACCCGTATACATTGGATCAGTAAGGTCTTTAGGAAATGCTACATAGAAGATTCCTTCCCTAAGGTTTGAAAGAAAGAGAGAGTAGTCTGGGTGGCGAAACCTGGTGGCAGGGGGGTGAGACCCATCTGCCTGCTACCAGTGTTAGAAAAATGGCTGGACAAAATATGCGCCAAGAGGCTCAGCCACTGGCTGGAAACGAATAGAGTGATATGAGACAAGCAATTTGGCTTCAGAGTGGGAAGGGGGACAGCAATGGCAGTGGATTCGTTAATGGTAAAGCTGGAAAGGTATAGGAAGGCCCAAAGGCAATGTTGCATAATAACGCTAGATATCAAGAATGCTTTCAATTCTGCTTGGTATCGGAGTATCCTCGCTTGGCTTAAGGAGAAGAGCTGTCCGAAGCAGCTGGGGGAAACGATTTCGAGCTTTTTCCAAGATAGAGTGGTGACTGCGGGGTCTGTGATCATCCAGACCAATATGGGGTGCCCGCAAGGGTCCTGTATTGGCCCGGTGGCACGGCTCATCATAATGGAGAGCTGGCTTGAAAAGATGAAGATGGTTATAGACGAGGGGCTAGCCCAGGCATATGCAGATGACCAGGTGATATTGATTGCGGGAAGGCATAGATTGGCTGAATGTGAGAAATGGGCGGATGAGTGCAAGTTAAGTTACAATCTGGAGAAAACAGAGGCAATATTTTTTTATTCTGGAACGAAGAAGATTAAAAGATATCATCAAGGTAAGCGCTATATTTTTGGTGTCACGGGGTGGCGAGAGGCAAGGCGTGTACGTCTACGAGACAGGTTGCGGGGGGCGCGCGATCGCCTAAGAAGATTTTCGCATAGAAAGAAGTGTCCTAGAGCCACTAAATTTTGTACGTACACAAGTGTAGCCTATGAGGGGGGGAGGATATCGCCCAAACAGATTTTTGCATAGAAAGAAGTTCTCTAAAGCCACCAAGTTTTGTACACAAGATCATCTTAGTGGGGGGGGGGGTAGCCCAAAAAGATTTTCGAACAGAAAGAAGTGTCCTACAGCCACCAAATTTTGAACACAAGTGCATCTTAGTAAGGGGGGCTTGGTTTGATGCCGGACGGGGGGGAGAGACTTTCGCACAGAAAGAAGTACCCTACAGCCACCAAATTTTGTACACCGAGCGAAGTCGGGTACTTCAGCTAGTAATATATAAAATTTAAGATTTTTCGTTTTTCTTTCTCGTGAATAATTATTAGTTTCCCAAACCACGTCTTTCTGAGATGTTCATTGTGAAGTCATAAAGAGGAAAATTAATAAAATATTTTATAATTAATGAAAAGTTTATAACTCCATTGGATGGTGGGGATGACAATGGGAGAATAGAAAGGAGATTTGAACAAGTAACTGTCAGTAGGTTGCAATAGGAATCACAAAACTAAAAGTGTTGTACTTTATACAACGCGCCTCCTTAAGGGTTAATACGCTTCGCGGCCGCATCATTTTCATAATGAGTGTGCTGTTCGCTCGGCAATTTGTTTCCCACACGAGGGTCCACTGGACAGCCGGAAAACATGTTTTAAGGTACCTCGCCGGAATATTTTACTACGGTTCAGATTTCAAGAAAACGGGCGCAAATCTCACCGGATTCGCAGATGCAGACTGGGGGAATTGCGCGTTGGACAGACGCTCTTACACGGGCGTCGCATTCAAGCTCACCGGAGACAACAAGCCACTGTCCGCGAATGGAATAAAATAAACGATTCTAAACACCCTAGAACTTGGCCAATCCACAAGACATTGGATAGGGTTTCAAACCGCCGTTTTAAGTCCCCTAAACCCATTTAGCGCGATAAGGTACTAACCCGTCATGAACCATTTCATATCAAAGAAGCTTGAAAAACAAATTTTAATTATAATGATAATGGGGATTCTACCGTTCCTCTTCCAGGAATACAAATGTCTAGGAAAGCATGGTTGGGCCAGATGCATATCCATGCTTTACGGGTGGGGACTCTCGGACATCCGGGAATGCGATTGTGGAGCGCCGGATCAAACTGAGCCCATATAGTCCATTAATGTCCAATAAGATTTTAATGAAGTGGTTGATCTCTTTGAATGTCGACTTACTACCTCTAGCCTTTATTTCAATTTTATGTTTCAAATTTATACCCATATGATAATTCTAGTCGAATCTGTAAGCCGCCGTGCGAAAAATAAAATAAACAACAAATTGACTATGACAAAGAGGACACTTTGCATATTAGTTTCAAATGCGATTGCAATGACAATAATCCTCTCACTACAGGGTGATGAAAAAAAAAGTGCCCATGATCAGCAACTTGTTATAGACGATTTCTAACGAAACACGAATTTGAAAGCCAAAATGGAATTTCATCAAATTATAAGCTCTCCTATACAGACAATAAAAATTTAGACGATTAACAATTTTGTAGTAATTTCATTGTTAGAGTCGAAAATTGATGCAGTTGATAATGCTTTAAAAAAAGGAGTAAACAATCTATTGAAACCAACTTTATTACCCCTGTTAAAGTACCGTTTCTTGGCTACGTGGAAAATTTTTCAATGTTGCAACATTGCAAATCTCCTAGGAAACGGTGGCAACAATAATTCACATTCCAATGTCAGTTCTCTTGTCAAATTTGAACAATACAAGTCAAATGTCCTAAAAAGTCTTAAAATGGAAAACAACTTCAGTAAATATCTAGACATGTTGCTTTGCTTGGGTACAGCAGATAATAACGCATCAGAAGCTGCTAGAGAATATGCTAGACTGTATCAACATCGACGTCATCCAGATGCTAAGAAAATTAGAAGAGTGGAGCAAAGATTAAGAAAAAATTGCTAAATAATGCCGATTACTGTAAGTGGTGGACGACGTCGTGAAGTTGTTACACCAGCTTTGGAAGCAGTTGTTATCAGCTTTTATCGTTGGTTTTCTATTGTCATCAAGGCATTACGATATATTTTTCTTATTATCCCATAAACTGTAGCATCTCGATTTTGCTTTGAAGACCTAGAAAATATGCAAGCAGACGATGAATTTTCTCTATTGGAAGATAAAACCGAAGATCGAACTATGAATTCAGAGGTTGAGGGCGATAGCGACGGCGAGGATGACATTCCAGTAACAGTCAGGACTACACCAAGTACTTCAGTAGGGCACAATGTACGTGAGCGTAGTCAGCGAATTTCCAGCACACTTTTTAGAAGTGAAACTTTGAATACAGTTGAGGGTGAGGGTGATCCTCATGACTGTTTACTCGACAGCGATTACTTATCACTAGGGATACCAATCCCGCAAAGGCTGGATCCCGCATGATGTTTGCGGGATCAGTAATGCGGAACTGAATAAAAATATCCGAATTTGAAAAAATATGTCCCGAGCGCGCGTTTTCTGTCGCTGGGTACTTCTGCAATAAAATCAGGTCCAATTTACATGATCAAACTTTAAATACTTTATCATTTCTCTGAAAGTAATTCCAAAAGAAATCTCAATAATTTTTCATCGTTGTTTTTACTAATAAATGCTACTTTATTTTGAATTTAGTTGTCTTTTATTGCATAACTAACTTGTGGTACTTCATTTTCTTAGCAACTGAATAAAGCAGTGATAGTTTGTAATCCCGCAAATCCTGCGGATCCGCGGGATTGATTAAGTCAGTCCCGCAAGCTTGTGGGACTAAAGTTTTGATGCGGAATTGGTACCCCTACTTAGGGGTCGTTCAAGTATTACGTAAGCATCAGTAGGGGGGGAGGGGGTTACGTCTTTGCTTATTTTTGATGACAATAGGGCCGGGGGGGTTCGAATGGTGATTACGTCAGCAAAGAAGTGATCGACGGTGAGATAAGTTTTACTTAACTTTGACTTGCCACTATCGATACGTTGACTTTCGAGAGGGATTTTTTGAAAAAGCACGGGTCAACAAACTAATTTTAGGGAACTTCGACAACCGCTAAATGTATTTTTACATGTGTGGTCTCCGGTCGGCCGGAAATGTATAACATCAATTACAAGAGAAATGTCACATTTCTCGAAAGAATGGAATTCTGGTACGGACCTTTGACAGACCCATCGAAGGAATGGATATGTTAAATGGCATCTGTACAGCTTCAAAAACAAAGCCGCTCATAAATCTCAGAATGCAACAGTATATTGAACGCCCCTATTTTGCCTATTCGCTCTTTAGATAGTTACTTTCGTACCGTTTAACTGTTTACGTGCATCTGATTGCTGTGACGTGTGCTAAGAATTTCTAAGATGTCATCTAATGTAGATAAATTAAAATTGTATCAAAAACTGTTCGATAGTTTTAAAAAATCTCATACAGACACAAAATTGCAAAATGTGCAAAAATCAGTAAATGAAATTTGGCGTGATTTTAAGCAACGAGCTAAATCCGATAAGGAACTGGAGAATATTGTATCGACGAGAATTGAAGAGGAATTGCAAGCCGCAACTAGGAAGAAATCAAGTCTCTTGAACTTTTTTACTAGGGTAAGTAAAAGCTTCTGTTTGTGTACGCCGTACTTTGTTTTTTTGTAGTCTACACTCAAATGACTTCTTGCCCCTTGAGTTATCTCATTTTTGCCGCAAGGCAAGGACCAAAATAAAAAAATGTGTGTATCAGAAATTAATTATATGTACAGTCGAACAACTCTACAGAGATGTTTGAAAAGCCATGAAAAAAACATCACTATAGAGAAACTTCGTTATATAGAATTCACGTATAATTTTACAGTTACCGAGTTTCATTCAAATTTTCAGCTATCTTATGATTCGAATTTATAATTTTTATGTTAAATAACGCAGTGATCTTGAATAATAACGAATTGACTGAAACCAGTTCAAGCAAAACAAAAAAATGTCTTTCTAAATATTGTTCAAATTGATCACCATCTTGTTGAATGCACAAGTGGCACCTTCTAGTCACTTCATAGGTTGCATTCAATATAAAATTAGGAGGAATTTCGCGACAAACATTGATAATCATCTGTCTCAAAATTTCTACGTTTTCTGCATTGGTTACATAAACTCGGTCTCGAACATAGTCCCAAAACCAAAAATCGAGAGGCGTAAGGTATGACGAACCATTTTTCAACAAATTTAACTTCTAGTCAATTAGTATTAATTCTGGCGTTGGGTGGGGGTATTGAAAATAAAGTCCATTCAGTTTCGCAAGAGGCAATTCAAATCATAAAATAGTTGAAAATTTTAATGGAACTCTTATATTGACACTTAAATGACAATTATCACATGAGGATCTTATTGTTTTCCAAGGCATGCTAAATTTTTTTACTGCAAGCCCGACTTTTTATAAAATATTTTATTTTTTTCCTCCTAAATATTATAAGGTCAAATATTAGTTATCATTGGATTTAGAAAAAAATCTTCTACTACAATAAATAAAAAATGCATACATTGCTATTTGAAAAAAAAAGTTGACTGTCGGTTCACATTGAAGTTAATGTGGAAAAATTCCAAATTAATACATTCTTGCAGTACTTACTCGACTAATGATTTATATTATTTTTTTTCTGAAATCGGGCAATAAGTAACTGAGTTAGAGCGTGGAACGTTTTTTAGGAATCACCCTCTATGAAAAGCGTGCCAAAATGCACGTTTCTGACAAAAGCATTACTGCAGAGAAAAAATCGTTATATAGGAGGTCACTATAAAGGAGTTCGACTGTACTTATAGTAAGGCAATTGTTCATACCTAGCATATTTGTTTTTTTCAGCAGGCAACCTCCATACATAATGCTACTAAAAATGAAAAACCCCTACAGTCTACCGCAGGATCGACTGAACGGGTAGAGAAAAATACGGAACTGCAAGTGGCTTCAGAACACGCTGAAAATCAGGGAAAGCAGTCCCGTGCAAAGCCTTCTCAGGAGGCTACAAATAACAAAATATTTCTAATGGAAAAAAATCTTAATGCTTTGTATTCTGTTAGGGATACGATACCAAACTCTGAAGTCGAAAAACAGATTATTAAAACTCGCGAGGAATTAAAGATTGCAAAACAGTCTTTAAAGAGAAAAATTCAAAACGCAGCATCTCAAAAGAAACATAGAGATAATATAAAAAGAAAACTGGAATATATTTGCAGTGAAAATCCAGATATAAAAAGGAAATTGTCTATTAGGGATTCAGTTGGACGTCCTAGCCTAGAAAATGATCAGCCATTACTGTTAAAAACCATTGCGGATATTGCTTTGTTTGGCAGTGCAACAGACGATAGAAGAAGAACGGAAACTATTCGCAGTGTAAAATCCCTTGATGAACTTACACAAGAATTAAACAAAATCGGATTTGATATCAGCCGCAGTGGGACATATCTACGCTTATTACCTAGGAAATCTAACACTACAGAGGGGCGAAGACATGTAACAACGGTTCCTGTTAAGCTGACACGTGCACTTACCGATCATCACAAAAATCATATTGATAGCCGTTTCGCCACAGCATCAATCCATTTTTTGGAAAATCTAGCATCCATACTTGGACCAGATCAAGTACTTTTCATATCGCAAGATGATAAGGCTCGGGTGCCTATTGGTGTAACTGCAGCAAATAAACAAGCACCCCTTCTAATGCACACGGAATATAGGGTCAAATTGCCTGATCATGACTGGGTGATTGCCGAGCGGCATAAATTAATTCCTTCTGTTTATGCTGTTATTAAAATAGCTCCAACTGTGCTAGGACATCCGCAAGCTGTTGGATATTCCGGGCCAACATTTATCGCCATTCGAAGTGGAAAACATAATTCATCCACTGCTAATACTCATGCTCAAGACTTAGAGACGTTTCTCAGCCTTGAAGAGTTTCAAGCACTAGCTAAAACTGCTCGTGGGTGTGTTAAACCAGTGCTAATTATAACGGTTGATGGGGGACCAGATGAAAATCCACGATACCAAAAAGTAATAGCGTTTGCTATACAACATTTTAAGCAACATGATCTCGATGCATTATTTATATCGACAAACGCCCCTGGTAGAAGTGCATACAACGGAGTAGAGCGCAGAATGGCTCCACTTAGTCGGGAACTGGCTGGTTTAATATTACCTCATGACCATTTTGGCTCTCATTTGAACGACCGTGGCATTACAATCAATGAGAATTTAGAAAAGTCAAATTTTGAGTTTGCTGGCAATGTGTTAGCAGAGGTATGGAGCACAATGACAATTGATGATTACGATGTTTGCGCAAAGTATGTTGGGCCCGGTGAACCTGACCTTCCTGTTTTACCAGACGTTAAATGGTATTCAGAACATGTGCGAGAAAGCCAATACTTACTGCAAATTGTGAAATGTAATAACACGGATTGTTGTGTACGTCCAAGAAGCGGTTTGTTTAGGTTACTGAATAACAGATTTCTCCCACCACCACTAAAAGTAAAACAGACAGCTGACGACCTGATTGTGGCTGATGAAGGACAATTTCTTACTCTTCCACTCCAGCTAGCTCTACACCTAGATTGTTCATCTAAAGAGTTTCTTCAGACCCCCTACGACTATTTTTGTCCATCGGTAAAATCAAAGCTGTCAAGTAGAACGTGCAAAGCGTGTGGTATGTACCATGCCTCTGTCAAATCATTAGATCGCCACATCAAAGAAATTCACCAAATTATGAAAAAGCAGACCGAAACAAGGGTGAGACCTGTCAGAGTGGCTGCTCGTCGTGCCAAAGAATTGATGTGTGTAGTAAAGGTTTTAGACGAATACCAAGACGTTGAATGGCTTGACGAGGAAGATGTTGATATCTCGGGAGAAGGCGGTAGTGAGCCGACACTCAACATCAAGCACGAACCATCTAACGTCATCGACGACTTACAGTCTTGGATTCAAGTGTCTTGGAGTGAGGACAATTAAATAATTTGGAACATATAGTAGCCGCTCGGTTATATGAACTATTAAAACCCAGGGGTGTTCATAAAATCAAATTGTGTTGAAATTGATCTTGTTCCCTCTTTAGAATGTAGTATGCTGTTCACTATAATAAATAGTTCGTATAATGGACGTTCGTACAGCCCAGCGCTGTACATATTTTGCAATCTACTAACAATAAATAAAATTTAATTTACTAGTAAAATTTTTTCAAAAATTATTTTACCTTGTTCCTTTTCCTTTTTTTTATTCTCATAGTCACTTTTGTTATAATTTAAAATATTTAAATAAACATTTTAAAAATACATTTACACACAAACCATTGTTTAGTCATACACAAAAAATATTAAAAATTTAATTGTACAGAGATTTTATAAAATTATATATATTTTATAAAATTATATAAAATCTCTGTACAATTAAATTTTTAATATTTTTTGTGTATGACTAAACAATGGTTTGTGTGTAAATGTGTTTTTAAAATGTTTATTTAAATATTTTAAATTATAACAAAAGTGACCATGAGAATAGAAAAAGGAACAAGGTAAAATAATTTTTGAAAAAATTTATCTCATGTGTGGACAATTATTAATTTAATTACTAGTAAAATGTTTGTTTCATAGAAAGAGACTCAAATTAATATCAATGACACTTGTTTATGAATAATCACTAATATTTGAAAAAATAGTTATAGGAAATTATATTAATGCTTACGTAAGCGTATGAGGGGGGTTAGAGCTTTGCTTATTTCTGCTGACAAGGGGTAGGGGGGGGGGGGTTACAAATAGCTAAAATTCTGCTTACGTAATACTTGAACGACCCCTTACCACCGGATTCTGAAATATCTTCTTCGAGCCGTTTCTCTCAATTGAAATATACAAATCACAAACAGAAAAATCGAGCTCAGTACTGGGATTCTCATTTCTCGAGTTGAGTCGTGTCGACTCGAGTATCGAGTTCGCTACTCGACACTTGACCGAATTCGACATCGAGTAGAAGTAGTGATTCTCATTGAACATCGAGTCCACTAGCGGAATCGTTACTACCAACTACTATTCTTGTGATTTTTGTTTGCCAATGTTGGTATCTTGTAATTTGTAAATCGGCCGTAATTTAAGTTCGACAAAGTAGTTTAGGCTGTGCGTTAAAACTGTTCGAACGCTATTTAAAATTTGATTTTGTAATGTTACCAATTTTCAATGTGGAGGAATGAAGTAAATCGTCGTTTAATTGTGGAAAAAGGCTTTTGGGGGAACGGGAAAGTGCTTTTGAATTCGGAGGAGCGATTTATTGAATTATTTCGATTAAATAAACAAAGTTCAACAAATTACAAAATTAATCCAAGACTTGTTCTAATTTGAAAATTTTGGGTACAAACGTTTCTATTAATTACATGCACTTGTTAAAAATTAAATCCAGGGAAGCCGACAATGAATTCAATTCGTTTTTGCTTACCATACTGCATCATAAAATTTATCGCTGAAAGAATAAATCAACAAATTATTCTATAAAAACTCAGATGTTTACAAAAACTTATATTGGTACAAAAGGAAAATTCATTATTATTATTGTGAAAATTGTGGGTGTAAAATTCAAACATTAAAATTGTTTAAAAAATATATTGTGGATTAATTATTATAATTGCTTAAATATATTTTAACATAAATATTCACATTTGAAGAACAATTACAATAATTAAATAAAACATTTTATGTACATAATAATGTTTAATATCTTCAAAGTTACGTTCATCATTAACCCTTTAAGAACTATGTCGTCCCCAGGTGGCAAGCGACGTGATATCACATCAAAAGTCAACAGGACACCAAAAATCGACGACATAATGACGTCTGGGAAAGACGTTTTAATAACGTCCAAATATGTCGTCTTTATTAGGTGATTAGTTCACTTATATTTTACGAGATTTAGCTTTTTGAACGAAGTCAAAAGAAAATTGTCAGGAATAGTTATTTTTATATTAAGTGCGCAAAGTAAAGGTTTTTGAACTTGAGAATGTTAGGTTTTTTGTCGAGACCGTCGGTCGAGACAGAAAATACATTCGAAAGCTCAAAAAACTAGCTTTGCGTACGTAATATAAACAACTTTTTTTCTACAATTGCACGGCTTTAAACAGCAAGTTTATTATTAAAAAATATTGAATTCATTAAAACCGACAGCATTATTTTTTTAAGTTACCGTTGCATGGGTTTTTATAGTTACTAATGTAAATAAAAATTGAAAACAAATTCTGTCGTCTGAATAAGTGTCACTTTCCAAGTGTTTTATGTAAATTCTCTGAAAATTGACGCAGACTCCGGTGATTCCGAATATGATGTAGTAGCAGTAGCTAATGCAGCGATTGCGAGTATTTTGCTTAAGAAGTCAAGACCGCAGTATGAAAAAGCCTACACCGATTTCCGGCATTGGTGTGACTTGAAAAGAATTCGTAACACAACAGAAAATGTTCTATTAGCATATTTAGAAGAAAAGTCGAAGATTTTGAAGCCGCCAACAATGTGGTCCCTTTTTTCGATGCAATTCTAAACATAAAAGAAAATATTAATGTTAGAAAGTTTCCCAAAATAGTGCCTTATTTGAAAAATAAGAATGTAGGATACAGAAGCAAAAAGTCGAAGGTTTTGACCGATAAAAATATCAACGATAACTTTTTACTAATGAAAGTATAGTTAGTAACTTTTTACTTATAATTTGAGCTACTTATTTGTCTTTTTTGTAGACGGCATTGATTTTTGGGATCGCTGGTGCTCTTAGGCGAGATGAATTATTGAAAATGAAGGTATCAGATGTTGAAGATAAGGATTCAATACTGATTGCTAAGGTGCCGGATTCAAAAACCCATTCTGAGAGAATTTGTACCGTTTCCAATTCAGATAATATGAAATTGATTAGAAAATACCAAAGTTTGCGTCCATCAAACGCGTCAAGTGAACGGTTTTTCTTAAAGTACGTCAAAGGAAAATGCTTCAATCAAAATGTGGGGATTAACAAAATCGGTGAAATACCAAGCTTAATTGCGAAATGGCTTAAGAAAGAAAACCATAAAGATTACACTGGGCATTGCTTTAGGAGAAGCTCTGCTACACTTCTAGCTAATGTAGGAGGTGACATAACTGTAATAAAGCGATACGGTGGTTGGAAAAGTAGCAACATAGCAGAAGGTTATATTGAAGACTGCATAAATAACAAGATCGCAATTTCGAATAAAATTCAACCTTCCACAAAAAATTCTGAACCATCTACATCGACTCGCAATGAAATGCCTAACTTACCCTTTAATAAATCGGGAAATCAAACTGACAACATTTCTTACTTAGAATTAGTCGAACCTTCCACGTCAGCGAATACTTTTAATATTGGTATTTCGAAGCAAGAGGCTTTACCCGAATCGGGAATTATAACGGGAGGTAATTTTTCTGCCTGTAACTTCAATTTTTATATAACAAAATAAGTTATAATTATTTCAATAAAATTTTCTTCTTATGGCGTTTTTTTGAGACGAACCGGGTTGAAGCAACGGTTTAAACCTGGTTCGCAAATCACGTCACCGTTTGAATGTATCACGAAAATGCACCGGTTTAAAACAGCAGACTGACAGTGACAGATATAGGTTAGTTAGGTTAGTTTATTCTGAATTTTAGAAATGTCAAAAATTCTTTTTTTCACAGTGCGCAAAAAAAAATTTTTAACCGTGAAAAAAGGCGTGCTTTGCGCACTGAAAATAATGCATAAACACCCATTTTTTGAGGGAATTGTAGAAAAACAATATTTTGTTTACGAATTACCAATCGAAAGTACTCTCAAGGTATTTGTAATTATTGTACTGTACTGCATAATTTAATATTACATTATGTTCACATCGTGTTACAATATTGCTAAAAGGTAAAAGAAAGAAAAATTTTAGCGTGATTATGAAAATTCAGTAAATTCAAAAAATTTGCGCGTCAATATGCATCGACCGTTTTGCGAACAGGGCCAGATCCTCACAATGTCCTTTATTGCTTTGTTGAAATTCGGTTTAGCCTGGTTTTATAGTAGCCCAGTCAATTTATACACAAAAAAGGTCGGTGTATAAATTGACTGGGCTACTATAAAACCAGGCTTAACCGAATTCCAGAATAAGTATTTGGCAACTGTATTAACAGGTAAAGCAGTTAAGGGTTGACGCTGAGAAATATTCAAGGCAATTTTCAACAGTTTGTTCGTCGTTTTTGTTAGAAGTTCACGTGTACTTGTAACAATATCGGTGTATATCGGTAGAAACAGTAACTGTGCAAAGACATCAATTACGGTTTAATTATCGGTGAAAACGGTGTTTTTTGTGGAACTTTCTGTCAAGCGGTAAGTATTATGAAACTTGTTTTACTGTATTGAATTTAAATTACATTATTCTTTAGTTAAAACTTCTAACTAGTGTTACTCAAAAATGCCATATGTGGGGGTTGAGTTTGCGGGGATTGAGTTTGCGGAAAATGCCTCTATAGGGTTGGTTCATTCCACCTGATTTACTCCACTTAAGCGTGAAGTATACTGGCCACCGTATAAAACTTCTAGCGCCTTTAATAAGACACTTATAACTGCGGAACAACCGATTGAAACTAGTTGGACGCTCTTTGGTGTAAAACGCATGTTTTTTGAGTGTGCTGCGTATCGTTTTCAAAATTATTGCCTTCTGTTAGTCTACTTATTACATGTCTTCTAGTAAACCCTTCATTTTTGACAAATTTTTCTTAATAGAGGATCTTAATAAAGCCCAAAATAAATTGCAGAAATGCGAGGAAACTTTCGATATTTACTCGACGGAATCGGAGGAGGAATTGAAAAGAAGGTACTTCACGGAGAGTTCGAGCAGTGGAGATGACGAAGAGCTGCTGAGTGCTGAGTCACATAAAAGTTTACCGCGACCACCAATTTTCTTGAGCAATATATTTGGTAAATATTAAAACATTACATTATAATAATGTGTAACCCTATTGCCAAATAGGTGAATCTTCACGTACTCCACAAGAATCGCCCGTGCAATTTCAGGGTGAAAACGACGAGATTTCTTAGCAAATCCTTCTCAGTCTCATTTGTCAGATTTAAGCGTCAACAGTAGCACAAGCATTACAAACAGTGTTTCTATTTTGCATTGCATTTCAATTTTTTTTTATTAGAATTGGCTTTGCATTTTTAGATCAAATTTTTGACGAAATAAGAAAATTAAGAGAAGTGGTTAAGAAATAAAAGTATTGCTAAGGTAGGCTTAGCACCTCTTACCTTGCCAAATAATATTCCAATAAATTTTCCGATGAAAACAAATACGGGCTTAGAGGAATATTTGAATTCGGAGGAGAGTCATAAATAAATAGCAACCGTCAAACAAACATGTCGAGTTAGGTCCGGTCCCGAAAATTTTTCAAATTTCGATTAATTTTGGCGTGTTTTTTGTTATAAAGTGTTCTGTGCGAGACTCTGGGTTGTAGAGATGCCTTTGGATTCGTATGCTAATAAACAACACTTTAAACAAATGAAAATGAGTTTATTCTTAACGGACAAAAGGTCTGAAGCATACTGATTGCGAAGACGTACTGGTGAAATTACCATTCCCTTTGACCCTTTGACGATTGTTACGAGAAGTCGTTAGAATTCCACGACCTTTTTATTAGCAATATTCATTCCAAGGAATGCATCGACGACATCGAAAAATTTTCTTATCTGAGGGGTCTCCTCAAAGGAGAAGCAGCTTTGGTAATACAAGGGTTTCAAACGACAGCCGCCAACTATCAAGCAGCATGGCAGCAATTAAAAAAGCGCTATCATAACGAAAAAATATTGATAATTAATCACATTAAGGGAATAGTTGAGATGCCAAAACTTATTAAAGAATCTTGTTCATCGTTGCGACAATTGCATGACCCGATTCAAAATCACATGCGCGCTTTACAATGTTTAAATGAACCAGTAGACGCGTGGAACAATTTGTTGATATATTTAATCGCAGAAAAATTCGATATTCATACAAGAAAGGAGTGGGAGTTGGAAGCGGCAAAACAAACAAAAATGATAATAGTAGAGAGCCTGGATAGCTAAAAGACGCATAAAAGTAACTTCTGTGGGGGAATTAGAGTCACAAGCTGAAACTTTTACTGATTGAAGCTCATATCATAATAAATCTAAATCCAAAAGTAATCACTAATCAGAACGGGCAAAACGGCACTATGATTAAAAATGGAGATAACTACACCATCGTGTAGAAGAGAACACAGTGATCATTTTGTGTTACGGGCATTGAAAGTTTTGTACGAATTATATTTTATTTCAATTTTCAAAGTTTCAAAAATGTATGGAGTCTTACGGGAAAAAAATCGAAATAATTCAATATCTCGGAATGAACCTAAGAAAAATCTTGAGCAAATTTTAAAGTTTTCGCCTTTGCACCGCTTTTTCTGCTAAACGGTTGCGTAAATTGAAAAATTTTGTTCTTTAAAAATTTTTTGTACGTATTTTTATGTGTTATCTATATTTTTTACATAAATATTAAACAAGATATGAGTTTAAATGTAAGGCAAATGCATTTTCGATTATAATCGTGTTACTACTGAATAGGCGTCCCCACTCCCCAGTCGTATCTCGCATCTCTACTATCTCCATCTTTCTTTCTTGAAGTTTTGGTAGTGTTGTGGAAAAAACCATAGTGGGAAGTGCGATTTTCGGTTTTGTCTATTTCTTTTGGTGGATTAGGATAATAAAAAAGTGAAATGGATGTACAGACAGCACTAGTTCTGAAAGTGAGATTGATTCATGTGTAAAATTTAAAAAGACAGAAGGTCCGCGGTGTATCGTGTGTAAAACTACAGGAGCATCCCTCAGAGCAACGGAAAGAAATTTTTGTACATTCTTAAAAGCTGCAAAGAGTAGAAATAACATTACGAATTCTACAGATGCTGAAATTCAGCAGGCCATTTTTGAAGATAAAAGTAGCAACCAAAAAAATATTTATTGGCACAAGAATTGCTATGTTAGTTACACCTACAAAAAAAAAATTGAATTATTAAGGAAGAGATACGAAAGATCAAAAGACTATAAGGAAACTGGCATAAAACCACCGCATCCTCCATGCAGAACTCTACGGAAAGGTTTATTCGAGATTAAGAAATGTGTGTTTTGCCAGAAGCGTTCTGCTCAGAAACGATTGTCGCAGGTAATGTCAAAAAATATAGAAAATAAAATTAAACAGGTAGGATCTATGTCATCAGAAGTACTGCAACGAATTGGAACAAACGATTTAATTGCTATGGAAGTCAAATACCATCCAAATTGTTTAACTGTACAACGCAGAAAGTTCTCCAACCAACAAAAACCTGCAATGGAAGACGCTGCAAGAGGAAGTGACGTTAAATCGCAAGACAAAGCTCTAGAAAAAATTCTAACTATTCTAGATAGTGGTATTGCAAAGGGTAAAGGTTTTACAGCAACCTCGATATATAACAAATATAACGAACTGGGAGGAACAAAATCAAAACGTGCGTTAATGGAAAATATGAAAAAACATTTTGGGCCAAAAATAAACATTGCCAAAGCAGCTGAGGCTTCAGTAGTTATACCTTCTGTTGAAAAATCTGAGACTATTCTCAATTACATTGAAGCTTCGTCATCACAAGTCTCGTCTTTATTCAGCGGTGTCTCCGAATTATCGCAAATCCACAAAATATGTTCAGAAATTAAAACTGAAATGGATAGTATTCCTGATTTCAAGAACAGCTTAAATTTGGATATTTCGGATTATAAAAAACACATACCATCAGCTTTATTATGGATTATTAATTTGTTGATAAATGATGACGAAGATGTAGAAAACACAAACACATTGAGCATAGTTCAGGATATTATTTACGCCCGCTTTAAAGGAAAAAAATTAACTCCAAAACACATAGGAATAGGAATTTTAGTACATCAAGAAACGAGATCTAAGAAATTAGTAGAATCGTTACATTCTTGTGGCCATTCTGTTTCATATAAAGATGTATTACGACTTCGAAACAGTATTGCTCAAGAAGAAATAACCAGATATTTACATAACGATAACTGCTACATCCCACAACAGTTGGTCCCAAATTAATTCTTGCAGTTTGCAGCCGATAACAGATATTCTAGAGGAAACGTTGGATAAATCCCCTACTTTCCACGGTACGCAAATTGTAGCATTTCAAGAAGGACCTCCAAACGTTGAAATGACAAAGGAGTGGAAGTTATTACCTTATCACGTCAAACTTGAACTCCCTGAAAATTTTGACAGTTTGCTCAAAATTATTCAGGCGCCTAATAAATCAACGCCCAATGTTACAAAGAATCCCTTAATTATGGAACAGAATAAACAAAACAGTTTCATATTTGCATATAATTTGTCTTGGTTTCTTTGCAAAACAGTCAATAATGACTATGACAAACAAGAAATTGTAGTGCCACAATGGTCCGGTTTTAGCAAATTAATACACAAAGATACAACTTGTACTACAACATACGGATATTTACCTCTTTTACCTCATGTTGCGTCAGAATATAACACTGTATACACAACGATGAAAAAGTGTAGTGACATAGCTCGAAAATTAGGAAATAGTCATACAGTAATAACATTTGATCAAGCAATTTATTACAAGGCAAAGCAAATACAATGGCAGAAGCCGGAAGAGTGTGCAACTTTTGTAATACGTTTAGGAGGTTTTCACATTATGCTAAATTTTCTTAAAGTCATAGGGCAACATATCTCCAATTCAGGATTGAACGATGTATGGCTAGAATCTGGATTATACGGAGATGCAACTATTAATGGAATTCTTAGTGGAAAGAAATGGAATAAAGGAATAAGAGCTCACAAAATAACGTACGAAAGTCTAATGAGAATTCTTATTCCTAGATTCGAAACATGGCTAGCAGAATGCAATAGCGATATGATTCATACGCTGACTCATGGCAACAGAAATATGGAAATCCATAAAACAAAACGGATCGCTAATTGGTTTCTTTAATCTTGTTCGAAATACAGATAAGTTGAGGGACAGTTTTAAAGAATTTAACATGTGGTGCAGTTACATGGAACTAGTTGAAATATTACTAGCATTTGTATATAGCGAGCGCGTTGGAAATTGGTCATTGCATTTAGAAGTCTTTAGAAGCATGCTCCCATGGTTTTTCGCTTATGACCATACGAATTATGCTAGATGGGGTTGCATATATCTCAATGATATGTTAGAGCTGCCTACTGCAGCCCCAGATGTATACAAAGAGTTTGCAGAAGGGAATTTTGTAGTGAAAAGGTTAAGTGGAGGATTTAACAGAATATCTGTGGACCAAGCCTTGGAACATGTAAATAAAACCTCAAAAGTTGCAGGAGGTATAGTTGGTTTGACGAAAAACAGTACTAGATTACATGAGTGGTACTTGAGCTTTAATAAAATAGGTAAAATGGCAAATGATTTTCTGACCTCTTTAAAACTAAGTAACGACAATTGCAGCGAAAACATTGAAATTGGAAAGAAACGAATAATTGTAGACGAAGAAACGGTACTGCGTCTGGTTGACCAATTTAATAAGTATGAAGTGTTTACTTATAACGGGAATCACTTAATTTATATCTCTACCAAAGAAATATTTATAAAGGAAGTGGAACAATTACGGTTATCTGCAAAGAAAAGAGGTCAAGGCGCAATGAAAAACTTCATTGATATTATGGATACGGCCGAATTTTACAAACCCTTGAAGAAACTAAATACATATGCAAATGTGAAGCCAAAATCAGACAAATATTCAGCAAAGTCTCAGACTTTACAAGGTCAGCAGCTTCTGCAACGTATTTTAGCACCAAAGCAATTAGGACGAAAAGTGGACTACAATGAAATATTTCAATATGAATTAACACCCTTTCCTATGTCATTAACTGTAAATGGTTGTTTAGGCACTCCATCAAATAAAAGTGCATTAAGTGATATCATGACAAACTATGTAACATGCTATAAAGCTCTGCCCCCTCTACCTAATATTGAGAATAGTCCCAACTTAAAAGTGTGCCAAATATTCGGCGGAATGTCAGTGGTGCAAGCTTTAGGAAAACCAACAAAATCTAAAACATTCAGTGAATACGCTGCTACATTCTCTAACATTATCTTCAAAAATAAACATAATACCCAAAGGATTGATGTGGTATTTGATCACTACAAAGAAAACTCAATTAAAAGTGTCACTCGTCAGAAAAGATGATCGCAAAATTCAATTATTACCGGTTCTTCTTCTATGATCGGCTCATAGTACTCTGGATAATAGACCGGAGGTTTTTCCTGGTATTTCCGGTGATATTTGCATTTCCGGTAATACATGCTAGCGTGAATATCATCGAAATTTTCGACGAGTTCCGTGATTATCTCCGCGACCAACTTCTCTGTCGAAAGTCCCACCCGGATCCGGATCATCCCCCGAGCCGCCCTCGTCGTAATCACTTAATTCGCGCCTCGTCCTAACAGTTATAGAGGTTGGTTTTATTTGGCCCATACTTACATTGTCGTGGGTTCCATAAGCCTTCTCGAGATTTATAGTTGATAAAGAATAGTTATGTGTCTACTGATGATGCGGACAGACCGCGAAAAACTAATGTTTTGCATGATGTATGTAAACAGTTTTTAGACAATTTTTAATTTGACTAGAACATATAAAAAATGTGTGTTAATGTAAGAAAATTTTTATATGTAAAATGTGACGCGGTTATACTTAGTTATAATTTAAAAATATGTAAAAAAAAAGTGTTGTGGGAAAAGGAAATTTATATGGAGAAATCAATCAGTAAGTTTACTTTTTGAATTTTTCAAACTAACAATAGTAAATACCCACAAAGGAAGACATTTAATTATTGAATTGTTGAAAAATATACAGATGAAAATATTTTTAATACTGACGAATTTGGTATGTTTTACAAACTTACTCCAGACAAAACCCTCAAATTTAAAAACGAGATTTGCAAAGACGGCAAGCTTTCCAAAGAACGAATTACTGTACTCGTAGGTGCAAATATGACGGGTTCTGAAAAATGTAAATTGTTGGTGATTGGAAAGTCAGCCAAGCCTAGATGCTTTATGGCCAATCTCACCGACGCTACTTAAAATATAAGACTTGCTTTAATCCCTAAGAACGTCTTTATGTGTCTCACCGTATATATAAGCACAGCTTTACTCGATAAGTCGTCAATTCTGGCGACTTAAAGTGAACTTAACCTATAAGTTACTACATAAACATAAACATGCAGAACATATTGGAAAATATTGCTGACGCCGATCAAAACGATTATGTTCTACATGTTATCATGATGGATATTATCCAAAATGGGTTTCCGTAATGTCTACGTAAGGATTGACCATTTTAATGCAATGTCGGACTTGTACTTCTTTCAACATTTTCGTTTAACAAAACAGACAATGTTATCGGTGTTGGAAAAAATAGAAGACAGGTTGGAGTATATACACAATTTGTAAGTATGAATAGGAAACGAAATAGTGATACAAATATGGTTTTGTTGATTTTAGAAATAACAATGTTTCTTCGATCAACCAACTGTTAGCATGCATACGATATTACGCTACTGGTTGTCATCAGTTAAGTTTACCCACATTTGGGGGAGTGCATAAGTCAACTGTGAACAGATTGTTCAGAGAGTAACCTTGGCTTTATGTAGTTTAGCACGAATGCACATAAAATTGCCCGTTACTCGTGCAGAAATTCGGCAAACATAAGTAAAATTTTTTGAAAAAGCTGCTTTTTCAAAAGTTATAGCCGCATTGGATTGTACTCTTATCAAGATTCAATCTCCAGGTGAGACAAGGATTTTTAACTTTACCACCAATTAACAAAATAAATACTTTCAGGTGGGCACGATGCAGAAATATTTCGAAATAGAAAAAGTTATTTTTCATTGAATGTTCAAGCTGCTATGGATTCTTCATATAAATTTTTAGATGTAGTTGCACGGTGGCCCGGCTCTACTCATGATGTAACAATTTTTAACAACAGCGTATTAAAGGCCAGATTGGAAAAAAATGATTTTCCTAATTGTTGGTTACTGGGTGAGTCTTTTTTGCTTCAGTGTAATATTTCCTACTTATGCTATTTTAGACATGTTATTTTTCGTAGGCGACAGTGGTTATGCATTCAAAAAATATTTATTAACGCCATTGTTGCACACAGAAAATGAAGCAGAAGCTTCGTATAACGAATCCCAGATACGAACCAGAGTTGTGGTGGAAAACACTTTCGGGATATGGAAAAGGCGCTTTCCGATATTAGCGTATGGATGCAAGACAAAAGTACGATTGACAATGAACATCATAATTGCAACTGCTGTTTTGCATAATATAGCTATTGATGCTCATGAAGATCTACCTCCCGATGAAGAGGGATATGATCCACAATTGTTTGAAAGACTTCTTGAGAATGGTAATATACAACCAGCAGCAAATAATGACCCAAGAAACAATGGATTCCATGTACGACGACAACTAATTAATAATTATTTTGCATAATTATATTTATATTCATTTAACTTAATTATTACATTTTGCTTTGTTTAATTTATCTAGTTTTATTTCTAAATCTACTTGCAAAATTTTCACCTCCAATTCTGCTTTTTGTTTTTGGTACTGTAACACTTCTTCTTCCAATTTTGCGTTATGTAATTTTTGTTCGCACAATTGGTTGTAAAGTTTAGACAGTTCGCTGCTGTGCAATGCAGTTACTGCAGGCCTACGTCGACTTCCACTTTTTTCAATTGTTGGCACTGAAATGGATGCCTCTTGGGATTTTGTAGTGTTCGACTTGTTTAATTTTTTTTTAAGCGCACTGCTAAGTGGTGCTTTTAAATTTGGGCCCATCAATTTTGCCCAATTAGAAGAATTATCTTCATCTTCATTTTCGTTGACAAAAATTATTTCGTTCTCTAAAAATAATGATTGAATTACATCTGTGAAAAACATTTTTTTCTATCATACTGTAGTAAATTGAATTTAAAATTTACGCCTGCACCGTCGGCAACACGACACACGCACCTACTTGTCATCAGGAAGGGTAAGCCGCCCTACCGGGTTTTGGAAGACGCGAAGTAGGGTGAAAAAGGTGAAGCGAGCTGGCCCGGAACCGAACAAGACGCTTCGAGCAAGAAGTGGTTGTTTATGTGTTTTTTTTTAAAGTGTCTTGTTGTTTGGGGGTGGTTTTTTTAATTAGTGGAGTAGTTCGTGCAGGATCTCTCGATCGGGTATTGTATCTTGTAGTTTTTGTTAGCGGTTACAGCGCGTGGGGTAGGTTAGTTAGCATGTTAGATTAAGTTGTATGAAACTGCTGTTGTGGTTAGCGAATCAGCCGACAATTCCGCGTGAGTCTGTTTGCACTTGTTCCGCGATGATTCGTACGGTGTTTTTTTTTGTCGCGGGGGCGAAATAACTAAGCTTGGGGAAAAGGACGCGGTTTTTTTACGTCTTTAAGGTTCAAATTCATCTGGAGTAGCGTGGGTTGATGACGTCACTCGCTTGGGTTTCGAGTCCAGTGTAGTACCCAGGGTCGTACAACCGGAAGGGAACGCTTTACTTAAGTAAAAAACAATCGGGAGAATTTGAGAGAAATGTCCGCTCGGATTGGTTAAACGTGCAATGTTTTTCGAACGGCCTGTCGAGGCGTTCCAACTTCGTGTTTGTATTAACCAAGGGACGAGAAGGAGCAGCAGTGAGAGCTACAATCGCGTGGCTTGCGTCGCTCGCAAGGAATGGAAAAAGCGTACCGTGAGGAGTGGGTTGCCTGCCAGGGGCGTCGTGTTTAAGGGATTTGCGGGAGCGTAAAACTTCAAACGCGAGAATGCTTGTATTGAGGAGTGATTGAATGAGAGATGGCATGCGAATTAGGGTTAGTGTTTAAATAATTGGCTGTTCTTAATTGTAAACACAGAGAAATCGTCCCGAGTTAATTTATTGTAAAGTCGGGCATTGTTTCCAACGCTGTGCACTGTTCGCAGCGTCAGAGCCGCCAGTGGCGTACCGACCGGGGGGGGGGGGGGGAGTATCTCGCACCTTGTGTATTTATTTTATTTGTGTTGGTTTATACAATCCTTGGGCCAGGATCGGCAATCCAGTTAAAGCAACTGGACCTTTCCGCCATTGCACAGGGAAATTGTATTTGTTTATTTGTGTTGGGTTGTGTTTTGAGTTTCTGGGCCAGGATCGGCAATCGGGTTATAGCAACCCGACCTTTCCGCCATTGCCCAGGAACATGTATGTTTTTTTCCAGGTCTTCGGATTAAGCGAGTCGGGTTCAGGGGATCCGAAAATTTACAACGTAACCGTGTATTAAGTACGGCTTTTTATACCGCACGACCACATTCCGTTTATGTGGTATTTCCGTGGACGAATTCTCTGTGTTCTGCATGTCGGTTTGTGTTAACTGCTTTATTTGTTTGTGCATTATTTTTTTTAACATGCCTGAGGAATCGGTTTGGGTGGAGGTTTCACCGGTTCCAGATTATTGCATGAGCTCTCTGCTTTTACTATTTAAATTTAATTAAAAGGGCATCCTCCACTATGATGTTGTTTTATTGAAGACACCTCTTCCCCTAAAAGTCTCACCGTTGCATCCAGAACGCTTGCCGTACTGTGTAAACACAACGACGGGTCCTACCTTCATCCTAGACGATCACACATTTTTGGCCAATTCGAACTTCGCGGTTTATCTCGAGCGTTCGGTTTTTTAAATTATTCGGCGGTAAGTTTGGGTTATTACAATACCTAAGTTAATATTATTCACTTGAGGTGGTAACACACTATCTCCATCGAAGGGATGGAGAAACCCAAACACGGTTTTTTCATTAATTGTTTGTAACGCTATCTCATGTAGCGGATTTTTGATAAGCGTTGCCTTCCCACCACCTGTTTGAAGGATTGAACTTCGTTTTTCTGCCACTTCCTTGCGCACATTTTTCTTTATATTTAAATAAGTCTTTTTTACAGATGCCACAAAATAGTAAAAACAAAGCAAAGAAACACTTACGCGAAATAATGTAGGTCAAGCCGTACATATCAAGTTCATATAGAGCGGCCAATGTCATGTTTGAAGAAATTTGTGTATTTTTATGTAAACGCGGTTTGCCGTTCGACACCATATACTTAGTTAAGCCGATGGGAATTTAAATTTTAATCAATGCGTCGATAACAGAGTTTTTGGGCGCAATCACAGGTTTTAATCATTATACATGTACAGACAAGAGTGCGGCGGAAATATATTTTTAGTCGAGTTTGAAACGTCATTATGAACAGTAAGTGTAAAATTCAATTCAATAATAATTAGACTTACTTTTTGTCTTTTCCACATATTAATTATTGACTTAAATTTAGTCATGTCATGTTTTTAAACACTTTAACATTTTATAAAAAATTTTGTCACATATTATAAACACACATTTTAAAAACATTTTAGAAAACATTTTAAAACTATTTTTTTCTACACCTATTGCATTATATTGCAATTATTAGCATTCTTTTCGTGAAAAATGGTACTTATAATTCACTGTATCCAGCCAATCACAAATACTAATTAAAAAATTGCTACTTCGCTGATCCAATGATATTTTACATCGTTCGCGATCAACTCTTTCTATACGGCTGACAATCGACTAGCGTGACAGCTAAGTGTGTGCCTCTATTTTCTGTTAACAATCGATAAATTAACATTGAAATGGATATTAGCAGTGATGAAGAAAATTGTACTCCGCCAGAAATACTAAAAATGGCTCAAACAACAGCCGAGAATCTTCTGCCTGCAAAATCCAGGAAAGCCTATGAGTGTGTATACAAATCATTTATGGAATGGCGTGATCACAAGAAAGCTAGTTCTTTCTCTGAGAATGTGATATTAGCTTACTTTGGTGAAGTATCGGAAAAATATAAAGCGTCTTCACTATGGACGCAGTATTCAATGCTAAGAAGTACGCTTGAAATTCATCACAACATCAAACTAGATACGTATGAGAAGTTAAGAGCATTTCTCAAACGTAAATCTGAAGGCTACCGAGCAAAAAAAGCAAAAACTTTCACTCCGGAACAAATAAATGATTTCATTAAAAATGCCGATGACCAGAAATATCTTGGAACCAAGGTAGGAAGATCTTAAATTATTCGTTATGTTACCGATAGCTCCACATTTTCTTTTATTTAAGGTGGCACTAATTATGGGTATTATGGGAGCGAGTAGATGTAATGAATTAAAAGAAATGAATATTGGGAATGTTCAAGATCTTACATCAACAATATTGGTGAATGTGCCCAACACAAAAACCAAAGTCGTTCGCAGCTTTACAATAACGGGGAATTTCTATAAAATTGTGAAAAAATACATCTCTCTGCGTCCGCCAGATCTTCAGGATTCCTCCTTTTTAAATTATCAAAAGGGAAAATGCACTAGTCAGAGAGTTGGTATTAATAAATTTTCATCGATGGGGAAGCAAATTGCCACCTTCTTAAATCTTTCTAACCCAGAACTGTACACAGGACACTCTTTCCGTAGATCTTCGGCGACCTTGTTAGTGGATGCAGGAGGTGATATCACAGCCCTAAAAAGACACGGGGGTTGGAAGTCGACTGCAGTGGCAGAAGGCTACATTGACGATTCGATGAAAAATAAAATGGACACATGTCAAAAAATTTTACAATCTGTCCAAACTAATAATTCGACCACTAAAACTGCCAATCAAAATTTAACAATGGACATTACCACTCCATCTTTAAATATTACTAACTGCACAAATTTTAATATACAGGTTGTATTATATTAAGTGTTCACCATTGGTAACTTTGTTATTATTGGAGTTGCAAAGTCGGTTAAATTAGCAAAGAATTAGTGTTTTTTCCGCTGATTACCATTATGAAACCAAAAAAACAATCGAACGTCAACTGTTTGAAATATTCACGAAAATAACATTTTTTTAAATGGAATACCCTATACTTTTTTGCATATTTTGAAAGAATGTTTAATTTCGAGTGAAAAAGTCTTAATGCACTATTACGATTAAATTAACTACCGAGAAGTTACAAGCAATTGAATTTTTTATTTCAATTAATTACAAAAATCACGTAGCCACTGAAACAATTGAAAATTGTAATTATTAAAACGTCAAAAACAATTGAATGAATGTGTTAGTTAACATTAACGTGGTATATTCAACATTTATTACTTTTGGTGTGATGTAGTAACAGCTGTGTTCAATTTTGGTTCCCGACATGGCATTTTCACATTTAGAAAAATGTGACATGTTAGAAGCATATCTTATGTGCGGCAAGAACTCGGCGAGAGCTCGAGATTATTACCAGCAGCAGTACCCGCTTCGATTGCAAACAATTCAACAGTATTTTCTGAGACTGTATAGAAAGTTAAGGAGTAACGAAACAGTGTTTCAAAAGGGAAGATAGAAGAAAAAATTTGTAATTTCTGAAGAAGTCGAAATTAATGTAATTGCGTATTTTTAGGCATATCCTAGAAATTCAATACGAGATATTTCAAGGGAGTTAAATTTAAGTTTGAACAGCATTGAAAGGATTTTAAAGAAACATAAGATGGTTCGTTATCATTATCACCCGGTGCAAACGTTACTTCCAGGCGATTTAAATCGAAGATTAACTTTTTGCAACTGGTATTTAAGTTACTGCCAACGACATTTCAATAGCGAGTTTCATTTTCTGTGGACCGATGAATCGAACTTCTCAAATTCTGCAATGTACAACAGAAAAACGAATCATTATTGGGCCCGCGAAAATCCATTGCAAGTACACCCTATAAATCCACAAATGCGGTTCAGTCTAAATGTGCGGTGTGGAATTGTAGGTTCAAAAATTATTGGATCATTTTTTTACCGTGGTAATTTGACTGGAGTGAAATACGCAGAATTTATGAACACTGTCCTGCATAACTGTTTGGATGAAATGGATTTAATTTCAAGACAATACATCCATTTCCAACAGGATGGAGCACCAGCCCATAATTATCACGGAACAACCAATTTGTTAAACAGATTATTCATTGATAAATGGATAGGAACTAATGGGCCCGTGCGTTGGCCACCACGTTCGCCAGATTTAACCCCCATGGATTTTTTTCTGTGAGGGTATGTGAAAAATTTAGTTTACAGGGAGAGATATGCAACAGTTAATGAATTGGAGAATAAAATTTTAACAATAATTAATGTATTGGATGGTAGAAAAATTTTGAAAGCAACGCGGTGTGTTCAAAAAAGAGCCCAAAAATGTGTTGAACAAGACGGTGACATTTTCGAACATTTATTATAATGTCTTGGTCATGCAATATGTTTTTCTAAATTTCTATTCTCAGTTTGTCGTGGAAGAAATGTTTCAATAATTACAGTTTTCAATTGTTTCAGTGCCTACGTAATTTTTGTAAGTAATTGAAATAAACAATTCAATTGCTTGTAACTTCTCGGTAGTTAATTTAATCGTAATAGTGCATTAAGACTTTTTCACTCAAAATTAACATTCTTTCAAAATATGCAAAAAAGGATAGAGCATTCCATTTAAAAAAATGTTATTTTCGTGAATATCTCGAACAGTTGACGTTCGATTGTTTTTTTGGTTTCATAATGGTAATCAGCGGAAAAAACACTAATTATTTGCTAATTTAACCGACTTTGCAACTCCAATAATAACAAAGTTACCAATGGTGAACACTTAATATAATACAACCTGTATATATTATCATCCTAGTAGTTCACTTACTGAAAAATAAAAATTAATTAAGTGTATTATACAGTTCCATTAAAGTTATCAAATTTGAGCCTAACTTATCTGCTTAATAAGTGTAGAAAAAGCATAGTATCACATTCGCGATTATGACCATTATTCACTCTGATGATTTGCGCAACTCGCCTACGGCCCGTGGGCTCAAACGTCATCCTCGTGAATAATGACTGTCACAATCGCTCATATAATAATATACTATTATTTACATCGATACTATTCGATATTACCGGGTTTATATCGTGCGCATGTAATCCACTGACATGTAAGCGGCCTAATGAAGTAAATCCAACTTTTAAACTGCCTGTTTATATCGGTGAAAATTGCAATCGTTAGGTTATGTTTCGGATTACAACGAGATTAAACTGACCGATACACAAAGACAGAATATAACGTTATCTTTGTCTTTTGCGTTGGACAACCTGTGAAGTACGGTGGCTAATTTCACATTAGGTTACAGTCAACACGTGTTACATGAGGCGTATTTTTATGATTTGAACCAGTTTATTTTCGCGGTCAATTAAAAGTAAACTGAAAACTTCTAATTTACCTATATGCTTTCAATGTATCTACAGATTTAAATGTTAAATGTTTTCTGCAGCTTAAATTTTTGCCGCTTAGACTGAATGTAGCTGCTTTAAAGATTGCGCATGTCATTTGCAGTTCCGTAACTGCGCATGTGTAATCCAAGATGCAAATACGCGAAAACTGTTTCGTATATAGACAGTTATAGTATCGATGTAAATAAAAATAGTGTTAAAATGTTTTTTAAAATGTTTTTAAAATGTGTGTTTATAATATGTGACACAAACTTTTATAAAATATTAAAGTGTTTAAAAACATGACATGACTAAATTTAAGTCAATAATTAATATGTGGAAAACAAAGGACAAAAAGTAAGTCAAATTATTATTAATTATATGTCCACATAAGGAAAAAATAAGAATGATGTTAAATAAATTCAATTTAATAAAAATAAAATATCTCATGCTTTAGGAAGAAGAATGTTAAATCAAATGGAAACTGAAATAAAAACGGAAATAAGACGCACAGAGAGACGGCTCCGCGGACTACGGACCAAACTAAATCAAATTGCTGCTCTGCGTGTCAATTATACCCGATCTAACAATGACATTGACGAAGTTAGGGCCCAATGGATAGTGGCGAGGGAAGCAAGGCATTATAAGATCGTTAAAATCGCAATATAGAAAACTTCTGGTGAAACGATTAGTACAGGACTTACAAGAAAAAAAAAGAAGTACAATTAGTCTGCTGGATGCTGTAAACTACATACAAAAAGCGTGGTCACTTGTGGAGACAAAAACAATTAAAAAACTCTTTTCAACATGGCAAGTGGCGGCAAGATGAAGATGATCTTCCATTGACGAAATGGATTAATTTACAAAAAGATGAAGTCATTGATAGTAAAGATAACGCATTTCTCAACTTTGATGAAAACATTGCCACTTGCCATTCTTTAACGGATGAGGAAATTATTGAAGAAATCTGCGATGAAAATAAAAATAGCAGCGATAACGAAAAAAAAGAAGAAGATCAAAAAGAAGTTTCAACAACAACTTTGCCAAATATACATAATCTTGAACAATCTTTGAAAACGATTAGGGAGGTTTTGTTAATGGGTGCTTCCACACCTCACCACGATGCTCTTTTTAATAACTTAGCATACTTAGAAAGTGCAATTGATAAAATTAAGTTACTTCATTATCACAAACAAACCAAAATCACAAATTTGTTTCACTAAATAAATTTATTTTATAATACATGTGTATAAACTTTTATTGTCGACGACTGTTTATAGCGAAAATCGGTTATAACGAGTAAATATGTTGGTCCCTTGAGTTCTCGTTATGGAGGGATTCTACTGTACTACCAATGTTGTTAAGAGCCAAGGCTTCTAAACAATATATTAGTAGAGGTTACCGCAAGGAATCAGTTTTTAGATCAAGGAACTGAAGAGTTGGAGACGGAACTGTGCCGTTTCCATCTCAACTTTTTATTTGTATCTCGTTTCTATTCACTGTTGTGGTCATTTGTTTGGGCTTTGGGTTTGCGAGTTGTTTATTTCTTCGTATTCTTTTATTTGTAATAAGTGCGGTTTAGATTATCAATATATTATAATGACAATACACATATTGATAATACCGCCAAAAAAGTTTAACAAATTAGGTTTGATGCAAACCATCAATATTTATTGATAATCTATTCAGTTTCGAGCTAGCAGCAAGAGTGTAAACATCTCTTGTGAAAAGAAAGCTATTATTTTAGCGCTTACTTTGAATAAACCAAAGAAAAATAGGGCGTAAACCAGGACTTGATTTTGTTTTTTACATCGCATCACCTCTTATCGCACTCTTTTTCAATAGACCATTTCATTTTCTCTATGTTCAAGAGGCGTATGCGTCAGTTCGCCATGACAGTTGCGAACCAACTGTGTATTGTGCATATGACAAGTGCAGTGTTTCGTTAATTTTTATGCGCTAAAAACATGGAATTAGTGGAGCAAAAACAACATAAAAAGAGTGGTGCAGTCAAGCATTGTGTTTATGGAGAGTGCAACAGTGATAGTCGTCCTGGACGTCCCGGTTTTAGAGAAAATGCACGCTTCATTCAGTTCCCAAAACCTTGCTTAACACTACGAAAAAGTGATATTAGCGATAAGAATTTGAATTTGAAAAAAGATACTTCAGCACCACAATTGTTTGGAAGAGAAGAGAGAATCGTCGCAAGAAATAATAAAAAGCTCGTTGCAAACCTTCTGCATGAATGTGATGATAACATTCCAAATTTAGATTATTCAGTTGATGATACAGAAGGAGTGCAAGAAAATTATGAAACAAAATACAACAATTTGCTTGTAAAGAATAAGGAGCTGAGACAAAATTTGGTAACTATGGAAACTACTTTCAACGAAAAATATTCCGAAATTAAACTAACATCAACATTGTGTAGTAGAAACAAACAAGTGGAGGAAAAAAAAAATCAAGACATAGAAATCCTGTTACAACCTACTTTAAGCAAAACACAATTAGATATGGTAATTCATAAGAAGAAACGTGTTTGATGCTGATGCTAATTCCCAGTTGTTACTTTGCGAAGAAGCAACTGGTAAGTAGTATATTATTTTAGTTTGAGCAAATATAATATCACACTGTGATAAATTATAACTCAATTGTTGCCATATCAACATAAGAAAACAACAGATAACACCTAATAATTCATATAAATTCAAAATCCTATGAATGATTTTAGAAGGTAGCAATCCTTTTCTGGAAGAAGTAGATTGGTCTCGTGGCACCCCAGACATGCTTCGTAGACCAGTTTCGAAACAGTTACGAGCAGAAGGTGATTGATATATTTGAATAATTAATAATACTTGCATCAATGTAGTATTTGCGTTTTTTTTGTTTTAATTTGATTTATTTTAGAATACAATGTTGACAATGAGGCTCAACAAGCAAGTAAGTTACTTCCCATTAGTTAAAGATCTTCCTTTAGTTTTACTTTTTTTAGTTACCTCAAGTTTATGGGAGGAACCAACAACAACAACAACAACAACAAAAGGCGCCCAACAGCGCATATATTCCACAGACCAGCGTCAAATTGAACGCAATATTACAGAAATAAAAAAATTAATTACAGTACAATAGCGAAAATATGTTAAATATGTTAAAATTAAGGAAAAACTGTTTAAAACAATAGGGGCAGAATTGCCTAGGACGAGGACGCATTAGGGAACCAGTAAAGTGCAGGAAAGGTAACAGCACCATGGCGTCAAAGCCTAGGGAAGGCATAGGAGCAGGTGGCAAGTGGGTCATTCTATTGCCACCGTAAAAGGAATGATCCACGCAGGATCCCAAAAAAGCGCAGACTGTAGAGGCGGGGGCCAGACTAGCAACTGGGCCTGCAAGGCAGTCCGAGCTTCATTAAAAAGTGGACAGGCAAGAAGGCGGTGAACAGGGTCGTCAACATCATCAGGGCACACCGAGCAGTTCGGGTGGTCACGTTTCCAATTCGATGGAGATGAACGGCAAAGTTACCATGGCCTGACAAAAACTGGGTAGCATAGAAAGAGAGAGAGCGAGGCATCTCCGGAATCCGGGGCGAGAAGCAGTAGGTAATCCGACCTTTAGTGGAGCAATCCCATCGATCCTGGCAGCAGTCAAAGATGCGGAGTGCCAGGTACTCCTTGGCATGGGTGAGACTGGGGAAATCAGCCAAAAGGAGGATATCACCCTCAAATGGGGCGGACCCAAATTTGCGTAATCCCTTGAGGCAAGTCCTCTTCTGTATCTCAAGGTCTCAAGGGGAGGGATGCCAGCCAGGATGCCCGCGGCATCATTAGAGAGGGAGCTGTACCCTTTGCAAACAGCACGGCAACACATTCCATAAATGGAATCAAATTTCCTTTTCATATTAACCATGCAGAGCCTGTGCTGCCACAATTCTGCACCATGGGACACAATAGGGACAATAACAGACTTATAGATACTATGGAGGGAGTCAGTAACGTCCATATCCCAGGATGCCCTTCATTTACATCGGAGAGCATTTATCAGAGCACGCACCTTCTTCCGCACATGGTCTGCATGCTTTTCAAATGTAAGTCGCCGGTCTAGTACAACACCTAAGTACCTTACGCTTGTGGACTGGCTCAATCTTGTATTGCCTATATAGAACATGAGGTCCCGGTGGTGAATGCGTGGAGGCGAACGGTTAACCATGAAGGTGGACTTAGTGGACGATATAACAAGCTTGGCAGACGCCATCGCAGCTGCAAGTCTTTCTCGTTCAGTATAGATCCGGTTTCTATAAAGACACCGCTTACGATACAGGTATATGAGGCGAAAGCGGTCAACTTTCTCCGTCCACCATTCGGGTCGGTGAGGGAACCTCCTTCTGCAGCGGGCATACAGCTTAATGATGGCGTTTAGACCATCAAGGAGGGTAGAAAGGCACGCATCCACAACTGCAAATGAGTTTAGGATTGGCCAATCACAATCAATACCATCCACGAGGCTCTGCAGGGGGGCAGCATTATCCTTCAACTGGATAGTCGATTGGTTCAGGTGGTATAGTAGAGCCAGGGAACCTTGCACAGCAGTTTGGTAACCTTTACAGAGGAAGAAAATTGCACGATGATCTGCACAATTTATGCCATTTAATACGGTCCAATTCAAAGTACGGCCAACCAGGTCAGGAGTGCATAGCGTTAGATCTATGTGGCTACTACCATTCCTAGACTCAAACTTGGGAGGAACCAAGTGTTGATTTGGTTGAAAATCTTTTAAATGGTAAATAATTAATTTTTTAATTAATGGCAGTTTTATGTGTAATATTTTTTTCCAGAACGACCACCTGATCCTCCTGCGCCATTGAATAAATTAGGTACAAAGAAAAAAACCTCTGGTAAGATTCAAAATGTTTAGTATTACATAAATGGTTTGGCTTAATATGTAAAAGAGAACATTTTTAATATTATTTTAACAAAATTTCTGTACAAGGTTGTATTTACAGCTTACGAGATCTTTGACCAACACAGAACAGCACCAACTGGAGCTGTAAAACGCAAGTGGGCCCAAGTAGCAGATAAAAAACTGCAACTATTAAATCTGCAAGTGAAAGCTGTGCAGACTGAAATGATGCAGAATAATGAAGAACATGCAGCAAAATGAAAATTTATGCAGGAGGAACATGTTATAAAAATGCAAATCTTAGAAGCAGAATTACAGCAAAAAACGTCTAAATAATTGTTGCGTACAATAAAAAAATAAAAAATCAAAAGCATTTTATTACGCTAAATTTTGAAAATAATCATTAATTAAATAGTATCGTGTTGCATTATTAATTCCACCGTCGATTGTAAGTGATCAAAGCGCAGGTAAAGTGAGTGAAAGAGTGTAACAAAGAGAGCGGAGAAAGGGTCCATCTTGTAAGAGTAAGAACAGTTAAACATCTAACCCATCAATAACGTAATAGAAAGAAACCAACTAGATGTCACTAAATTATTTATTCAAAATGATCACACAAGGCGTTGGCATGCAGGAGTGCAAGCGACCTTAAATTCAATAAGATATTGGCCAATTGATGGCAAAACTATACACGTTTTATAATCAATAAATACATACGCTGTTGTAGATTGAATTCCATAATACCGAGTTATACAGGGTGAAAACGAGAAACAGGGAGTTTTTGGTTGGAACTGTACTAGGTAATGGGAGGTGAGAGGGGGACAGGGTTGACGACCGTAAGCTCGTGAAGTTATGTCATTAGGCGCGTTCGGGTATCGAGCTCTATTCACTCCTTTCGCTCCTAAACCGTTCGGATATTGACAGTAGAGTAAAAAGAGCAGATCCCTCGTCGTTCGGTAATGCAGAGTAGGGCTAATAGAGCTTGCTCTGCGCCTCTCTACACGCACCACTATACGAGGTTGGTGATCTAGTGCGAGCATGCGCACCGATAATCTCAAGTAAAACACGAGGTTGTAATTTTAAATTTTAGGTAAAGTTTGTGTTTGTGCAGTATGAACGGTATGGAAACAGAAACGTTTAGAAGCAAATCACACTCGGTTGTGCTAAGCACAGACAGTAACGCGATGTTGAGTAATAACTAGCTGCTGTTACAATACAAATTGCGAAAGTTGTTAATTGTTTTTACTATAGTCAAATTTTAGCGCAAAAGTCACACCAGAAGTACAAACTGCATTTGAAATACAAACTGCTGCAAGTGACGACGAAATAAATGAATTACCAACAGACAGTGCTGTTTCTCATCAGCAAAGTGGAGGAAGCTGATGAGCGATTTGAACTCAACTTGAAAAAAAAAAATAAATAAATAAATAAAATGCCCCGTTCCGTTCGGCTATTGCTCATTTACTACACACACTCCTAATGTCACGTGATTCACTCTGTATCGCTCCATACTCCACTCTATTCCAGCTTCAAATACGCAAGCCGAACGCACCTATTCAAGTCACAATGGAGCAGTGGACGTTACAACACCGCGTGTTTGCGTACGATAGTTTTGTGACAACCGGTGCGTCAGTGACGCCAACCCAACGTCATTTCATTATTGGGCGACACGGTGTGGTTCCCAACAGAAAAACGATTTTGAGATGGATTGACAGGATCGTTGATGAAAAGAAAACCCACCTGGGTCTGCTCGGACGGTAAGGAAGCTAGAAAATGTGGAAAGTGTAAGAGCAGCGCTATTACGGAGTTCACAGCGATCTGTTCGGAGGTACTCGAGTGCTTTGCGTTCAGGAAAATTTTTAAATTAGAGTTAAAATTTCACCCATATAAAATCATGTTTGTGCAAAAATTTAATGAAGCGGAGTATGTAAAGCGTAAAGAGTTCGATGTCCAGATGCTGCAACTGTTGGAAGAAAACAACGATGTTCTAATTTTCATGTCAGATGAGGCCCACTTTCATTTGAGCGGGGAAGTTAATAGGCAGAACCGTCGGTACTGGGCAAAGACAAATCGCAGACAGCTCCACTAATCACGAATCACAGTACGCTGTGCGATGTCGCGCCGCTGTGTCATCGCACTATCTTTTCGAGGATGGTGAGCGTACAGTAACAGTGAATTCTGAACGGTACACTGAAATGATCAGAAACTTTTTCTTAAGAGAGTTGCGAAGGAGGAGACTAAACACGAACGAAGTTTGGTTCCAACAAGACGGTGAAATAGCCCATACTACAAGGAATATGCATGGACTTTCTTCGGCGTACCTTTCCCACTCGTCTCATTTCCCGGTTTGGAAATGTGCCTTGGCCTCTGTTTTAATACATTTAGTTTCTAACAACAGCACATTTAGAAACTCGTTGCAAGACGCGTTGATTCGTATTGCGTGTTGGTTGCATCATAAAATTCAATCCTGGTGTGCGATTCCCCACTTCATTCGAAAAGTTTCGTTCGACGACCAATTCGCAGGTAAAGTTCCGGACGGAATGGTCAACGCGTATTCTCGACTGAATCAAAACTTGAGGTTCGAACGAAATTATATTTCGAACGGTAACATGACGACTGTAAAATTTCAGTGATCTCAATAGAGTAAAATTGAAAATATAAAATGATGTTGGCGGCCTGCTAAATTTGAGAGTAATGACGCAATCCATTTCAACAGTCGCGCCATAATTACATACCTTCAAGCGCATCACTTTAAGTTGTCATTCTTTGTATACTGGCGCCGGCATTTATATATTGATAAATTACAACTTTTACTTAGTCCATTGCTTACGATTTCCGATATCTATAACCTCCAGACCGTCA
The DNA here is from genome assembly GCA_949768715.1 of Dascillus cervinus. Lineage (NCBI taxonomy): Eukaryota > Metazoa > Arthropoda > Insecta > Coleoptera > Dascillidae > Dascillus > Dascillus cervinus. Next base: position 14,101,415 of record OX458320.1, on the reverse strand, counting down.
TAAACTTAAGTACCGAGCGACAGTATTGCTGTCTGATGGACCCAATACTAATAGTATTTATATAAACTCACAACTGAGTTTAACAGAGTGCACTATCAACTTTCGTTCCAAACAGTTGAAGATAACGTTTTATTTTGCAATGGAAAAAAAATTAAGATTGGGAAATATAAGCCCGCAGCAAAAAGAAGTTATGGTGGAATTTTTGAAAAAGCATCCGTTGTTACAAGTCGGAAAATTCTTAAATTCTTTTTCGAAAATAAATGCTCGCGAGTTGTGGCAGCAGCTCACGGCACTTTTAAATTCATCACCTGGTGCATAAAAAGACTGGTCACAGTGGCGAAAGGTTATTTTCTTTAATTTTAATCCACAATTTTAATGTACAAAAAACATTATTAAACAAATGAATCATTTTAAGTTCACTAGAAATGCTGATAGATGTAAATAAGGATTCTTTGAAGTAATGTTTATAATTTTTCTTGGTAGATATGACACGATTTAAGGAGTAATGTGAAAAAAAAAGTCCACTATTATTCGTCATCAAAGGGGAACAGGACAGAACAGAACAAGGTTTGTCACCGAGATGTTACAGAGATGATAGGGCAGACAGCCATTTCTGATGGTGAACAGGTACTTCAACCAACCATTGAATTTTATTTCAATGAAATAGGTGAGAATGAAGATAATGAAAGTGGAAATACGCCGACTCCACAATACTTCACGGTGCCAACGCCACAGTGCAGTGATGCTGAACCAAAACGGCCACGACGTGGAAGCAAAAGAGTGGGACGATTGAACCACACAGTTGCTAGAAGTGATAGGCTGGCCGAACAGAACCAACAACAGTTGAATGCAGTGGAGAATTATTACAAACAGAAGTTAGAATTAATGAGGGAAAATATAGCTGTTAAGGGAGAGATAAGCAGTTCATTGACATTTTATGCAATTATTTAAGACAAAATGTGAATATATAATTAGTTTGTAATTTGTAATGATTTTAATATACCCATATCGTCTGTGAAATACTAATAACACAAACTCGAGGATTGCTCGAATTTAGTATTAATACAGAAAGTCATCCCCAGAAATGAATCAACTTCGGCGATTCAGCGAATCTTACCCCGCGATTGGAAGCATGACAACCCCTATAAATCTCTCGCATTGAATCCAACTGTTCGTCACTGGGGTTGGTTAACCAATCTTAAACAAGATTGCTCGAATTTAGTATTTATAAATAAAGTGATCACCAGCAGTGAATGGAAGCGTAATAACTTTGGTGATGCAGCGAAACTTGCCCTGGGATAACAGCCCCCATAAATCTCTTGCATTTAATTCGACTCTATTTGCCACTGGGGTTTTCTACCCAATCTTAAACAGAGTTGCTCGGATTTAGTATTAATGAAGAAAATGATCACCAGCAGTGAATTAAGTGTAAGAACTTTAATAAACCAGCGAATCTTGCCTTGCGATTGGAAGAACAACGCTTATAAACCTTTCGCAGTTAATCCGACTCTGTTTGCCACTGGGATTTTCTACCCAATCTTCAGAGTTGCTCGGATTTAGTATTAATGAAGAAAATGATCACCAGCAGTGAATTAAATGTAAGAAATTTGATAAATCAGCGAATCTTGACTTGCGATTGGAAGAACAGCCTTTATAAATCTCTCGCAGTTAATCCGACTGTTTGCCCAATATGTCTACCCAATATTAAACAGAGTTGCTCGGATTTAGTATTTATGAAGAAAGTGACCACCAGCAGTGCATCGAAGTTTAATAACTTTGGTGATTCAGCACATCTTGATCGTCCATTAGAAAAATGACAACCCGATAAATCTCTTGCACTGAATCCGACTGTTTGCCACTGGGATTGGTTACCCAATCTTAAACAGGGTTGTTCGGATTTACTATCAATAACAAACTCAGATCAAATACTTTTTAAACGTTTGTTTTGGTGATAATTGGATAAATGAAGTGTGAGAAAGTCTTGAATACAATGCAACCTCAATTTCCATTAAAGAATTGTTTACATCTCGGAAACCAGAATGTAACAGAATTCACTTTTATCGACCACGTCGCCCTACCTCATGAAGAGGTTATAAATATGGATTAGCATTAGTAAGATAATTAATGCCTCGTGAGTAATTCATTTTTTTCTTTTTACTTTTAGTTTTTTTGTAATATTTTTGTAATAGATTCACCTTGAATTCTTGTGGTTAGCTAGTCACTAGGTACTAGTGCAAAAGCGCACTACTGTTACTTCTTTGATTACTGAATATTTGTTAAGCACAATATTTATCAAAATTTTAGATCATAAATAAGTCATCAACGTGAAAATTATAATTCTTATTTCAGGGTGTCTACTGAAATTATAAAATTTTTTGATACCAACATGGATTTCTGCGTAACAAATGTAATGATTTTTTTTAAAAATAACTGTGACTTCGTTATAGAAAAGTTCGACTGTAATTTGAACTACTTTCTTAGATACTCGAAATTGTAACTTAAAAGTGCTTAAACACTTCACAAATTTCTGCTTATCGTAAGCGACACTGAAAAGCACACTCACGATAAACAAAGGTTACCTGTAGTTAATTAATATTCAAACAAGATTTTTGTACTAGTTTTGTCATTCTTTAAGTTAAAAAAGAAGAATAAAAACATTGCATTGTTACCTCGTAAACTTACAAAAAATAATCTCCCATGTTGACGCAAGCTTAGAATCTTGTACTTGGTCTTAATTTGCTCCTTTTCTGTTAAAAAAAAAACAAAATTGAATTAGGGTTTAAAACATCACGTTATTGAAAAACAAGTAAAATATTTTAGCATAGTGATAAGTTTTAATAAAATTGATTAATAAAGAGAAGCCATAAATTCAATTAATTAAACTGCACTATTTGAATTAGCGTAAAAAGAAAAAGTATTGCTTCAAAACCTAATTTGAAGTCGCATAAATAACGAATTGCATGTTTCTATGGATGCCATACAACAACTGCCTAATTCGACCTTCCAATTGTATACCCATTTTTATATCATTATTTACTATTGTATGCAAGAAACGTGAATTAGTCGTTAACGTACCACTCAATTAATCAATTTTTATAGGGGTTAATATCTTTTTTCTCAACAGTGTGTCCATTTACAAATATTTGTAGAACAATTACTCACTTTGGATGATCAGTAACCAGCTCTTCCAGTATGCAATCAACGCGCCTTCTCTACAGTTTCACTGCCGTTGATGAAGATTCTTTTAAGATCGTCTGTCCATTATGTTGACGGCGTTGCCACGATACCAGTCGATAGTTTGTTAATCAATTCATTGATTTTAATTTTAGCTGAAACGAAATGATTACTTTTGTACAAAAAAATTAGAAAATTAATAATGGATGTGTGCAGGGTGAAAATATAATATTTTCAATTATTTAATTTTATTTTCTTTGTAGTTCAAATTAGATGGCACGATCAGTTATTTATTTATAGTTTTTAAAATGAAATCGACAATTCAAAAACGTGGCGTTCCATAAAATAAAAACTAATGAACAAAATGGCGCCCGATCCGGTCTTATCATTACAGTTTGCTAGGCAAATATGAACCTTTGCAAGAACAACTTCACTACAATTAGTTTCTAAATACTATCTTTCTATATTAAACATTAAAACGTACCATTAAAATATGTTATGAAACACAATTTGAATTAACATTACAGACGCTCACAAAAAACGTAGACACCACACACAAGCAACAGAGGAATGACGTTTGTGCGCAGCCAACGCCACCTGTGGTGTTGACGAAACATAGCTCTGGCACAGATTAAACCAGATAGGGTAAGCTAGACAGTCATCAGCCACCCTATAGTGATTGGCATAGGATTAGTTTTTAATTATTTATAGTATTTCAGTGCCGCTTTAGGAATATTTGACTTCAAAAATGTATAGCATCAACATTGTTGACCTTGCAACCCACTTCTCAGTCAATAGCTCATAACGTCAATCAGCTGTTTCCCGGTTATTTCATTGTGTATTCTGTTGTGCTGTTTTTTTAGTGAAAATTGACAACTTTTGTTAAGAATCAATAAATTCAAAGTGAGATTAAACCATAACGTAAGTATCTTTTTATATCAATCTTGGTTTAGGCATGCTTAACCATATTGAAAGAGGGTAGATTTTAAGCGGGAACTAATTTTTTAGGTTATTATCTAGTAAAAATATCTATGCCAATCACTGACTAGCAATTTTGAATTAAAAACAGTTATTGGCCATGTGGCCAATAACTATGTGAATTGATATTTTGTTTGTCACAAATTATTTGCTTATTTTTAGTATGTTATTAATAAACAATTCCTTAAAAGTATCAATTTCCTTAAAAATTTTATCCTGGTTAGTGGTTGGCCACGTGCCAATCATTGGTATATGTTAGTGGCCAATAACTATCTTTCTGCTCTCGTAGATGCTGAAAGTGCAGGAAGGGGCCAAATATCAGAAAAAATATTCTGAAGCAAATGTTTCAGCGGCATTGGATGCTATTAGTAATGGAATGTCTCAAAGGCAAGCGGCTGCCACATTCGGGGTACCGCGTCAAACCCTACAATTTAGAAAAAGTGAAAAGTTTCAGGATAAAATTAACTTAGGGCCAAATCCAATACTGACTAAAGAGGAGGAAAGTATTTTAGAAGAATGGATACTAGCGGGCTATAGAAAAGGTTCCCCAGTGAGAAAAATTGACATACAAGAATCTGTAAAAGAATTTCTAGACGAAAACCCACGTGACAACCCATTTCATCACAATCTGCCAGGAGATGGTTGGTACAGGGCCTTTCTTAAACGTCATCCTGCTCTTACTCACCGAACACCAGAGGCAGTTACAGCAGCTAGTTCTGTTGTGGCTGAAAAAGATATCAGGGGTTGGTTTCATTCGGTAGAAACATACTTGTCAGAAAAGGGTTTGGTTGACATATTACAAGATCCAACAAGGATATTTAATGGTGATGAAACTTGCTTTTACCTATGTCCCAAAAATTCCAAAGTGGTTGCACCTAGAGGTGCAAGAAACGTGTACGAAATAGATACTGCACAAGCAAAAACCAATATCACGGTGATGTTTACGTTTTCAGCCAGTGGACAAGTAACTGAACCTATGGTAATATATCCTTACAAACGACTGCCAGCTACGATAATAGAATCGGTACCTACCACTTGGGGCATCGGCCATAGCGAGAATGGATGGATGAAAGCAGAGCTGTTTTATGAATACATTGGAAATGTATTGTATCCAAACTTGAAAAACAATAATGTTAAGTTTCCTGTAATCCTTTTTGTCGACGGACATTCTACCCATCAGACGCTTAAGTTAAGTCAACTGTGTACAAAATTAGAAATAGTTTTAATATCGTTATATCCTAATGCAACGAGGATAATGCAGCCCGCGGATGTAGCTGCTTTTAAACCGATGAAAATGGGATGGAAAAAAGCTGTTTTAGAATTTAAACGAAAAAATAAAAGTGTAACGATCAATAAAGAAAAATTTGCGGGGATACTAAAAGCAGTCATAGATGATTGTGGTAAATCAGGCACAATCAAAAATGGGTTTCGAGCCAGTGGTTTGTTTCCGTGGGATGCGTGCGCCATCGACTACACTAAATGTCTTGGAGCAGGAAACATTGAGACTAAAGAAATGCAAAGCATAAACGAATCCGAATCATATGTAAGCTATTCCCAATTTCGAAGTATTGTTGGTGAAGATAGAATAAAACTATTTCAGCAAATAGATAGCTATGATAGCCAAAACAATGATGAATTTATTATATTGTACAAAATGTACAAAGTGTTTAAAAAAATTGATAATGGTTTAAATACACCCAATACAGACGAGAATCAAATTGGAGATGTAGATATAAACAATATTGATATAATATTCAATAACAATGCAATCGAGACTTCGGCAGATGTTGAAGACATGAAAGTATCTGCGAAAAATGCAACGAATGACGTGGAAGGATTAATTATATTTGAAAATGGTCATAATATACCAGAATTAGAAACAGCAGTAGGGTCAGTGATAGAAGATCAAAACGAGCAAAATGAGTGTAAAAAAGATCAAAATGGAAACAAAGAGATTCCAGTAGAACCCAATGAATCTAATAATATTAATTTAAGTCTTCGAGATTATGTGACTTGGCCAAAGACTCCTGAAAGAAAGGGTAAAAAAAACTGTGAAAGATTACCTTTTGTTCTAACAAGCACGCAGTGGAAAAAGATTAAAATGGAAAAATTAGAGTCAAAGAAACAGGAGCAAGAAAGAAAAGAAAATCTTAAAATAGAGAGAGGTTTGAAAAAAATAGAAAAAGAAAACAAACAATTATTGAAACGGACCACAATGAAGAGAAGAAAGACGACTGAAAAAGGTGATAAAGAAAAAATGAAAAACCAAAAACAGGAAAGTAGCATTCAGAAAGAGCTAACATCTCCAGAATGTCCTATTAATTTTCTTGATAACGATTCATCCCAGCAAATATGCTATGATCCTTCTGAACCTAGCACAAGCCGAGTGAATATTTTATCATGTGTAAAACGACAAATATTTGGTGTACAAGAGGATAAAAATTTTATGTAAAACGTGTTAATAAAATAAAATTCCAATTTCGAAGTGTTTTTTCTTATGGTGCCAATGACTGATATTAGGATGGCCAATACCACAATTGTGGTGGCCAATGATTGTGAATTTAGAAAACAAAAATTAATTCTTATGTTTAGCTAATTTGACTTAATAATTTAAGAAGAATTATGAATTTTATTTGATTTTTGATTTATCGACTCTATGTTAAGAACTGTGTCATATCTTTAATATTTACTTTTACTGAATAATTGAATAAAAACTGTAGAGCGTTCCTTAAGTGGCCAATCACTATACAGTTTACCCTAGGCCTCTCTTGTCGAAAGCTTTGTCAACAGTTAAGAATTCAATGACCTCGTCCTTATAAATTGGTTAGACAGCGTTGCCACATGCAACATGATTTCAGTATCGCGGCGTTGCTAAAATACCCAACTTTCAAAGAAAATAATTTAAAAATCACAATAACAGATTATTGCAAAAGAATAAACTGGTTGTGTGATCTATTAACAGTCACCGGCGTTATTTAATTAACAACCAAATTTTTTATTGATATTTATTCAACTTTATGACACAAATCAACATTCAAATTGAATTACAAATGCATTAATATACGCAACTTTCTGTTTTCAGTATTATTTTTTGATTTAAAATTTGAATTGCTATTTTTCATAACATAATATATTCTTAACCGAACGTATAATTTTAATAAATAATCAATCGGAAAATTATTACAAAGGTGTTTAAAGCCTTGAATATCTTTAAATAGGGAATATATATTATTACCAGGTCCAACGGCGTAGCTAGGGGGGGGCGGCAGGGGCGGCCCGCACCGGGTGCCACCCGTTTGGGGGTGACACCCGACCGTGAAAAAAAATAAAAACTTACGTAAACCATCACAACAGACAGTATGCGCATGGATGAATCACTTCAGGATTTAAGAGATGTCTCACATTGGAGTATACCCGTTCCTAATAATATTCGCATCGAGATAATAAAAAGAGAAAGTGAACATTTCCAAAATAAAGAAGGATCATTTACCACTGTATCTAGACACGGGTTAAAAATTAAAGGTGATGTTCGTCGTCTTTCAAAAGAATGGTTTTACAAAGTAATGCCTGATTGTGTAAAAATTCTGCGCTCATGGATGATTTATTCTACTGTAACTAATAACCTGTATTGCTTCTGTTGTCGTTTATTTGCTGCCACCACTTATACAAAAACAGCATTTACGACTGGATTTCAGAAGTGGTGGAAACTAAATCCAAGAGTATCCGACCATGAAACGTCAAGTGAACATCTAGAAAATTTTGAAAAGTGGAAAACTTTGGGAATGAGGCTAAAATTGCATAAAACAATAGATGACGCAGCCTTGCAATTAATCGATACTGAAAAACAGAAGTGGAAACATCTTTTATTTAGATTATTAGATATAAGTTTGTTTCTGGCTAAACAAAACCTAGCATTTCGTGGACATGATGAAGTACAATTCTCTTCAAATAAAGGTAACTTCTTAGAACTAGTTCAACTACTGTCAAAATATGATGTAGTGTTGAAAGACCACATCTTGAATTTGGAGCATGTTAAATCACCAAAAGTATCATATTTATCGCCAAATATACAAAATGAATTCATAAATGTTTTAGCTTAATTAAGTAATTAAATCTGCTAAATATTTTGGAATTATGTTTGATAGCACACCTGACATTTCACATATTGATCAAATGTCGGAAGTAATTCGTTATGTGAAAATTGATAATAGAAAAGTAGAAGTCAAAGAAGTATTCCTTAGATTTTTTCCTTACATGGAAAAAAAGCTTCTGATTTATGTGACGAAATTTTGAAGATGCTCGAAAAGGACTGTTTAGATATTATGCTGTGTCTTTCTCAGGGTTATGATAATTCAGCTGTTATGAGCGGCATACATGGTGGAGTGCAATTTATTATTAAAGAAAAAAATAACAAAGCAATTTTTGTTGGATGTATAGATCACTCAATTAATTTACGTGGCCAACACTTATTTGCACAAAATATATCATGTGTAACATTTTTTGGAACAATAGATACAATTTTTAAATTTTTTTCTGCTTCCACTGGCCGCTGGGGAGTGCTTCTTAAACACAACAAAGCATCAGTTAAAAGACTCTCAACAACGCGTTGGAGTGCTCATTATGCTGCAGTAAAAGTGTTGGCGGAAAATTTCGATGGGATTGTGACTGCAGTTGAGGAATTATGTGATCAACAAGAAAATTTAGACACCAGAGGTGCTGCACAGAACCTTCTGCCTGCTGTGTGTAATTTCACATTTCTTTGCTTTCTTTTCTTTTGGAATGATGTACTAAGGGAAATAAATTGTGCTCAGATTGTATTGCAAAGTAAAGGCTTGAGTTTTGATCAATCAGCTATCAAAATAGAGGCACTTCGTCTTTATATTGAAGAAAAACGGAGTCGCATTGTAGAAGAGGCAATAGATCTTGCTGTAAAAAAATCGAAGGATTACGACATTCCAATGGAAAGGCGAATTCGTCTTAAAAAACGAATGGCCGGTGAGTTGGCCACTGATGCAGGTCTGACACTGAGAGCCGAACTTCAAAAGGATATGTTGGAATATCTTGATCGATTCAATATTGAACTCCGAGCTAGATCAAAATCCGTTCAAGATGTGGTTTCATTGTTTGAGGATGTGCAAACAAATACTTTGCTTTTGGCAAACATTGAAGAGTTGAAATTAGCTGTATCAAAATTTACTTCTTTTTATGATGAGGTATCAGAAACAGATCTTCTCGTAGAGATACCAAGGTTGAGAAGACATTTAAAGGCAGCCAATGTTACAGTTTCTAATTGGGTGTCTCTAGATTTTTTGAAATTCATCGTGGAATGGGATTTTACAGAATCTCTTCCGATTCTAATGATCGCACTAAAGTTATTTTGGACAATTTGCGTATCAGTTGCTTCTTGTGAGCGGAGTTTCATCAAATTAAAATTAATTAAAAATTACTTGCGAGCTACAATGACCGAAATGAGACTTAACAATCTTGGCATATTAACGATAGAACACCAGGCAACACAAAATATAAATTTTGAAGAGGTGATTTCCGAGTTTGCAGCTGTTAAAGCTACCCACCCTCAGACAATATTTTTAAAAAATGTGTTTAAAATGTGTTTTTAAAATGTGTTTTTAATGTAATGTAATTAAATGTGACAAACTTTAAATTTAAATTTAAAGTGAAAAAATTCAAGGATATGGAAAATGTAAGTTAAATTAATTAAAACTAGAAAAAAGAGATTTTAAGTGTTTGTATGTAACATGTATATGAGAGTATGTTAATTCTACTCTTATTCTTTTTTTGGTATACCTGGTTTTTAATTTTATACATGAATGTCAAAGAATGTATAATAAAGCAGTATTATTACTATCATAATTAATTATTAATTACTCTCATTTGTATTCATTCAAAATCATAGTTTACGTTTATCGGATTTTTAATAATTTTAATAATTTTCATTCTTGGGGTGACACCTCAATATCCGCACCGGGTGCCACCCATGCTAGCTACGCCGTTGCCAGGTCGATTAGTTATGTAGTATGGAAAGTTTTCAAAAAAAGTTTGTTCCGGACAGTACGCATAGTTATAAGGACTTTCGTGTGGATCTTAAGGCTCCCTATTCGAAACTGTAGTATGGGACGACGCTGGTCTACCTACGGCACTGACTTAGGTAGGAGGACATCTTACGGCGAACAGGGGAACTGTCCCGAGTCGTCGATTGTATCTTATGTTATGTGTGTTATGTGAAATCAAATATAATATTTACTTTAAACCCCGAAGCTCTGCTTATTTTTCTCCTACAATTATCAGGTGTGGGGTATGTACAAAAGTAAATATTCAACGATTGTTATGGTCTGTAAGCGTGTAGCGCTAGTTTTGTGAACGTGTGACGCTATAGGTTATGATACGAAACGTGGTCTAACGTTTTTTTATGATGGCGTCTCTTGGTGAAATTGCTTCAGTTCAAGATAGTATTAGAAAAGCTCCAACGAATGCTATTAAAGCATTACATAAATTAATCTTCGAAAGAGAAGGAGACCGAAGCAACAGACAACGCTTGCGAAATTTTGTGGGATTTGAGTTCCAAGAAAACTCGAAGGAACACGCGGAAAAAATTGAGTACGTAAATGCAAATTTATCGGTGGGCGATCTAGTTGCCGTGTGCAATTTGTTACGAATTGATTATACGGGGGGCAAGCCCGAGCTAATTTCCCGTATTTGTCGGTATTTATGGCGACCCGAGTTATTAAATGAAGTAAACCCAGACTATTCTAGCGAGGAGGAGGAGGAGGTTGAAGAAGATCAGTTGTCACAAATTAGTGCCGTTAGTCGTACAAGCCGCACAGCCGCACAAGTTATGCCGAGATTTTCGATGAGTTTTAGAGATGTAGAAGACTCATTACGTTTTTATGATGGGACAAAAGCTTGTTCAGTGGTTACGTGGATTGCTGACTTCGAAGAGAAAGCTGCACTATTTGGATGGGATGATTTGCAGAAGGTGGTGTTTGCAAAGAAGTCGTTGAGAGGATTAGCTAAATTGTTCGTTCAGGGTGAGCGACATATCACTTCATGGAATGATTTAAAGAGGAAGTTGAGGGAAGAATTCGAGTGTACAGTCAGTGGTGCCGAATTGCATCACATTTTATCAAAACGAAAACTTAAGAGGGATGAGACGGTTCATGAGTATTTGCTGGTCATGAAGGAAATTGCAAGTAGAGGAAATATTGAAGAAGATTCGTTAATGCAATACGTTATCGAGGGGATTCCAGATGGAAGTAACAAGGTAGTGTTATATGGTGCCACCTCGATGTCTGAATTCAAGAAGAAGATCCGAGTGTATGACAGCATCAAAGTAAAGGGACATGATGTTCAAGTGAAAACAGAAACGAAAGTGTTTAATGATATGAACCTGAAAAAGTGCTATAACTGTAATCTTACGGGTCATATAGCAACTAATTGTTTAAAACCAAAACGAGATAGAGGTTCATGTTACAGGTGTGGTGTATTAGGACATTTTTCCAATAGTTGTCCAACCAGGAAGGCGTTTACTTCTGCCCAAAGGAACCAGGCGACGGGTAGCCAGGCAGGACAACAATCAACAATGGTGGTCCAAGAAGTTCAGAACGATTGTGTAGTTAGAGTAAGATTAGAACCAAACGTAAATCCTGTTGAAATGAATGGTATACTGGATTCAGGTAGCCCAATTTCGTTTATTAAGGAATTTTTAATTCCTTTAACACTTCGTAAACCTTATTATCCGGCTAGTAATTATGTCGGAATTAATTCAGCAAAATTAAATATTTTAGGTATATTTGAGGGATATGTTCAGGTTAATGATGTAGTTACAAACCTCTTATTACATATAGTTGATAATGATAGCATGCTTAGAGATGTTATTCTTGGAAGAAACTTTTTGTTTTCACCTGATATACGAATAACATTCGATCGAGTTGTTACGATACAGCAAGTATCGGGCAACCATATCGATGGCGGAAATGGTTTTGACGGTGAGTTATTGTTGATAGATAGGGAAATTTTGCATAATACAGAATCCGACATTCTGATAAATCCCGAAGTAGACATTGTCACAAAGCAACATGTTCAAAAAGTTATTCATAATTTTGTTGAGTCAGAGGAACGTGAGAATACAGCTACTGAGTTTGAAACCGTTATCAGGCTTAGGCAAGATCACGAACCTTTCAATTTTCGACCTCGACGGTTATCAGTCTACGAAAAAGATAGATTACAAGGAATTATTGATGATCTGTTATATAGGGGAGTCATTAAGGAAAGTAATTCGCCATATTCTTCTCCAATAGTGTTGGTAAAAAAGAAATCTGGAGAATTACGCTTATGTGTGGATTATCGGCAATTGAATAAGTACGTTATCAAAGATCGCTATCCTTTGCCTTTGATTGACGATCAATTAGATAAATTAAAAGGGAAAAAGTTTTTCACAACATTGGATTTGCGCAATGCTTTTCATCATGTAAAGTTATCGGACGAGTCAACACCGTACACGTCATTTGTCACTCCAATGGGACAATTTGAGTATTTAAAAATGCCTTTTGGGTTTTGCAATAGCCCTTCAATTTTTATGCGTTATATTAATACGATTTTTAAGAACTTAATAAGTCAGTCTAAAATTTGTTCATTTGTAGACGATATCATGATTGCATCTTACAATTTGGAAGAGAATTTGAGTGTTTTGGATGAAGTTTTAGGTGTTATGAAAGCGAATCGGTTAGAGTTAAGATTGGATAAGTGTTGTTTTTTTATGACCACTTTAAATTATTTGGGTTATACGATATGTTCTGAGGGAATTTCGCCAGGACAAAATCATATTGATGCAGTTTATAGATTTCCGGTACCTCAACACCAACGGGGTGTGCACAGCTTTTTAGGTCTTATTAGTTATTTTAGACGTTTTATAGATAATTTTTCGTTAATTGCGAAACCATTATATGACTTGATTAAGAAAGATGTTCAATTCCAGTTTGGAGAAAAAGAACTGCAAACATTCGAAAAGTTAAAAAATTTATTGGTAACCTGCCCAATCTTGGCAATCTATTCGCCTAAGGCTGAAACTGAACTTCATTGTGATGCTAGCTCATTTGGCTTTGGTGCAATTTTGTTACAACGCCAAGATGACGGAAAGTTTCACCCAGTCTCATTCTTTAGTAAAAGAACGACACCAACAGAATCGAAGTATCACAGTTTCGAATTAGAATGTTTATCGATTATTTATGCTTTAAAACGTTTTCATGCATATCTGTTTGGTATCATTTTTAAAATTGTTACGGATTGTAATAGCCTCAAACTAACTTTGGATAAAAGGGATTTAAATCCACGAATAGCACGTTGGGCGTTACAGTTACAGAATTATGATTATATATTAGAGCACAGAGCGGCAGAGAAAATGAGACACGTAGATGCTTTAAGCCGCTATAGTGTTTTGATATTGGAAGAAAATACTTTTGAACAAATCTTAGCATTGAAGCAAATGCAAGATTCAGGAATTATAGAGATTAGAGATTTATTAGAGAAGGCGGATCATCCTAAGTTTCAATTAAGAAACGGTTTGGTATATTATAAGAATAAGGATCGTTTATTGTTTTATGTACCAAAGGCTATGGAAAACCATATTTTACGTATGTATCATGATGAGTTTGGTCATTGTGGAATCGAGAAAGCGGCCGAACTGATCACTAGGTTATATTGGTTTCCAAAACTGCGGGATAAAATCAAGGAATATATTATGAGTTGTCTTAAGTGTATCGCGTATTCTCCGGCAACCGGTAAAAAAGAGGGATACTTACATAATGTCCCAAAAGGAAGCCTTCCTTTTGCGACAATACACATTGATCATTATGGGTCGTTAGAGAAAACGGGGCGTGGTTATAAGTACGTGTTTGAAGTGATTGATGCATTTACAAAATTTTTAAAATTGTATCCTTGTAAGTCAACGAACGTAAATGAAGTAATGAATCATTTAAAGAACTATTTCAATTCATACAGCAAGCCTTTAAGAATAATTTCGGATCGAGGTTCATGTTTTACTTCCCATGCTTTTGCGGACTTTGTTATGTCAAATAATGTAGAACATGTACAAATCGCTACGGGAGCCCCATGGGCAAATGGGCAAATAGAAAGAAGCAACCGTGATATAACCCCTATTTTGTCGAAGTTATGTTCAAATCCTAATAAGTGGGATAGTGCGTTAACCAAAGTAGAATTTGCCGTGAACAATACAGTCAGTCGTGCTACAGGAGAAACGCCAAGCAAACTATTATTTGGTGTAAGCCAACGAGGATCGTTAGTAGATTCTTTGGCACAATATTTAGAAATTGATTTAGAACGAGATGATATTGAAGTTAGCAGAAGATTGGCTTCAGACAATATAGAAAATTTGCAGGGGTATAATAAGTTAGCTTATGATAAAAAAAGAAAGCCCGCGCATCAGTATAAAATAGATGATTTTGTTATGATCATTAATACAGATGTTACACCAGGTGTGAACAAAAAGTTAATTCCAAAATTTAGAGGACCATACATTGTTCGGAAGGTCTTACGAAACGACCGGTACTTGATTACGGATATTGACGGATTTCAACACACCCAAATTCCGTTTTCGGGAGTTTATGACCCTTCCCGAATGAAGCCTTGGTTAGATGCTAGCATTAATTCTGATGTTAATGTAGAGTAAAGACAATTAGTTACCTTTGTTTAGTTTAAATTTACTAGTTGTAGAATTTGTTGGTTATGTTATGAACTTTATGATTGTAATGTTATGGTTATGGTTATGATTAAGTTTTCTAGTATGTAATTATTATGTGTTTGTTATGAGTTAAGTTTTATGTTTCGATAGTCGAGGACGACTAATAGTCAGGTGGGCCGAGCTGTAGTATGGGACGACGCTGGTCTACCTACGGCACTGACTTAGGTAGGAGGACATCTTACGGCGAACAGGGGAACTGTCCCGAGTCGTCGATTGTATCTTATGTTATGTGTGTTATGTGAAATCAAATATAATATTTACTTTAAACCCCGAAGCTCTGCTTATTTTTCTCCTACAAAACATGTTTTTTTTTAAACTTATTTAATTGTGTAAATAAGTTTCACTAAATTTTCTAAAAGCCGCGCAGGGTTAATATACCAGAACCCCTAGTTTATCGTCACAGAAGTTAAAATATTCTATAGGCATCTATAGGTAGGTTTGATATGGTATGAACAAGTTTTCCATTTCCGTTAGTCCGTTTTTAGGAAGAAATATTTTAATAATATTATGAATACGCATTTAAAAGCACACTTTTAACAGCATTCCACTTGTAGATTTTCAAAACATGTAAAATTCAATTCCTTTTTATACCTTCATTTTTAATTTTGAAAAGGAGGTCGATACTTCATCTTACAGAGAATACCAATCTACTTTGAGCTGACCCCAAGCCATAATTAAATAATCATAATTAACCAAGTTATTAATTAAAACATCAAATTCCGATCTTCCTCTTTTTGCCTTCAGTTATCAAAATTTTGTATTAAAATTTTGTGGACTCCTAGATTAGACTTTTTTCTTTTGAGCTGACCCCTAGCTGTTTTAAACAACGCAATAGTTTTTGATTTATTCAATGTTCTTTAGATCAAGAACCGAAATTGAAATAGCTGATTTTTGTCGATTTCCGAGCTGTGTCAAAAAGATTTACGACCTCCCAGCAGGCGATAAACGTTTCCCCGTAAAGATAATTTAACAGCAATAATATCCGAAATGCTTTTAAAGCCAGGTTTCGTTTTCAAATAGCATATTTGAAATAAGTTATAGCAAGAAGACTTTTTAAAAAACCTTAAAATCAATTTTGATATTGACCTAAATGATTAAAAATAAAAGCGTACATTTTAATAAAAGCTTGTTTTATTGAAAAAGTTATTTTACTATAAATTATTTTTTAGTCTTGGACAATTTTAATATTTATTATCTACATTACTTAGTAGGATATAAATTCAACTCTAAGGTTATATTGGCTTTTTTATCCCACATTAATTTAAGAAAATAAGCTGTAGTGGTAATAACTTATAATAAGCTAAAACTACAATTTTCTGTAAAAAAAAACACTGTGCATTAAGGGGTTAATCTTTTACTCGTTGTGTTTTAAATTACTAACAATTATTAGTGTTCCGGAATCTCAACGGTATTTTTTCGAAGAAGAATATTGTGAATACCGGGTATACATAAAATTCTAACGCAAACGCGGTCCAATTTCCTGTAAACATAAACTGTGTCTTAAGGGGTTAATCTTTTACCCATTGTGTTTCGAATAAGAAATTCGACATCTCTTCTGAGTTCTGAACAGAATTTTCTAGAATAAGTAATAAAATTTTATGACGTTTGACAATACAACCTTTCTTCAGACAGGTTATTTGGTTTAAAATTTTAACTAGTCAGCTGCATTCCATTATCTGTTTGTTCGAATATCTAACAAATTGCCAAAAAATACAGTAACCGCAAAATTATTAAACGCGTACATTTCAAAATAAAGATTCTGATTATGGTGATGTGGAGATAGATATGTCATTAATAGGATTTGAAACGGCTAAAAATGAATTTTTAAAAACGATTTACGATATAAATATAAATGACGTTGAAAAAAATACCCGCGATCAACATACTAACCCGTTTTCGCGTAAATTAAGACATTGCAAACTAACAGGCAGTAATTTTGGTAGGTTTTGTAAGATGAAGTTAAATACTAACATCGCTAATACAGTTTAATCTTTATTATATTCTAACTATGAAATAGGTGGAAAATCGTCAAAGGCTTTAGAACACGGTATTGAAAATGAAAAATGGGAAATTGCTGCATTTGAGCAAAAATACGATCTGATAGTAGAAAAATGCGGTTTATTTATTGATAACAAAAAGAAATGTTTAGCGGCATCTCCCGATGGGCTTATCGGAAATAATGCAATTATATAAAACAAGCATAATTACATGTTCCAATTTCAGGGTCAATTACATGTCACTAATAGAGATATATGTTATTTTGTTATTTATACATCAAGAAATATAGCATGAAAATAATAAAATGGGATGATGATTTTTGGAAAAACAGCATGATCGGTAGTTTAGAAAAATTTTATATGAATGCATTACTGCCGGAAATAGTCGATTCATGAGTTAAAAAAAATAAAGTTATTCGAAATATTCTCTGCAAAGATTGGTAACCACATCGCATAATATGTTAGGAGTATTATTTTATTTTATATTTTTTTATATTTTATTTGGTAAAATGTTATTTCAGATAATTTAAAATTTAAAAATAGGTCTTCAGGGTGGCTGTTCTAAAACACTTTTTTTTTTTTTTATGTAGATTCTTTATATACCTATTGTGACAGTTGCAAGCTTGTAATGCCAAAGTGTGAGCGAAAGTTTCAATTAAATTCGTTTTTATAATAAAATTTTTGGACCCGTAAAGTATTCTTTATAAAAATTTACATTTTTCATGTCTACTTATTAATTGAAAATTAGGAAACTAATTTTGTTAATAACAAAACCTCTTTACCAAGTAAATAAAATTGTTAAATTTAACGAATTCTTTTCGCACATTATGATTTTATTTCACAAAATATCGCTCTAAATTTATTGAAGAAACATTTCGCATCTGGTGAACAGGTATATTGGAATGCATTCGTTCGAATACAGTTTCATTGTTACACATAAACTATTGTCCACTGCACTTAACGCCTACTTATGGTGATGTCTGGGTTATAAAAAAGTCTGGGTCTTGCCTATATTTAGGCGTACGCTAAAGCAATTAAAGCAAATTGAATTTGTCAACAATCTTTTGGGTGGCGAAGCCTTAAGTCATGGCATTCCACGAGAATAAAACAACAAAAAAAGCGATATTTTAATGCATTTTCAAATAACACCTACAATGGTGGTAAAACGGTCCATTTCAGAACATTAGTGTAATTGAAAATTTATAGAGCATAACAGACTGCACAACATTCCGGATTAAAATACATAGTGATCCACTTAAAAAAATTAAGTTTTGCTGTTTGAAAAATTTCAATATTGGTACCGCCGTAAAAAATTCCCGGTATAAGTTATAACCAGTTTTCTTTTGTAGAATTATTCCGACATTTCTGATGTTTATAAAAGCGTAACACCGTATTATTACATTTAAACTAGTGTTTTTTTTAACGACTTTTTGGATAGGTTGTTTTTCCGCATGTTTTTTTGTAAATTACATATAACTTGGCAACACCGCAACAAACATTACATTAAAATACTGTACTATACGTAGAATTTTATGCTGAATACGATTCTGTAAAAAAAAATGGGGGTTGCTATTTAATAAAAGTACCTTTCTGGCGCCCCGCTTTTTTGGGACACTCTGTATACTAGAAAATATTTTAAGAATGTGCATCTCCACGGATCCTATAACTTTTGTATATAATATTTTTCCACGTTTCCTTTAACAACAGAGATATGCACCGTCCAGGTACTAAGTGGTCAGCCTGTATACAGGTTGTATTGTATTAAGTGTCGACCGTTTGTAACTTTGTTATTATAGGAGCTACAACGTCGGTTAAATTAGCAAAGAATTGGTGTTTTCTTCGTTGATAACTATAATGAACGCAAGAAGACAATCGAACGTCTACTGTTCGAAATATTCACGAAAATAACATTTTTTTAAATACTATACTTTTTTACCTATTTCGAGGGACTGTTTAATTTGGAGTAAAAAAGTTTTAATGCACTAGTAATATTAAATTAATTACCAAGAAGTTACAACCATTTGAAGTTTTTATTTCAATTAACTACAAAAATCACGTAAGCACTGAAACAATTGAAAATGGTAATTATTAAAACCTCCAAAACAATTGAATAAATGTGACACTTAAGATTTTCATCGAACATTAAGGTGGTATATTCACTTTTGACTACTTTTGTTGTGTTCAATTTTGAAATGAAATGAATTTAATTTCAAGGCAACACATCTATTTTCAACAGGATGGAGCACCGGCCCATAGTATCAAGGAACAACCAATTTCTTAAACAGATTATTTATTGATAAATAGATAGGAACTAATGGGCCCGTGCGTTGGCCACCACGTACGCCAGATGTAACCCCGATTGATTTTCATCTGTGGGGGTATGTAAAAATTTAGTTTTTAAGAAGATATATGCAACAGTTAATGAACAATAATTAATACAATGGATGGTAGAAAACTTTTGAAAGCAGCACGCAGTGTTCAAAAAAGAACTAAAAAATGTGTAGACCAAGAGGGTGGCATTTTCGAACATCTGTTATAATGTCTTGGTCATAAAATCTGTTTTGCTAAACAGTTTGCCGTGGAAGAAATGTTTCAATAAATAACATTTTCAACTATTTCATTGCCTACGTGATTTTTGTAGTTAATTCAAATTAAAATTTCAATTGCTTGTAACTTCTTGGTAGTTAATTTAATATTACTAGTGCATAAAGACTTTTTTACTCAGAATTAAACGTCCCTTCGAAATATACAAAAAAAGATAGGGCATTCCATTTAAAAAAAATGTTATTTTCGTGAATATCTCGAATAGTTGACGTTTCATTGTTTTTTTGCTTTCAACAATAATTCCTTCCTAATTTAACCGACTTTGTAACTCCAATAATAACAAAATTACCAATGGTGGACACTTAATATAATACAACCTGCATATATAGAAAATAGAAGATACAAGATAGAAGAAAAGAAGAAAATAGATGCCCAAAAATAAACAATTTGTAAGAAAAGTTCAAAATTCAAATAATTAATTTCCTAATCCCCTTGAGTTTTGGTTCGGCTAAAGCATCCAGTTTTACCGTTCTTTTGCTGATTTTTGCTTCTATCAACAAATTTTTCTCAGGAGTATCCGTATAAATTACAATTTTCCTGACTGAAGGGCTTATCGGTCACACTCGTCCGCATCCCCGGTTAAATGGGAAAAATTACGTACCGCTAAAACCGGATAGAATATTTCGAGACGTAACAGCTGCGCCGAGGACCTGCTTAGCAATAGATGGCCAGTGGCGGCTCGCACATAAGTGCTGCAGAGCTGTAGAACTGACAAAAAATTAACGCCAAAAAAATTAACTTCATTTGTATTTAATTTATAAAACGTGTAATATTGAAAAAATTGAATTTCGTCACAGAATTTTATTATCTTATTCGCAACAACTCGCACCAACTCGTAACTCCATGTCTTCATGCAATCGAGGATCCAACATTCCAACAAACCAGTTAAGTTTTGTCGCGGTTTCAGCGGAGCGGATCATTGTTTTTATACTGGGTCATTCGAGGTAGTGCACAGAACTGCTTGAGACACCCCCCACTATCCCCCTCATGTCCTGCACCCATAAAAAATTGATTTAATTCTAGAGGCTTTCATAAAGCGTGTATTATGCGAAAAATCGTATTAAACGTGAATGATTTAAGCGGGTTCTACTGTAGTGATACTGCGCACATTGCGCATGCTCTGTTGCGGGCGACCCACTTTCTTGTAGCGTTTGGGTGCGGTGCTATGCATATACTGAATATCTGTGATTTTAATTCAAATCGTGTCTAATAACATATTTTAAAGGTACGTTTTAATGTTTAATATTGAAAGCTAGTATTTAGAAACGAGTTGTAGTTAATTTGTTCTTGCAAACTTTCGTTTTACATTGTCAACTTCAAAGTAAGAATTTATTTCACAGAACTGGGCGGATGCCATTTTGTGCTTCCTTGATTTTCATTTATTAATGGCGTTTTTGGCATTGTCGATTTACTTTAAAAACCATAAATAAATAGATGATCGTAGCATCTACCATAATTCAAACGACAATGTAAATAAAAATAAATAATTTAAAGTACTAAATTTTCACCTTGCACACATTAATAATTTGCCGTCCATTAAATAACTCAATTTATTGTACAAAGTAATCTTATTTCGTTTCAGCTAAAATTCAATCAATCGATTAACAAACTATCTACTGAAAATCCACGGAATGCGACCAACTTAATGGGCCGACGATCTTAAAAAATCTTCATCAATGGGAGTGAAACTGCAGGGTAAAGATTTATTGCGTACTGATGAGAGAAAATGCTGGTTAATGATCACACGCGGTAAGTAATGTTTTTTTACAAATACTTTTAAATGGACAACACTTTGTACAGGGAAACGTAATGAACTGTAAATAAATGAACACATGAGTGTAGCTTGATACCTGACGTGGGCATATCCAATGTGTAAAACGTGTTACACTTGTCGTTATAATATAACAGAACTATGATCATAAGAGGGAGTTATCTCAGTGCCTTCGCTATTCCGCACGTAAACGTTAATTGACGTAATAACTGCACATGAGCAGAATTTCCGATCTGCACATATCGTAACGAACTTAATTATTTTTCATAAGATATCATAGCCAAATAGCAACGCCGTAAAATAGAAAGTGTAAATCTTGTTTTTCAAACTGAAAATTCAGTTTTACATCCCTTGAAGACGTAGTCTCTAAATCTAATTTACCGTTTAGTTCAGCTTTACTTTTTTGCGGTGTTCTTTCTCTAAGTACAATATTATTCAATAAGACAACGTTTATTATTTCATTACCAATATCTTCAACAGCCAAAATGTCTAATAAAGGTTCCATAGTATTTCAGTTGGCTTCAACTAACAACTTTTGGTATGAATTTGAAAACTTGTACCTATGTTACGAGTACACAAACTCAAGTGTTATTTAAGGTTATGTCAAGGTTATACCGAAGGGTCTTACGATAGCTCTACATAGTACGCTCCAATGAAATAAAATATTGCATTAAATCATGTGATTTTATCGTGTATGTTTGGAATAGTGAGGACACTGCGATAAACCCTTGTCAGTCTTTCGCAATTATGATAAGTTTTCCGTAACAGATTACAGTCCTCCTCGCATAAATAAGTGCCACGTTACAGACTGTAATTCACGTTTTACGCATAAAATGTGTTAATAATAAATTCCACTAATAGTAACCCACAATTTTCTGGTGACTTAACATAATAAATACAACAAAGATATTAAAATGAGTACACAATCAAAAAAAAATAATTAGGCATTTGCTGTTGGCATCCACAGTTGAAACAAAAACATGCAATTTGTTATGCAACTTCGAATTACCTGTGGTAGCGATATTTTTTCTTTTTATTACGTTAAATCAAATACTGCAATTTAATTAATTTAATTTAGGGCTTCTAATTATTAATCAATTTTATTAAAGTCACATTGTGCTAAAAGAATTACTATTTTTTATTTTTTTTTTAACCATAGATCTTTTAAAAGCACCAATTGAAAATTGTTTTTTTTTTTTTTTACAGAAAAGGGGCAAAATAAGATGAAGTACACGATCCTAAGCTTGCGTCGACTTGGAGGTTACTTTCTGTAAGTTTATAGGTAACTATGCAGTAATTTTTATTTTCTCTCATTTTAACTTTAAAGTCAAAGTACGACAAAACAATACAAAAATCTTGTTTAAATGTAAAATTAGATACCTACAGGTAACCTTTTATTTTGAGGATGCTTCTAGGCGTCGCATGCGATAAGCAGAACTTTGTGAAATATAACTTTTAAGTTACAATTTTGAGTGTTTAAAAAAATATTTCCAATTACAGTTGAAATTTCCTAAAAAGTGATCTTAAAAAAAAATTGTTATGTAGAAATTTATGTTGGTACCAAAAAAAAAATTAAAATTTGATACCTTTTTCTAATTCTCACATGCCGCTTTACTTTTGTCGAAAATTGTTCAGTCTACATCTACTTTTGGAATATTTCTACAATTAAAAGTTTGGCACGCTTAAATTCGATAGGTAAATGGGTTGCAATAATTTTTGTTGTTGTGTATTGTTTTGTCAACATTGCGAATGAAATTATTGCCAGTTAATGAGCTAAAATTTTTACATTGTCATTTTCACTTACCATAATCATGCCGAAAAAGTATAGGTCCCTATTTAAAAAGATCAACGCTATATAAGTAAAAGTGTTATGCCAAAAAGTGCGAAATTAAATTTAATAATTCAAATTTATCGAACTGTTACGTTACTTTTGCCACTCACTGTAGCGACATTCTACAGAAGTTCGTTATAGGGACGTTTTGGCTGTTACTATTTTTTATACCCAATTGAATTTTGATTGCTGTATAACGGCTTGCCTGTATGAAAGTGCAAGTAAATATAACATTTCTGACTTTCATATTGATGTCTCATTTCTAATGTGAAATTTTGATAAATATTAGTTAACAAATATTCAGTAATCGAATAGTAACAGAATTAAAGTGCACCTTTTGCTTAGTTAAATGAAATATGGCCACTGGCAGCTAGTGACTAGCTAAACACAAATTTGATGTGAAATCACAAATAACTTTACTAAAAGCATATTACAAAAAAAAAGAAGAAGATAAAACAAAAGAAAAGAATCACTTACAAGGCATATATTACGGTACTATTTAAAATCGCTGTTTTATCCTTTACGGATTTGAGGTTCGGCGATGTGGTCATTTAATCACCAAAAGGAACCTTTAAGAAATATTTCATCTGAATTTCTTATTGACATTAAATCCGAGCAACCCTGTTTAAGATTGGGTAACCAACCCCAGTGGCAAACAGTCGGATTCAACGCAAGAGATTTATGGGGGTTGTCATTGTTCTAATCGCCGGTCAAGATTTGCTGGATCATCAAAGTCATTACACTTCGATTCACTGCTGGTGATTCTTTCTTCATTAATACTAAATCCGAGCAACTCTGATTAAGATTGGGTAGAAAACCCCAGTGGCAAACAGAGTC
Organism: Dascillus cervinus; assembly: GCA_949768715.1. NCBI lineage: Eukaryota > Metazoa > Arthropoda > Insecta > Coleoptera > Dascillidae > Dascillus > Dascillus cervinus. The sequence continues at coordinate 14,077,449 of OX458320.1, read as the reverse complement.
GGATTAAATGCAAGAGATGTATGGGGGTTGTCATTGTTCTAATCGCTGGTCAAGATTTGCTGGATCATCAAAGTCATTACACTTCGATTCACTGCTGGTGATTCTTTCTTCATTAATATTAAATCCGAGCAACTCTGATTAAGATTGGGTAGAAAACCCCAGTGGCAAACAGAGTCGGATTAAATGCAAGAGATGTATGGGGGTTGTCATTGTTCTAATCGCTGGTCAAGATTTGCTGGATCATCAAAGTCATTACACTTCGATTCACTGCTGGTGATTCTTTCTTCATTAATATTAAATCCGAGCAACTCTGATTAAGATTGGGTAGAAAACCCCAGTGGCAAACAGAGTCGGATTAAATGCAAGAGATGTATGGGGGTTGTCATTGTTCTAATCGCTGGTCAAGATTTGCTGGATCATCAAAGTCATTACACTTCGATTCACTGCTGGTGATTCTTTCTTCATTAATACTAAATCCGAGCAACTCTGATTAAGGTTGGGTAGAAAACCCCAGTGGCAAACAGAGTCGGATTAAATGCAAGAGATGTATGGGGGTTGTCATTGTTCTAATCGCTGGTCAAGATTTGCTGGATCATCAAAGTCATTACACTTCGATTCACTGCTGGTGATTCTATCTTCATTAATACTAAATCCGGGCAACTCTGATTAAGGTTGGGTAGAAAACCCCAGTGGCAAACAGAGTCGGATTAAATGCAAGAGATGTATGGGGGTTGTCATTGTTCTAATCGCTGGTCAAGATTTGCTGGATCATCAAAGTCATTACACTTCGATTCACTGCTGGTGATTCTTTCTTCATTAATATTAAATCCGAGCAACTCTGATTAAGATTGGGTAGAAAACCCCAGTGGCAAACAGAGTCGGATTAAATGCAAGAGATGTATGGGGGTTGTCATTGTTCTAATCGCTGGTCAAGATTTGCTGGATCATCAAAGTCATTACACTTCGATTCACTGCTGGTGATTCTTTCTTCATTAATACTAAATCCGAGCAACTCTGATTAAGGTTGGGTAGAAAACCCCAGTGGCAAACAGAGTCGGATTAAATGCAAGAGATGTATGGGGGTTGTCATTGTTCTAATCGCTGGTCAAGATTTGCTGGATCATCAAAGTCATTACACTTCGATTCACTGCTGGTGATTCTATCTTCATTAATACTAAATCCGGGCAACTCTGATTAAGGTTGGGTAGAAAACCCCAGTGGCAAACAGAGTCGGATTAAATGCAAGAGATGTATGGGGGTTGTCATTGTTCTAATCGCTGGTCAAGATTTGCTGGATCATCAAAGTCATTACACTTCGATTCACTGCTGGTGATTCTATCTTCATTAATACTAAATCCGAGCAACTCTGATTAAGATTGGGTAGAAAACCCCAGTGGCAAACAGAGTCGGATTAAATGCAAGAGATGTATGGGGGTTGTCATTGTTCTAATCGCCGGTCAAGATTTGCTGGATCATCAAAGTCATTACACTTCGATTCACTGCTGGTGATTCTTTCTTCATTAATACTAAATCCTAGCAACTCTGATTAAGATTGGGTAGAAAACCCCAGTGGCAAACAGAGTCGGATTAAATGCAAGAGATGTATGGGGGTTGTCATTGTTCTAATCGCTGGTCAAGATTTGCTGGATCATCAAAGTCATTACACTTCGATTCACTGCTGGTGATTCTTTCTTCATTAATACTAAATCCTAGCAACTCTGTTTAAGATTGGGTAGCAAACCCCAGTGGCAAACAGAGTCAGATTAAATGCATGCGATTTATGGGGGTTGTCATTGTTCTAAGCGCCGGTCAAGATTTGCTGGATGATTAAAGTTATTACACTTCGATTCCCTGCTGGTAATCACTTTCTTCGTTAACCCATTAACGCCCACGGCGAAAAATTTGGGAAATTAAAAAAATACTGTTCAAATATCAACTAAAGTGCACCAAGTTGGAAAAAATACTTTAAAAAATGGAACTATTAAGGTTTACTATATAAATAGTGATCTATAGATAGATTACTGACCGCATACGATATCAATATTCCTATAGTATTGGGCACCATACCAAGCTTATATGATTGAAATTCAATATTTCTTACCTTTGCAGAATTTCATTTTTATGAAAAATAATGCTAGTTTTGAACAATTTATTTGTTTATTTATAAAAAGTTATTTATAACAAATTCTATTTATTATGATAAGGCTCAAAACATTTTCCACATCGCATTTTACGCAATATGATGTTGGTCTACTTTTGCAATTCATTTGTTGACAGTGTCGTTGTAGATCTCGAAAATTGAGCATGTGATTCAATCCATCGTATCTTGCATCCATAACTGTCCCAGGAATCCTCGTCAGTCGCTTTTTAGAGAAAATTGTTTTGAGATAGGAAACATCTACGGCTCTTCGAAATTATAAACAGCTCAAACTTTGTTTTCCATGTAAGTGGCGATATAAAATCTAAGCATTGGTAAGATCAATGTCCATTATTCGTGTAAATATGGGCCAGTACAATTTTTTTCCTCGAATACCTACACTATATTTTCCTACTAACCAGTCGTGTTGGTCTACTCTCATATATTTGTTGTAGTTATTTATCAATTGAGGTTGGACAACCGCAACCCTACTTTTGGTTTCCCGTTTCCAGCGTGACACATTAGCTAATGGTTTCACGTGATCGTAATTGCTTGCAACAATAACACATTTGTTATCATGCCATCGTACCATTAGGATGTTTGATGTAACGTCGAATCTATAGTCAAATGATCCACGTACTTCTTTAGATAAATCTTTGACGGTTTTCAAAGGACACTTATTAGTTCTATTTTCTCGTATAGTTCCTGTAGCTCGAAATTCTCGAAATCTCAGATGTACAAGTAAATCTCGGTTGGTAAAAAAATTGCCGAAGAACACAGCATGATCGTTTGCTACTGCTACATAGGATAACAATTCCGTCACGACACGGGAAGCTAGTGTGAACCCAGGTTGCGTTTTTGTTTCTCTTCCGGTGTAGAGAATGAATTTGAAACAAAATCCGTCGCATCCGCACAATGTCCATAACTTATAGCCGAATCGTATCGGCTTTCCACGTATAAATTGTTTGAGACCATGATGTCCATAATATTTTACTATCATCTCGTTCACCGATAGATACGATGAGAATACACCAAACTGTTGGAACGATTTATTCGCCTTTTCGATAAGTGGGCGAACCTTGAAACATCTGTCGTTTTTATCTAGTTCGTCGTTGTTCGCAAAGTGCAACATTGATTTTATCTTTGTGAATCGGTTTCTTGACAAACCATTTTGCACAATTTTGATGCCTAAATCTTCATCAGTTGCCCAGTACAACCGTTCTGATGGAAGTTGGTGGTATCCGGACAGCATAAGAATTCCCAGAAAGCATTTCAGTTCATGAATGTCAAGTCCAAAAGTTAAATCGTTTTTTACGTTGGCGGCATGACGTAATGTTTCCTCCCTGATGTGTTCCAGCATATCGGTGTTGATAAAACACTCGAAGAGTTCCAATGGGGTCATTGTACCATACTTCTTCCTCAATTCACATAATTTATTTTCTTGAAGCTGTTCGAAATCAACATCAGGAAATGAAGATTGCGGATTAACTTTCCTCCATTTTGCTACTGTAGTCGACAGTCTTTGACGTTTATTAGAAGACGGTCCAGGATGTGAAGTAATGTCTTCGACGATATCGTTGACCAGGAATTTCTTCTATCTCAACAAGACCCACAGCGTCATCTTGCCCGTCTTCATCAGTAAGGTAATCAGTATCAGGTGGAATCACTGCTACGTCTATAGTTGCACTTTCTTCATCGGCATAAAAATTCGAATCGTTAATAATGTCCTCTAACTCATGCATGGTCAAAGCTTTCGGAGCGTTTTGTTCGCTCAATTAATTTTTTTTCCTTTTGTTTTTCGTTTTAGTGACTGTTTGATTATAACTCACTCTGGCCCTTTTCAAGCGCATATTTTTTGATTTTATAAATTCATCGTCGGCGTTAAATGCAATAGGCTGTTGCAATTGCCCGTGAATTCGACGTTTGGCAGTCGCGGGTTCGATTTGATTTACTACCAATGTATTAATATATTGCAAGCACGTTGCGACTAAAATATCGTCGCCGATTTTAAGTGCCTTACTTGTATTTTTTATAAAGCACATCACACATTTTATTCTGCTAATGTTGGTTTCTGAAATTACATGGTTTTTAGATGACTTTCACATCATCTGTACATTTGAAGATTTCGGTTTAGTCGCCCGTTTAACTTTTGTGGTGCTGTTTGGAACGTATGGCGTTAGTTTTATGATGTCTCCGCTCAAATTTGCGATTTCGGCTTTCAACTCGTCAAATCATTCCTTCTACTCGCCATCGGAAGATTGATTATACGATTCGTCAAACAAATTGTGATCGAAACGCAAAACTACATTACCTAACTCGTCTGAATCATCAATATCGCCTATCGTCGAGCATCCTCCAAGCGTCAACGTTTTGTATAAAAACTAATCCCATCAAATATATGTCGATTGATTCAATAGTCAAATCGATAATTTTCGCGTTTTTAGTTTTACTTTCGAAGTTTTGACAAAAAATTAAAGGCTCTAACGCATTTATTAGTGCAGAATTTGCGAAAAGTACGAACGATTGTAATGCATTCAACTCGAGTATAGTGCTCGATTGCATCTGAATACTCTGTTCCGATATTTCGAGTAAAACTATTTTGTGAGCGTTTCCCAAATCTGGATGCCTACTTCAAATGTACTGCACAGCGAATTGACCTTGATCAAAAACATGCGCACAAGATTCAGTTCATCTGCATGATGTATAATAGTTTTATTCTTCGTATATATGCTAAAATGATAATAACAAGTATATGTGATGACTTTGTATTCACCAGTCAACACTAATGTGTTTTCTGGTATGTCTTTACAATCCTTTTCAACTCTACCAAAAATCGTGATGTAGTTCTTCAAGATATGTTGGTTTATCGCAGATATTCCGACGCATGTTTCGTCGTTCTGAAAAAATGCCCTTCTGTTACCAACAGTGCCACTGCCGCACGTCCATGTGCACGAGTACTCGGGGATTTTGGGTCCCAACAGCGAGTTGTGTGAAAACGCAATTGTCACTCCTTCTGATTGAAATAAGTGACTTACACGCATTCCTTCTTTCTGCAGGAAGGGTAGCTTAATACGCCATTCAAGATAGGTCGTTGCTACACCCTTCACGAATGTTCCTAGAAACAAACCGTTGGTATTTTTGTTGTAACCAAGGACGTATAGCAGCTCTTGAGCGCCCCCTTTTCTTTCCATCCGGAGTGCTTGGACAATTATCATCTGGAGCTCCTCGTTTGTTATAATGGCCATTTTGTGCAGATCCATAGCACAACGCATGGCTTCGGGTGGGTCGCAGCGTAGACAATCTTTCTGCATCAATATCATTAATAATATTTACAGTCACTAACCAATCTAAGTTTTATGCTAGTACCAAGGTATCCCGTAGAGAATGAAGCTGCATTATTTTCACGTAGTAAATTAGCATTTTTTTTAAGTCGAAATCAAAATAAACCCTTAATTTTCTAAACCAGTACTAAACAAATTTGATGCGGGACACATTTAATCCAGACCATATAAGCTGACAATAGGACCTAATCGCAGTCCATTTCGAATTTTGCGTTTAGGTAGCATAGCCAGCCTGGTTTTATAATATATGTAAGAAAAAACCCTTTAAATTTAATTTTGTCAAAGAATTTGACTAATATCGTCACATCGTAGGGAAAGTCGATATTAGGGCTAGTTACCATTGCGCATTTGATTTTAAGAGCCCCTATCCTCTTATTCACCCAGCCCTTGGTTATACAGGGTGGCGCAATGGGTATTGACGGTTTTTAGAGTGTTATTATGGATGTAGTATTGAAACGACCAAGATCAAACATAAACATATAAACATATAATGCAGTTTTGCAACAACAATTATTTTTTGAAAATAACGTATTTCAAACGACCACCACGTTTGTCTAAACATAGTTGAAGCCGTTACTGAAAATTCTCTGTAACTCGTAGCAGCATCTCCTGGTTTACCGCTCTGATTTTTTGAGTAATGTTGGCTTTTAAAGCTGGTAGCGTTTGAGGTCTATTTGCCAAAACCCTAGCCTTCAAATATCCCCATAAGAAGAAATTAGGGCTGGTTAAATCTGATGACCTTGGCGGCCAATTAAAATCACCATGTCGGGATACAAGTCGTCCAGGAAACTTGCTTTTTAGAGCGGCCATGCAAGTTCGCGCAGTATGGTTTGTTGCTCCATCTTGTTGGAACCACAAGTCGTTATTTTCTACCCCCAATCGTTGCAATTCAGCAGGTAAAATATTTTTAAGCATCTCCAAATACTGTTGAGAAGTTACAGTTACCGTACGGTCATTTTCTTCGAAAAAGTATGGGCCTGGTATTCCGAATGCAGCCACACCACACCGCACCATATGGTAATTTTTGCGGAATGCAGAGGTTGTTCGTGAATTTGTTGCGGTTGCTCAGCAGCCTAGCTCCGAAAATTTTGTTTATTTACATATCCTGTTAAGTGGAAATGCGCCTCATCACATATTATTAACAGGTTCAGCGTCAAAGCGGACACCGGTGTCCGCCATGCTTTTTTCCGCTTTGGCCGTGCGGACACCGTTGTCCGCTCACCGATCTAATTTTTGTAGACGAGACGAGCAATCTCAAGTTCCCCTGCATCTTCATTTTGATCCGTAAGTTCAGCAGATTCGATACCTGATGAAGGATCTACTCCTGTGCGACTGAATTGGACTACTAAGTCTCCTCCTCGAGAAAATGCCCATGCTAACACTGCTGCATTCAATCCAACATCTGCAAAATTCCCTTCAAAATTAAATCTAGCATTTTGAGATCTTTTATGCCCTATTAAAGATCCCACGATATGAATCCAATGAAACAAATATGGATTCGCATTAGATGAATAAGCAGATCTACTTACCAACCCGAAATCCGCTTGATATGGGAAATAAGAGTCTGTAACACCTGATTCTTGACCTGCCATCGATATTCGAATTACTTCATCTCCCATGGCTCTCAGAAACACCCAGTCCATAGCCTCTCCTGGGTCAATATTAAGGATTTTAGTCAAATATCCGAAGGACAATAAACCTGCACAATCCCTGTATCGACTACCTAGGGTTCCCATCCTCAAGATAGAAGCAGAACTGTCTTTGAATTTACAGAGGAACATATCCATACATAGCTGCAATCATCTTCAAAAAAGCCCTGTCGCTGGTCCAGCTACTGTATACTCCTGTGACTCCTCTGAAGACCATTCCATTTCCGCCTTCCACGGTTATCTGCTCCTCCATCCTTTTGATTAGGATGTCTCTGTAGTCCTCGTTGGAGACCCTGGATAATCTATACACACACAGTATATACATGGCCATTGCCTTATCAGACCACTCCATTGGATCAATTGCCCCTGCTGTAACCAAAGGGGGAGATACATACCGAGACTCAGTGGGAGTGTGTGCATCTAATTTGGTAACATCGAGAATATCCCATGGAATGCAGACATCGTCTTTCGCTGATATCACCACTCTGAAAGATTTCCACTCTTCTTCGCTGGTTTCTCCTAGGGTATTCCCATATTGATACAAGAAAGACTTTGCAGTCGCCAAAGTCAAAGAAACTCCTTTAATCTCTCCGATGACGGCGCGTTTTAATTGATCTTTGTCGCTTATCGGGACATTTATCAATAGGCAATTCAAGCTAAGCATGCGACCCTAGCGTAAAAAAATTCAACTAAGCGCCTGACGTCATAACCAGGATAGTTCTTGTCAGAGATGTGTGTTATTGTTCGAAGATTGTAATAATTTGATTAGCTTTCGATAATTCGAAACAAGAAATTAACTAATTTGTAATTTGTTTGTTTGACATTAAAACTAAGGCCAGTTTTTAAGTGTCAGTGTTAACATTAACCATGACTACTAAGCTAGAAATGGAACATACCAAGCCTTTTAAACCAAAGAAAGTTATAAATAGTAACGAAAACTGTTGTGTTTATGGATGCAAATCAGTTAGAAAGAAGAACAGTGACTTAATGTATCACAAGTTTCCACATCATGGTCAAAAAATTGAAATGAAAAATGGATTTGGACAGATAGAACGTCTGGAAAGGCGAAAAATGTGGGAAATAAAGTTGCGTATGGGAAAAAAAGTTACAAACTCAATGAATGTTTGCTCATTGCACTTCAGTGAAGATAGTTATACATGTTCAGGTAGGATTCCATAGTATTTTTTATTAAATAATTTAAGCTACCACAGCTGACGCGAATTAAATTTTAATCGTGGCTGGCGCCTTTCTCAGAGATCGAGAGTTTTTATAGTTTAATTATTATTGAAAAATATTACTTTACAATACAACAAAAATACATTTTTATTTCAGGGTGGTCAAGAAAACGTTTGAAACTCACAGCTGTACCCAATCAAAATCTGCCAACACAAAGCCACGACAGTGTTACTAATGAAAAAAAAATTAAGGAATGTCGCAGAAATGCAAGACAAGAACGTCTCATTAAGAGACAAGTTCGAACTGAGCAGAATACTTTTTTTTTTTCACCATCTACAGAAAGTGGTTCCGCTAATACTAATGTTGATGTTACTGGCACTTCGGAGGATGTTCGCCAGGAAGCAATAGCTGGTCTGTTATTATTGAGCGAAACTAGACCTTCGGTTAAAACATACAAAGATGCGAGTGTTGAAGTATGTGTAGAAAAAAAAGATGTAGCAGTACAAGTAAATACTAACGAAATGCTTAGTATATGTGACTTTGTCAAAACTGATAAACAATTGACCAGTTGCACAGGCATCAATTCTTTCCTATTGTTAAATACTTTAGTAAGCTTATTAACAAACGTTTTGATTGACAAGCGAGTCCATAGATTATCGTTATATAAAAGGATATTTCTAACATTTATGAAGATTAAATTGGATCTTCCGTACGTAATTTTAGCAATATTATTTGGTGTTTCTTCCCAAACATGTAAAACAATATTTTTTGAAACTGTCAGGTTTTTAACACCTGTTTTAAAATGTGCTATTATCTTTCCATCTAAGGAGGAAATATTGCGAAATATGCCAAAATGCTTCACACATTTTAAGAAAATTAGAATTGTACTTGACTGTACTGAAATAGCAGTTCAGAGGCATAAAAGGTTATGTTGTCGAATTAAGTGTTATTCACATTACAAGGGAACAACAACACTAAAATTTATGACAGGGGTTACTCCTGCAGGATTAATTTCGTACGTTAGTCCTGCATTTGGAGGCCGAACCTCTGATAGAGCTATTTTTGAAAGAAGTGGTTTGCTATACAAACTAGAAACGTTACAGGACCAAATTATGGTTGATAAAGGGTTTTTAATTGAAAGTTTGTGTGAGTCTTTCGGCATTGGTTTAGTTCGACCTCCTTTCCTTTGCAAAAAGAAAAAATTTTCTCATGTTGAAGCTATTGAGACTGCCCAAATAGCTTCAGCTAGGGTCCATATTGAGAGGTCTAATCAGAGGATAAAAACGTTTAAAATGTTGGCAAATCGCTTGCCAGCCAATCTAATACCAATAGCAGATGACATTTTTGTAATGGTATGTGCAGTTGTAAACCTTTCCAACCCAATCCTAGCAGATGATAAGTTTATTGAATAAAACGAATACTTTAGTAAAAAAAATTACTTTATTTTATTTACAGAAAGATGATTTTTGTTAAATAGTTTTCCTTTTTTCTACGACAACATTTCATTTTGCATCGGTTGCTAGACAACAAATGCGATATGAAATATTTCGTATTCGGTTCACTGTTTTTGGTCACAAATGTTAAGGCGGCCTAGAAAATCGAATGTCATCAGTTTGCCGTCAGTTTGCTTCTGTCAACATTACGTTGCAGATAATTTCGTAGTTATTTTTGATAAATCTTACAATAATATGGAAAGTGATAGTGATAATGACTTGGAATTAACACCTCCAAACATAACTGAAATTGCAAAGTTCACAACATTAAATTTATTACCGGAAACGTCTAAGAAAATGTATCAACGCGCTTCTAACCTCTTCTTATCTTTTTTTGTTTAAATTATGTTAAACGCGTGAGCAGAGCTTATCGCAGAAAAAATTTAGTATGCAACGCGCACAAAATGGCAACTTTACACTCGTATGAATTGCAGTACGAGTCTTCGACAAATTTGTTAGGAAATTTGAATTTGGCTAATTTTTATGAATGCATACATAATGCAACATGTTTACGAAATAATTAAATTTAAGTTTATATAACATTTGTTTTAAGAAAGAAGTGTCCTTTTTTACTGGCATAGTAATTATGCTGTCGTCAAAACTGGCATATAGAACAAAATCAGCTACGTTTAAATTCAACAAAGCCATGCCAAGTTGAATTTGACCGTAATAACCGGTTTTTTCTTTTAATTTAAAGACTGGATGTTCTCCTTCATTTGCTATATTTGATATAAATTTGCAACTTTTGATCGCTTCTAATATAGTTTCTTGTTTTCCTGTAATAGTAAGAAAGCCCTATATAATATTCAATATTGCTTAACAAAAAGAGTCTTACCTTTGACAATACATTTTATTTCTAAAAGTTTTGTTGCTACCCCGTTTTCAAAAATTATTCCGTCAGGTGAATAGCCAAGCCAAGGATTAATTTTACTTACAATTAAGCCTGTCTGAATTATTGTTGCATGGATATTTTCATTCAGGTAAATTTTTCTTGCTACATCCTCATACTTGATCCCATGCAACATGTTATTATTCAAGAAGGATCTAGGCCAAAAGTAAGTTGAAGCTTTTTTGCCCCAATCCATCTTGCTATATGTATATACAGAGTAGCACCTAGACCCTGTAATTCTGAATTGCCTTTCTTTTTTCCAAGCTTCTCTAGCCTTTATGTTGTGTTCAGTGCAATCGTTTGCTAAAATTTTGGTATTCATGCATAATTGCAAAGGATCATCACATATTATCTTGGCTTCATATTCATTACTGCAGCAGTCATGGCTTGGAAAAATGTCCAGCAGAGACAACCATTCCATTAATTCATTCATATTCTGAGCAGTTTCAAACAGTGTTTCAATTGGTCCTCTTTCATCTTCTCTTTTTGTGTTATCAACAGTTTGTAGCGCATTACTTTCTTCTATCGCCACCTTATTTAAAGTTTTTGATATTCTTCTATTTCTATTTAAAATTAAACGTTAATTATTCAATATTATTAATTATTTTAATAATGTTTACCTGTGTTTTGACAGAGCCGAATTTGGAACAGCTTGCATTAATTTTGAAAGACAGAATGCTTTTATATCATCTGATAAAACAGGCATACTTGATGAACTTTGAAAACATTCTGTCTTCATAATAGCCTGCGGTTCATATTGGCTTAATGCTGGCCCTTTCCTTTCCCTCCAGAGACATTTTTTGTCAGTAGACGACAACAGATTCAATTCTGAGATATCTTTTCTAAAACAAAACAAAAAATGTAAAGAGCATAATTGAATCTAAATTGCAATTCCATGAGGTACTGATACAAGCTAACAATAAAATACAATGTATACAACCTACCTATTACAGTTTAACAAAGTTGCTGCTATGTGCTTGCATCTGCCACTTTCCCCAGCTATACAAGAGCATGAGACAGTGCTCACAGATGAATAATCTTTTTTAATTTTTAGTACTGCCTCAATTATGTGCGGTGGGGAATCAAGGGCGCTACTTTGCAAGCAAAGTGCATACACATGAACTTCACTTTTGGTTTTTTTTGAGGCTTCGCAGAGAATTAAATGTTTACTCTTTAAAATTGCCTCTCCTTCTATAAAGTTTCTTGAGGATGGAGTTGCACATAGGGCTCTACAAACCTCCTCCATGCTTAAAGACACACTTTCTCTTTCTTCACTCATTTTAATCCAAAACAAAAAACCAAAAACAGTCACTTTCACCGACCACGTGCACTAGAGTTTAAGCTTCACTGTTTGAACTATCCTGGATTTGACGTCACAGCGCGACAGTATCGATGCGCGGTAAAACTAATTTGAATTCCCAAGTCCTGGTTTTTTCCCGTTGTGACTATCAAACCACTCAGATGGGTAATTAACTTCTGTGTCAGGGTTTTTATATTCGAACCCGATCACAGAGTTGGTAGACAAATGTGTTGAGATATGTTTAGCGAAATTAAGCATTTTGAGATATCAAATAGAAATTTACATAAGAATGTATTTAACATTGCAGTGTGTCTACTGTGGCCCTGCACAATTTCACGATGGCATCAGGTTTTTTATAGTTACATTAATTACAAAAATATAAGTTGTCAAGATCTTTTATTGTTAGTTAAAAAATGAGGCACTATTGTGTCACACCCTAAAATCACGCTGCGACCGAGAGAGCCCGAACAAGTAGCCGATCGGCCAGTCCAATGGAGATAAAGGCTGGGTTCGCTTAAAGGTTGTTCAACGGGCGCCACAAGCTTAAAATTTAAACCTGTTCGGGTTCACGATATCGGTCGAGTATCCCCTAAGCTTGAAGGAGAGAGAGAGAGGGATTCTTTCATCAAGCAACACCGCCCAGAGACCAAGGTCTTCTGGTGATAAATAAACCACTCGGGTAACGGCAAGAAACAATATATTGAACAATAGATTTAATATTTACAATAACCACTGCACAAGGCAAAATTAAGACACTTGTTCCCCCCCAAAATAAAGAAAAGTTTACAAAGAATGAACTAAACTAATTATAAACTAATTAAAGCTAACGATAATGTTATCAGAAATTCCGATTCGAGATAACCGGAGTTATCTTCCCAAAGTTGAATTCTAAATTTAAATTACTGAGGATAATCCTCTTAAAAGAATTCGTTCCTGAAAGAACGAATTCGGACCGTACAAAATTAATCTAACGGATCGACAATAACCCTTGTGGGTCAGATCTGAAATTCACTCGCGATCTCGTGCGATCAGTCGTTCAATTAAGTGCCATTTGTGAACGAGCCTTAACAGCTTGTCTTGAAGTTGCGCGCGCGTGTCGGTTAGAGGACCCAACCGCCACGTAAGTACAGAAGTTAGGCAGCGTCACTTATATCGGTGGACGGGGGCGGGGTACGCGGAAGATACGCGAAAGCGTGGCCACGTTTCGGTTCCTACGTTATCGCCCTAAATGCCGCTAGTTCTGAACGCTCGTGTCAATCCTAACGAAAGACTGATGCTCTGAGAGCAAAATTACAAATCAATCCAGGAGATACTGAAGGTGTATCCTGGATGAAATTTCCTATCGTACACGATCAACGACTACATAGCCTAGCTTGGAAAACAAATATGATACAACATCCCGTGAGAATACAAACACGCTAATAACATGCAAGTTTAAGTGACACTCATCTGTCCTGTCCCTTCGACGAGCGAGTCCTCTCGATGCGGTGGCTACTAGTGATTCGGGGCTGAGCCAGTGCGTTGTCTTCAGTTCCAACCGTCCTGTAAGTACGCCTACGCCGACGCCTGATCCTAAATCGTCCGACGAGGAATGAACGCAGAACACGTCACGCCAGTAGCTGCGTCAACAGCCACCTTCCAGTAGTCGCAGGAGAGAACGGCGAGGTTGATGAGAAATGAGCCTGTCGATGCTGATCGCCACAGAAAATACAGCCTCAGGGAAATAGCGTCCTACGGTGTTGTTCGCTCACAGAAATAAAGCCTTGCGATGCTGATCGCTCAAAAACATAACCCTTGCGGTGTCGATCGGCCAAGAACATAAAGCCTTGCGATGGTGATCGCCACAGAAAATAAAGCCTCAAGGAAATAGCGTCCTACGGTGTTGTTCGGCCAACAACATAAAGCCTATGAGAGAAAATATACATTAGCCAAAAGTGTCTCCACCATGTGCCACTACGTGACATTCCAGAAGTAAAACTTGACGTAAATCTCTGGGAAAGAAAATATCCATCGTCATCGCCTCGCGATGGATGCGGAATCGGTATAATAATCACATTACCTTGCGATGGTGATCGGCTTTTGTGGTGAGAGAAGATTAGTTACTATTTTTCACATCCGGCTCGGAGCCGAGTGCTTTCCAGCTTGGAAAAATTCACTTAAACGATTATTTGTTGATGAAATCCGACGCTCGGTCGCAAGGATGACCCCTCTTGCTTATAACAAAGCCTAAATCAGGCGGTCTCCGATGATTCAACAAATCCGTACGTAACTACTTCTCTCGACGTTCGAGCAACTACTGCCTGTCCGGTATACTTCCGTCTTCGGCCATAATGTCGCTTCGTTTGATACCTCCCAGTCTCTGTAGATGGAACTCCCAGTCGACATGTATTTCAAATTAAACCGCCAAATGTAGAATCCCCACATTTTGCCGAAATAATCTTTCCCGCAGAAAATTAACGTTACAATTGTTTACTATGAAATGCGTTGAAGCACTCGAGACAATATCTTGGATTCCCTTCGCATTGTTGGCAGAAAGTGATGACTTTCTTCACCTTATTTTTTTCGATGATGCCGTCCACCTTTTTCCTATAACCCCCTTTGCAATATTTGCGATTTTCGCGAGATTTATAGTCCATTTTAGCAAATTGATGGGTTTTTAAATTTTCATTTTAATTTTTTGACTGATTACGCGCTACATCACATTTATCTTCAAACTTCAGCAAGTCTTCGACTACCCATAAACGAAAATCGTTCATCGAGGTGGTCCTTTGTTCCACAACTTTATATATGACGTGAGCATTTACCATGGAAGTGCCTAATAAACCATACTTAAATTTTAGTTCTAAAGTTGTTAATAAAAATCAAGAAAAAACGGATAGATTTTCGCAAAGCTCGACTTCTGATCGGAAAGATCAATCGAACTTTTACCGGAATTGTAATCTACGATGGCTGCTGACTTTTGAATAGGACGTCCTCGTCGTTGAATTTCTACCATTTTGTCTGTATGACATGTCGACAAAACTATGGCAACTCGTTTGTCGCGCCATTTGAGCACACATATTCCCCTCTCATTCTCTTGGGCGAGAACCTAACCTTTCTTCAATTTCCTCTTCACTACTTTCCGGTTCGCACGCAAGGTTCCTAAACAATGCGTTTTCTGATTTAGGAATATGTGCGCAAGCTGGAGACTTGTGTACCAGTTATCTATAACATATAGTCTGCCACTTAGTAAAAGATGTTTTGTGAACTTAAGAGCAATTTGCGGCTAATGAATTGTGTGATTATATTCCAGGTATACTTGTTGTTACAACAAAGTTTAAATAATTTTATGCCGTACTTAAGAGTTTTTTGCGGATTGTATTGTTTGAATACTAATCTTCCCTGGAAAGGCACCACCATAGTTTCGTCAATACAAAAAGTTTTACCAGGAGTGTATATGGCTTGATAATTTTTTATGAGCATGTCTAAAAGTGGTTGAATTTTTTTGCAATCGGTCTCCTTCAGGACACTGTCCATTGTCTGAAAAGTGTCGTAACTTTTGATTTCAGAATCCATTTCTGTGACCAATAGTCGCGAAGGGTGTTCATACGAACCATGTCCATGTAAACCATGTAAGCCATGTAAGTGAATAATTTCTGCTCGAGTAGTTGGTTTCCAGTCGTGCACACGAGATTTGTTAGAAATTTGGCCATCAGTCAAAGCAAACTGTGTTGCATAAAGGTTGGTTTGATCCACTACTGCATCAATTATGGCAAAATCAACAAAAGCGAAATATTAGTCAATCGGGTGATGTCCCCCTAATGCGGCATGCCATTCTTCCTGTATCCCACCTTCAAAATGTTCATCAAATTGCAGATGATTTCCTTCAGGAGGACTGTATTAGGTCATATAGCGTTTGTTCACTGCCATCTCCTATATCTGTCCGTTCGTCATTGTCCATTTCATCGTCTCCAAAGTTTGATGCTTCAGTCAAATTTCCGTTCTGTTCGATATTTTCCTCATATTCACTTTCTAATTTCTCATATTCACTTCCCCGGGAAGGTCCCGGCATATTTTGATTTTCTGTGGGTGATGGTGAGAAAAACTTAGTCTTTTTTATTTGTAGATCATAATCACTATCGGTACAATAACTGTCTGAGTTTGAGCTATCCGGTGGTACAAAACCTGAATCTGCGTCCGAATCTGGTGAATATAACTCACCGGATGAATCTTCGTCTGTTAAGAATTGAATCATTTCTGAATGTTGAATTAGAATTTTTTCTAAAACTAGGGTGACCAGATTTCTTCTCACCTTCTATGCGCATTCTCAAATTTGAATGTTATTGCTGTCGGGATAACAATAACAATAATAATTAATAATATACGAGCTCGAATATGAGTCTTAAATATAATTAGAAATAAAAAATATAGGTTTTTATTTCTTAGTAAAAATTTATATGCATCATCACCGTTAAATATTTTTGATAGATATTAATATTTATGAAGGCTGCACATTTGCTGTACATATCTGAACGCCAAATTCCGTACGTCTGGTCACCCTACTAAAACTTACCATCAGAGTACTGCTTCTGCTGCAAAGCTAAATGTAAAATTCGTTTATCACGGCTGTTCATCTTTTTATAACACAAAACAAACACAGCACAAGTAACGGAAACTGTAATAACCTGCAAAACTTGCGAGCGCTCACTTCGAAAATTTCCGTGCCCGCTCGGTTGTCACGTAACTTAGCTGCGAAGTTCGCTGGGCCACATCAGACACCGGTGTCCGCTGTCAATTTTTGTCATTTTGAAAGCGCATTCTTTTTTTCGAATCATGTGCTCGCACTATAGAGTAGACAGAGAAATGAGGTGACTGAGTGTGCTCAAACGGCCTACGTGTTTCGGTACAACTCCTAGCTAAAAGTCCTACTTTTCCGCAATTATAACATTTTGGTCTATTATCGGTGTTCTTTCTCGATTACTAAAATTATTAAAATAATGAAACCAAAAAGAGATTTATCAAAATAAAATTTGAACGTAAAATGCTGTACTTGCTGGGGTATTTCGTTTATCATGTTCAAAAGTTGTGCGACTCATTTGTCAAATGCATTCTCATATTCGTTGTTTCCTCTTGGGTTTTTGTCTTGATAAACGTCAAAGTTCAGTAAGTAACCACACTCTGAATTGAGGCACACCACATTTTATAGCCGAAGCGAATAGGCTTGCCTCTAATAAACTGCTTGGCTGAATGCCTGCCAAAGTATTTGATCATAGACTCATCGTAGTCTAAGTGTTCTTTGGGAATCCTGTTTACGATAAATCTCTCCTTTATCAAATCCATCAGAGGACGGAGTTTCCATATCTTGTCTGACTTCAGTCACTGCAGGCACATTCATGTCTTTACCACTGTAGGGACCTGATTTAGTTCTTGACTAAACATCCCTATAGTACCGACTACCCACGCGCGATGGCGCTGGCTAACTTCCGTTAGCGCCCCTAGATAACACAAGGCTAGACAGTCTTCCGGCAACTGCGAACCAGAAACCCTCGGTGTCTGTGCAATTCATAAATACATACATCATCAAATCTCAAAGTGCTTTATTTTCATTCCTCGTAACCTCAGCGCTACATTGGTGACCCCGCAGAACAACGCATTTTTAAATTACAAATGATTAATAACGAGGAAACGGCAGCGACGTCGCAACTCCAGGTCGACCGCGTGGCAATCAAGCCACCACCATTCTGGAAGGCGAATCTAGAAGTCTGGTTCATACAGTTGGAGGCTCAATTCAAAATTGCGAACATCACCGCCGACGACACGCAGTACAACTACGTCCTCAGCGCCATAGAGACAGAGGTGTTAACGCAAATCATTGACCTCATCACCAGCCCGCCAGCGACATGCAAGTACCAAGCCATTAAAGATAGATTGGTAGGAAGCTACGCAGATTCCGCGGACAAGAAATTGCGAAAACTTCTGTCCGATTTGGAAATCGGCGATAGGAGGCCGTCACAACTCTTAAATGAGATGTCCACGTTAGGGGGCTCCGCAGTATCCAAGGAACTACTAAAAACGCTTTGGATGCAACGCCTCCCCACACAAATGCAATCCGTCCTGGCCGCAAGCAACAGTGCCTTGGAACTGGACGAGCTGGCCAAAATGGCCGACAAGATCGCGGAAATCCATAATCCGCAAACGCACGCAGTGGCCAGTACGAGCAATGCAACAGAGGCATTGCTGCAACGCATAATGGGAGAGCTAGCAGAACTAAATCAGGTCCCTACAGTACCTCCCCCCAGTGACCTAGTCACGATGTGTTTGTTTATATTGTTACATGCTAAATTTTTTACAGTTATATACAAGTTGATTATTTACAGGTTATTGAAGGTATTTGTGAATTATATACTGTACATTGAAAGTCACTCGTCGTGATTTGTTCCCAGCTGGTTGTATGTTTGAGGTTGCTGCTGGTCTAGTGTACGTATGGCCGTGGATAATTGGATCGTCTTGTAGCAAGTATGCAGGTTTCAATCTGTCTATGGAAATGTTTACATGTTTGCCGTTGTTGTTGACGGTGAAATACTTGTCCTTCCGCGCGAGTACTTTGAATGGTCCTTCGTATGGCGGCTGCAGGGGTCTTCGTACTGAGTCTTGACGTATAAAGACATGGGTGCAGTCCAATAGCTTAGGAGCGACAAAATATTTGTTTGTATTGTTGTGTACCGTTGGTGTTGCTTTAAGATCTCGCAATGTTTGTCGTAGGTGTTCGACTGCTGGTGCAGGATCCCTGTCGACTACAGTGGGTTCAAAGAACTCTCCTGGTAGTCTAAGAGTGGTGCCGTATAACATCTCTGCAGGTGATGCTGAAGCGTCCTGCCGTGTTACATTGCGGAGTCCTAACAGAATGGTTGGTAAAATCTCCACCCAGCGTTCGGTGGCATGTGCGCGAATTGCGCTTTTCAATGTGCGGTGCCAGCCCTCGATTTTTCCATTCGATTGTGGATGGTACGCCGTTGTTCTTGCGAGTTGTGTTCCTAAAAGATGTGCAAGAGCCTTGAACAATGATGATTCGAACTGTCGGCCTTGATCAGTGATGATCTTTTCGGGTGTTCCAAATCTCGCTATCCAACCTGAGTACAGCGCTGTAGCAACCGTTTCTGCCGTTATGTCCACGATAGGGATGGCTTCTGTGCAACATGAAAATCTATCAATGCAAGTTAAACAATATGTTTTACCTTGCGATGATGGCAGTGGTCCCACTAGATCGATGTGGGCGTGTTGGAATCGTTGATCCGGTGTTTGTAATGTCTGAATGGGAGCTCGGCTGTGTCTTGTTGTCTTTGCCTTTTGACAACTAAGACATGCCCTGGTCCATTCTCTGATGTCTTTGTTGATTGCAGGCCAAACAAATCTGTCACTAATTAATTTTGTTGTGGCCCGGATGCCTGGGTGTGCCAGCGTGTGATATAATTGAAAAACTATTTTGCGGAAGCTTTTCGGGATGAATGGTCTGATCCTTTTGGTGCTTGTGTCACAAAATATTTCCATCTCTGTGCCCGGAGCTTGGAACTTTTGCAGTTTTAACGCTGTCTGTTGTGGATTGCTTACAGCGTGTTGCAACTCTTCGTCTGTCTCCTGGTGTTTGGCTAATTTTGTGTAATCCATAGGCTCTGGACATGTTAAAGCTTCTACTCGAGACAAGGTATCAGCGACGATGTTGTTTCTCCCTGTGATGTGGTAATCCAGTTGTCGAGCTTGACGTGGTGATGCTTTATCGGGTTTTTGTCGAAACGCATACGTTAAAGGTTTATGATCCGTAAAAATGACTACATCACTATTCCAATAATAATCTCTGCCTGGCAACTCATGATATCCACTCAAAATCATAATCGCGATTGCACATTTCATTTCGTTAGGTGAAATTTGTGGATCCGGCATATTTACAAACATTGCATATTTTCTAGATTCTTCATCTAGGAAATCAATAATTTGGTCGTCAATGAATTCCTCAAATATTTCCACATCTGTCAAATTTTCGTATCTTAAAGGCTGCAGTTTTGGAAATTCTCTACTTGTATTAGATATGAGATCACCATCAATCCGTGAAATTTTTTCCAAACCTGGACGTTGCGGCAGGTTTGATTGTGAATCTTCTATCATTGGATGAATAGCATTATGTTCATTCAAATCATCTGATGCACCATCTCTGAGTCTCACTTCAGCACCTGCAAGTAGTTGGTGGCTGTTTAGATTATCAACAAGACCAGCCTCATGTTCATTTCCAGTCTTCATCAGTTAGAACATGACTCCCTGGGGGTTCTATAAATATTTGATCCACATTTGCATCATTATCGTGGATCATCTGTAATGCTTGTTCCAATGTGAAACCGCGTCTACAGAAGGTAACATTATTTTAGTGGCAAAAATAATTTTAGTCACTAAACTGGCTAGCGTTGCCATATGGCAACGCCAATATAAACCATAAATTTTTTTTTTTGTAATATTTTAGGAATATGACTTCCTACATTTCAACTAAACATTGTACAAAACATTTTGTTCACTTTTATGGGTAAGAAAGAAAGTGTGAGTGTCCCATCAAACTTACTCTAGTCTGAAGTCCAATAATTCTGCCATTTGAAAAGTGGGTAAACTTTAGATTACTAGTAAGCAAAAAATTCCAATATTTATGTGAAAATAACCGGTTTACACTAACTATCAACACCTATAAAGTCACCTGATGCGTACCTGCTTAACCTCAAAAAAGTAGTTTGTACCGTGGCGTCGCTTCTGACACTTTGCTAGCGTTGTCATATGAAAACTTTAGCCGTTGAAGGGTTACAAATGTACAAATTGTTATAAAATTATATAAAAATTAAAAAATAATATTCTGGGCATAATCTGTAGGGAGTCAAACTGGGATCTTCATGCTTTCCATACAATCTTTGTAGCATGCTATTATGTGGTCCATATACAATCAAGATTTACAAATTAAAAAAAAAAACGAGTTCGTCAAATGCTTGTCAACGGCTCTACTTTGCATATTTTCCTGCACCAATTTCATACCTAGATCTTTTTGAAACAATCTACGCGACTTGGCGAATTCTCCATCTGGGTTGTTGCCTTTGTAGATAAGAAATGCGTTGATCGCTGCGACATTGAGCAGGTTATAAAAACCACCATTGGCCAACGCTTCGTATTTCTAGCAACATTTTTTAATATGATCATTCGATCAACAATATCTACTCCACTTTTTTGCTATTATGGAAAGTGATCATTTCGGTTTTTTTCTGATCACCCACTGCCTTCATCAATATGATCATCTCGGTGCATGGTGTATAGCAGTGGTTCTTAACCTTTTTAAGCCGCGACCCAAATTTGAGAAATATGTTCATGTCGCGACCCAAAAACAAGTCAAAATTTTTTCATTGCTTTATTTTAGATCGTATTTTTAAAAATTCTTCAATCCTACGATGATGATTTTTTTTAACTTACAAATTTTTTATTTATTTTTTTAATAATAAAGATAAACAAAAGTACTTTTCGATCCAAGGAAAATTTAATTAATAATCAAGTGTTTTTAATAATTTTTATTGACCAAATTAAAATATATTTATAACTTTTTGAAAATAATTGACATTTTAACTTATTCCTAAAAAAAAAGAAATATCAATACATATGTTAAGTCTTTTAAATTTTAAATGCAAGTCATACAGTTTTAATGAGAACCTTGTGCTTGAATACATTTTGAAAGATCTTCAAACCTCGGTTGAATGCTTGTCAAGGAGCACCTTATATCTATTTCAGGATTTAACTTGTTCCGGTAATTGTTTTTGATTACACACAGAGCCGAAAAACCAGCCTCACACATATATGTTGTTGAAAAGGGCAATAATACTTTTAGGGCTTCTTTAACAATTATTGGCTTTTCGGTTTTTAATTTTAACCAGAAAGCACATAAAGGTTCAGTGTTTTTGTAGAAATTGTATCGAAGTGCTTGGTCACTTTGTATTTCTATTAATTGTTCTTGAAATTGATTAATATTAACAAATTCCTCATGCAAATCACTTACATCAAAATTAAATGGCATTCGAACCCAATTATATTTGAAAACATCGTCTGCAGGGAAATATCGATCATAGTCTGCTATTAGTTTTTCTAAATGATTAATAATAATTTTCTGTATTTCAAAATCTGTGATATCAATATTATTGTCTTCAACAAGTAAATTAAGAGTCGGGAATGAAGCAAGTTTCTTTACTTCAACCTTATTTCTCCATAATTTGAGTTTATTTTTAAAACATGTAATTTTTTCAGTTAATTCAATAGTGGTATGATTACGTCCTTGCATAGACGTATTTAGATTATTTATTTCAAATAAAATATCTGACAAATAAGCAACTTGAGTAATCCACTTCAACTCGGAGAATTTAGATGTTAATGGGTGTTTCTTTTCTCTCAAAAATAATTCGACTTCTGTCCGTAATGATAATACTCTTTGAACAACTTTGCCACGGGACAGTCATCTAACTTCAGAATAATATAATAAATGTTCGTATTCTGCACCAAATTCGAAACACAGTTCGCGGAAAATTCTACAGTTAAGAGCTCTTGATTTGATAAAATTGACTACCGCAACAATTTCATTCAAAACGATACATAATTCGGGTGATAATTTTTTTGAAGCAAGATTTTATCTATGTAACAAACAATGAATCGGTATAATTTGTGGATTCATTTGTTTTGCTCTTGTCGAAAATCCCTTTTGAGATGCTGTCATGGCAGCTGCACCGTCGGTGCAAATACTGAAACACTGATTCCAATTTAATCCTTCTTCTTTAAAAAACGAATCGACCATAAGAAAAATATCTTCACCTCTAGTTGTTGTTGACATTGGTTTGCAAAATAAAATGTCCTCCTGTATATCTGTTAAACCTGGATACCGCACGTAAACCATGAGTTGAGCATCTTTACTTACATCTGTCGTTTCATCCAGTTGAATACTAAATAAACCAGCAATTTTTATAGCAGAAATAAGTTGATTCTTAATATCAAATGACATATCATTAATTCGTAAACGAATTGTATCATTTGATAATGGTATCTTTTGTAATTTCTTTGAACTTTCATCTCCGCACATGATACGTGCCATGTCAATGGCAGCAGGTTTTATAAGTTTTTCAGCAATATTATGGGGTTTCTTTTGTCTTGCAATATGCCAAGCCACATGAAAAGAAGCAAGTATAGCTTGTTTGGCAGAATTTATAAAACCACTACTAATTGGTGCATCCAAACGCTGTCTTTTTAAATGGGCTTCTTTTCTTTCGAAAAAAGTACGATCTTTTCCCTCCTAGAAGAGAAAGCCTCAGGACAGGAATTGGACGTCACTTCCGGAAGGCCATTCGCGAAGAGCGGTAAAACCGAAACATTGTATTAGGGAATAACTTGTATTAGGGAATAACTCTTCTAGGAGGTGTTGGTATTACTTATTATTTGGTGTATTACTAACTTTTTTGGTTCGACTCAGCGCGACCCAAGAAATATGCTTCGCGACCCAATTTTGGGTCGCGACCCATAGGTTAAGAACCGCTGGTGTATACGATACTGCAGTCATATCATTGCTAAATACGAACAGTGAAGAATAGACCTGCCTATATTTAATTTGTGTTATCTCCGCAGGTAATTCTCTTCTATTGACTCTAATTGTACTAACCACAGTGAGTCGGTTCTCTATTAGCAGCTTCTTCATAATTACATATCCTGGGAATCAATGGTTCTTAGTTACATTTCTTTCTGAACCGGATAAATGCGAGCATATTCTTTCAGTTACTGCAGCGGTAGAACAGTCAGTCTTACATGGGCCATCGGGTTGAACACCGGCATAGATTTCGATGTGCGAGGTGAAGAATGTTTAGGCATCAACAACTGAGAAAACTTTTAGTTCATATATGTTAGGTTTGTTTGGCATATATATTCGGAAACTGCACCCACCCCTAAAAGCAAGTAACATTTCATCCAAAGTCACAATCTCTCCCATCAAGTAATTCATCTTACAATATTCATTAAATTTATCAACGATAGTGCGAACTGCTGCCAGCTTGTCCACTTCTTTTCTTTGGTCTTGAGTCGTAGTATCGTCAGTGCGGATACATTTCAGTAAATATACGAACCTACGTTTTGCCATTATAGCAAGAAATAGCTCATATTCCATACCGTTTGATGACGAATATTCTTTCAGATTTGCCGGTCTTCCATGATGAAGTCCAGCTAAATACAGCAAACCAATCACCGCTCGGATTTCTGCAGGGTCGGTAGGTATACACTCACTCCTATCTTTGTACTAACGTAAATCTGTTCTATATATAAGTTGGTATTTTCAACTATAATTTCAATGCAGTTTTTAAACATGTGCATCCAGCATTCGATGGGAGACAATGCGAAGCGCGCCTCGCCAATGACTCCTGGCAGATGAGATACTATGTTCTCCTGATGAGTTCTAATATTTCTGGTTGAAACAACTTTTCTCCATTTAGTTCCGTCTTTTCAAAAAAATACGAGCGTCTATCACGAACCATGGGTTCATCGTTTTCATATTCATTTACAATTTTCTTGTCATCAGTATTTTCCTGCTCAGTTTCTGTATTGTGGTCACTGATGCTCACAAAATCTGTATCCGCGATCGAAGCATCATCGGATTCTTCTATTTCACCGTCCGTGCAAACTGCTTGATTCAGTTTCAGTAGTCCCTCTATTCCTTTTTCATACGAATTCAAATAATAGGTAATATTCTGCCAAAGAAATTGAATTGGTAAATTGTGCGGCTACTACTCACCTGTATAAAATTTATTAAATAGAATTTTGATTTAGAATGATGAAATGAAACTATTTTCTCTGTTCATAAATGCAGTGCAAAATTTACGTATAAGCTACACAAGCTATAGCTTAGGGCCCCCACTTCATATTTGGCACTGACATATAATATCTGGGCTTATAAAGGGCCCCATATCTCAAATAGCTTAGGATCTTATCAAGTCTAAATCCGACCATCCATAAATGCCAAGTTTCTATCGTAAAGTGAGGTATTGATGGCGCGGTAACGATTATATACTCAGTAATTAGGGGAATAACCGCATTATAATGTGCTTGCACAAAGTTGGCAGACATAAAAATGCACAGTGTTGTCTACTAAAATGAGATGCTAACAAAATTACCACCTAAAAAATATTATACATTTGATTGGTCGGGTCTGTCACGACAATATGCCATGCAGCAACTATATGAAATTTTGAAAAAACAGTTTTATATAGGATAAACAGTTGCTATTCAGACACTTGAAAGGTACTGTGACCGTAGAAATTTTGAAAAAGTAATAAAAAAATTATGTAAATTTTCATTTCGCCGTGGACTCACAGACCACACCCGACGACTGGAGGGTTAATGCCGGTACTAATTGACTTAACGATATTAAGTCTTCAGAATTGTATTCACTTTCCTCATTAGTTTTTTGTAACAACAAATATCTTTCGCTAAGAAATATATTTTCTTCCCTACATCATGGTCAAGAGCATATTGTTCGAAAATATTGAAAAATAAACGTTCTAGTGCACACAAGTAGTTGTAAAATGATTCATTCGGAGTTTTTAGGCCACCAAATGCAGAATTGTGTGTCAAATAAGCTTCAAAGAGTATAAAAATGTTGCGTTTGTCTATTACAGTATCGCTTTTACAAAATTTGTTGCAAGTGTCGCAGCTATGTATTTTTAAACATGGGTTTATTAGGTATCCTCCAACATATTTAAAAACATTTTGCTGGGATAACTTCCTATCCCATAATCGCAAATGATGATGTTTCATGGCTCGTTTATTTGGTCACGTATAGCAGGCAAACTATGGTTTACTTCTTCTGAAAAATTGTCCACATCTGTTAAAATTTTACCAAATCTTCAAAACAGTTCATAAAAAACTGTGTGCAAAAACTGCATTAAAAATAGTTTTTTGAACAAAATTGTATGGATGTTGGCTTCACACAGTTACCGCGTTGTCTCTCGCTACCAAAAATGGTCCCCAAGCAATCCTGATTTAATCTGCGAGTGAAAATAAAATTACAATCATATTTGTCTTTCAGGTATCACACAGTTTTAGAATTTTAGAAGAGATTTAATACTGATTTGCCACCCCATCAAACAATTAACATTATATTATTAACAACTTTTACTTCTTTAAGAAATGACGATGTTTCTTGCAGAAAACTTACATAATTTTGTTAAAGTTGTAAAGGTTTATTATATTCTTTTATACTTTTCAAATCACTGTCATTAAAAATGTCTAACAATTTATCAAAATGGGAAATAAATTCCTTTGTTGGTGTAGCAGTTTCTGGCAAATCTGTAATGACCCAAACTTGCCGCCGAATAATTTAAAATACCGAACGCTCCGAAATAAACCGCGAAATTCAAATTGGCCAAAAATTCGTGATCGTCTAGAATGAAGGTAGGTAGCGGCAAGCGTCCTGGATGCAACGGTGAGACTTTTAAGGGAAGGGACGTCTTCAATAAAAAGCAATAGTATAGTGGAGGATGCCTTTTTATTAAATCAAATGGTAAATGAAACAAATGCTCATGCAATACTTTGGAATTGGTGAAACCTCAACCCAAACCGATTCCTCAAGCATGTTACAGTAAAGCCACCACCAATTTAAGTTAACAAAAAACAAACACATCCAGCACACTGAGAAATTGTCCACGGAAATACCACAGATTATACCAGATAGGCCGCTCTTGTCGGAAGCTTTGATGTCAACAGTTAGCATTCAATGACCTCGTCCCTTTAAATTGGTTAGACAGCGCTGCCGCATGCAACATGATTTCAGTATGGCGGCGTTGCTAAAATACCCAACTTTCAAAGAAAATAATTTAAAAATCACAATAACTGGTTATTGCAAAAGGATGAACTGGTTGTGTGATCTATTAACAGTAACCGACGTTATTTAATTAACAAAAAAATTTTTTATCAATATTTATACAACTTTATGTCACAAATCAACATTTAAATTAAATTACAAATGCATTAATATACGCAACTTTCTGTTTTCAGCATTATT
The DNA here is from genome assembly GCA_949768715.1 of Dascillus cervinus. NCBI lineage: Eukaryota > Metazoa > Arthropoda > Insecta > Coleoptera > Dascillidae > Dascillus > Dascillus cervinus. The sequence continues at coordinate 14,050,388 of OX458320.1, read as the reverse complement.
TTTTGATTTAAAATTTGAATTGCTATTTTTCATAACATAATATATTCTTAACCGAACGTATAATTTTAATAAATAATCAATCGGAAAATTATTACAAGGGTGTTTAAAGCCTTGAATATTTTTAAATATGGAATATATGTTATTACCAGGTTGATTAGTGATGTAGTGTGGAAAGTTTTCAAAAAAAGTTTGTTCCAGACAGTACACATAGTTATAAAAACTTTCGTGTGGAGACTTAAGGCTTCCAAACACAAACGTGTCTTTAGCATAGGCTTTGTAATATAAAAATAAATTTGAACTATCTAATTGATCATTTGCGTTAGAAAATTTCACACAACTATCACATGTATGTATTTTAAGACACTTGTGTATTAAATATCCACAAATGTACTTAAAGATATTGGTTGCAGGTAGATCTTGTTCGTGGTAGTCGCAGTTTTCCACCTGAAAGGATGTTTGAGGTGTGCTAGTAATATTTAATAGCGACGGCATGGTTTCATAAAAGTCAGATAATGTGCTTAGCACAGTAGCAAAGTCTTGAGAACAATTCATATTCCCTGAATGAATATAATTTAATAAAAAAATCTTGCGAAATGCCCTACTAAATTGTATCGGAGTTGGATTCACTGCGTTACCACTTTGCTGTCTAATATTCCCAAAAAAATTTTCGAGACAATCTTGACTTATTCGTCGTGTATACAAAAATTCAAATCCTTCAGCTTGCAAGGTGGTCCACAATTGAAGTAATGAATTAATAGAGATTTTCCAACACTTAATAAATTTAACATAGTTTGTAACATTCTTCTTTTTAACATTTCTGACTTCCAGTTTGTCTAAAAAAATTAACATTTCTTGTAAAAAATCCAATTGACATTGTTCTCCCTTGAATGCTTTGTTATAAATTTTACAACTTGCAACAGTACTAGAATTAAAAATATCAAAAAGGCTGTCAAATTTAGATATAAATTCAACAGTTTCATGTGCATTTTCGGGTAAAGCATTTAACTGTATGTAAGTTTCAAGAGCGGCTGCGACAGTTGAGCTCAATACATGAACTGCATATTTTACCCTCATTTTCTCAAAATTGGTGGGGTGTATATGACGCTCAGTCAATTTAGGCGCCAAACGATTTTTGCGTTGTTGATCATTTTCGAAAAAGGTTTTAACATAGTTCCAAGAGGTATGTTTATCATCCCAAAAAAATTCATTCGTCATCAAATTATTTCGAACTGCTTTGATGAGATGCGATGGATCGAAATAAAACAGCAACTCCCGATTTCCTAAAGATACAGGCTGGACCATCGTATGGCATTTTGGAGATTTAACCTATTTCTTGTTTGTTAAAAAAATTCAAACTTGCAGGTAACAATCTTCAATTAAAGCACTACACCATGGTAATTTTATTTTTTTGAATTAAGATTCTAAACAGCGTCGGGACGCTATAAAGTGAAAAAAAACAGAAATCCAATTTTTTTTTTTTAATAATTACATTGAAAATATTATGGAGAATGTATTCCCGAAATTTGCAATTTGATAGGAACCTTTGATTTTAAATTAATTGAGATTTTGTGATTTTTGTCGGGAAATTATAAGTGATTTATTGCTGTAACTTCTGTCCGCAAGAAATGTGCGTTCACAATGCCCGCTGTAAACCAACCATAAATCAAAAAAGGTATTTCTGACGAGCCGAGGCTGGTGTTTACTTCAGGACCGGACTTAAATTTTTTTCGTTAATCAGATTTAGATAAAAGAAACAAATAGTTGAATTTTAATTTATTTTATTTTACATTAGATGTTCAAAATGATGACCTTCCTGTTCGATGCAAAGTCGCAAGCGTCTCTGAAAATTTGCGTGAACGGTAGCCGCAACATTCACATCATTAAATTCGCGGAAAGCGGCAATTAGTCTTTCCCTCATGTTATCTCTTGTTGTCGGTCTCTCCCGGAAAACACGTTCTTTGATGGCACCCCATAAGAAAAAATCTGGTGGTGTAAGATCAGGTGATCTCGCTGGCCAAGGTATGGGTCCGCCCCTACCAATCCAATTTTCTCCAAACTGGAGCGTTAATTCTTCCCGGGCTCTTCGAATAAAATGTGGAGGTGCTCCATCTTGTTGGAACCACAACCGAAACCTTTGATTTACTGGGACAATTGCGTCTAACAAATCATTTAGCTCGTCTTGCAAAAAGGTGGTGTATCTCTCACCATTCAATGGACCTTCAAAAAAAAACGGCCCCACAATTCTATTGTTCACAACACCTCCCCAGACATTAAGGGACCAGCGATTTTGGATGTCTTGTTCTCTCATCCAGTGCGGATTTTGTACTGCCCAATAGTGTAAATTGTGTTTATTTACCGCACCATTACTTTTCACACAACATTCGTCGGTAAACACAACTCTTTCAAAAAAATGTTCATCATTCCGGATTTTTTCCTCTGCCCATTCGCAAAAAGCCACTCGATTTGCAAAATCTTCACCATGCAACTCTTGGTGAAGTTCCAGGTGGTACGGGTGATATGCGTGTTTTTTCAAAATTCGAAGCACACTACTTTTGCTGATCCCAGTTTGAGAGCTAATCTCTCTGCTAGCAATGTGGGGATTATTTTCAACTAAATTTAACACCCTGGCTTGGTTGACATCGTGAGTAACAATTGGATTGATAAACGACCTGGTATTTTGTTGAAAAGTTCCTCTTTCACGTAAAGAAGACACTAACGATTTAAAAATTTGATGATTTGGAGCGCGATTTTGCGGAAACCTCGCGGCGTAAGTGTCGGCGGCCAGAGTAGCGTCTCTGCCACATTCGCCAAAAATTAATAACATTTCAGTCTTTTCTTCAAATGAATATTGAAAAGGCATAATTACTGTTCAGAATAGCTTTCAGGTAAACTTAACAAAAACTACACAACTCAAAAGCACGATCAGACTGTTGGAAGTTCAAGACTAAACTAAACATTTGGTTACAATCAGGTGAATTCTTAAAAGAACAGCAGGCAAGCAAATTTTCAAGTAAATCCTATTTCCTAGCACTTAAGAGGGATACCTACCCCCCGGCCGCCGCTTCCATTCCGGCCCCCGAAATGTGCACGACACCTGACACAAATTTCCGTATTTTTCCATAGATTAAAGCTGCTTTATCCAGTGTCTTTGGTGAAATAATATTTGTCATAAACAAAATAATATTGACATTTGTCTGATTCTTTTAGGACGCCTATGCTATGAAGCAAAAATCAAGTTGCTAAAAAAAATCGTTTACATTTCGGTGGCCGGAATAGTACACAGTTCGAGTTTTCCTTAAAATTAAACGTAAATATTAACCAATTTTCAATTTTGTATGCCTAAATTAAAGAGAATTTCGATATTTTTTTAAATAATTATTAGCAGCAGAAGTAGGTCAATATTAGGCATTTTGACTTAGCAGTGATTGAGTAACCAAAGCTGTTTTAACAATGAGTCACTTTCAAAAATTAAAAATAGCGAGTTTTACATTCCATAGAAGATTTAAGTACGGGCCTGGATTTTACTACTCACAGCTCGTGTCGATTGTACCTCAGAACCACTTTTACTGAGGACAGTTGTAAATCAGCCTCACACCAGTTAACGAGGGTTGTCATTTAAGAATTCGGTCATAAATAAGAGTGTTTTGCTTTACATTATTTAATATTTCGATTTATTCAATCACTATAACTATCTAAATTCCGCTTTGCATATCATCATAATGTACGCATTACGTAGATGCAGTGAAAGAAAATACAAACTGATAGCTTTAGTAATTTGATAATAAATCACTATCAAAGTCAACTTTCACATCAATTTTGCTTTCTAAAAAATAATTATGCCATGTTGTAGTATCAAAATTGAAGATCATTTCCTCCAATTTTCATCTTTTTTTGACCATTATAAATAGGTTAAATTTTAAAAATGCCATACGATGGTCCACCCTGTATTGTTGAATTATTTGTAGAAACCCCTAACAACTTAGATAAATCTATCATATTGGATCCCATATCTGTAACTAAGCACTTGATATTGAACCCTATGTTTGTTAATTCAGAAACAAATTTGTCCAATGTGCTTTTCAACTTTTGAGCATCGCATGTTTTACAATTCATAATGTATCCTACTGCTTGTTTCCAGTTGCTTCCAAGTCCTCTGATCATTATTGTTGCCGCAGAACTAGCAGGTGAAGATGTTTTATTTAAACCATCATCTTCAAGACCAACAACTGCATCTATTCCACAATGATAAAATAAATTTCGTTGAATAGATACTTCATCGATACATATTACACAAGTTCTATCTTCAGGCTTCAGCTGATGAACTTTCCGTTTCAATAGCTCAAAAATCATGGCATTGTATCCTGGTGTAATTTTAACCTTTTCTATAAATCTCCTGAGAGCACGTGGAGAAGGTAAGCACATAGTTTTCATTAGCTGTTTATAACATCGAGGCCCAAGAAAGTACAATGTCAAGCAGAATTCTTTAAACTCATCTGAGTATCTTCGACCTTGCGTACTTCGATCCGTGAGCTGTAACTGCACCTTTACAAATTTAGCAAAATCTTTAGTAAGGAACTGGTCGCAATGAGCTTCAAACTGTTTACGTGTTGGTGCTCCTTGTTCATTCTGTAGTTGAACAATTTCTCTTTTCAGTCGATCATTTTCCACTCTTAACTGTACATTCTTTTGGCGTAATTTTTCTTTTCGTGGGGAGTGCAAAGATAAAGCCTGTGGTGTTTGCGTTTCTACAGGTTTGGTTAAATGTGGAAACTCTGAAAACTCCTCTGTTTTTCCCAAAGATTGAAGTAGTTGTTCCGAAAGTTGAAATGTGGACGTCGATGGTTGTGGACTTAAAACAATATTTTCTAGAATTTTAATTCTTTTCCGGGGGGGTTCTTCTAAATTTGGAAGTTGAAATTTGGACGTCGACGGTTGTGAATTTAAAACAATATTTCCTAGAATTTTAATTTTTTTTCGGGGGGGTTCTTCTACATTTATAACATTAGTTTCAGTTAATGCATATTTCATTGGCACGGCTTCTGATAAGAGCCTGTTTTTTACATTGGCGTTGACGTACATGTGATCTTCAAAATGTTTGCTGCATATGCGATTTTTAAAATAAAACTGGGAAAGAATCATGTTGTCTTTGCAAGGTGTTAACAGGTCGCCTCGTCCACATGCTTCAATCCACATTTGGCACCTTCAATAACAGCGTTATTACATGTATTTATACAAACAAACAATATAGTTACTTTTGTGTGTCTTTGGGAAACCGAAAATATTTCACCTTTTCCTCAGATGCATATGATTTGTTATTGCAGTCTTTATAAAAACAAAACCACCACCTTGTTTCGACGCACTCATTTTCATTCACAAAAACCGATGCTCCGTTTGAAGTGTTTCAAGGACTGTCAGGCCGAATCTGTTTAGTCTGTGCCAGGGGTCTGTGCCGACCGACAAAAAATATTTGCGGCGAAAGCGATAAGCCCTTTAAATTGGTTATAATTTATCTTTTTCTAATTTTCGCTTTCTTTGTCGAGTGGCCTATCTGGTATAATCTGTGGAAATACCACATAAACGGAATGTGGTCGTACGATATAACTGCTTACTATCAACCAATGGGTTCCCAGGTAAACGATTTTTCCTTACTGTTCCCGTTGCATAAAAACCTTTATCAGTTAGCAGTTCAACTAAGGAAATTGACGTAAAAAAATTATCAAAAAATAAATGAAATTTTTCTGTAAGCCACTTTTGCGCAGCGTTTCTGCATATTCCATAACTACACCAGCCCGAACACCATAAGCAGCATAGGTAGTGCTAATGTTCGTAGATATGCCTTCATAAGGTTCAAACCAGTATACCTAGCCAAGTCGTCTAGTTCCCACCCATAACTTGTAGCTATATTTCATTGGTTTAGCTTTCATGAACTGTTTAGTACGGCACCATTGCCTCATCTACAGAGTGCATTTGTTCTAATCGGCCGCGTTCCATGAATTTTCTGTTTAGATGCTGAAATAATGGCCTTACTTTTGCAAACTTATCAGCAGGATTTAAATCGTTGTTGTCTTGAAGATAAATATTGGACATTATAAAATCAAATTTGTCTCTAGTAACTGACTCTGCTACTAATTCATTGTGAACGTCTCGATCTCGTTTCCATAACATTTTTCTCCTGCGCACAGGGACATAACCGCTCAAAATAAGTACGCCCATAAAAGCCCTAATTTTATTGTTATACACAGTTTTCATTCGATTTCTTTGCTGAGCGTATCTATTAGTTTCACAAACAATGGTATCTATTATAGCGTCATCAAAAATATCATAAAAATATTCCACTGGACTTCGGAGACCCCAATTGAGTGCACCTTCAGGCTCCAAGAAACTTGCTTAATCTGAAGTCGTCACATCTTGTTTTACCCAGTGGTAAACTTTTTTTGTTTTTTTTTTAAATTTTTTCAACAATATTGCATTGAACAAAATGCGATAAAGGCTGATCCTCGTCTGACGAAAAATCATCTTTTGTTTGACAAACTAGTTTTATTTCCGCAGGAGCACTAAGTTGCGAACCAGGTAAATTGTCAATTACGACACAGTCATCATCACCAGAGTCCTCGTCAGTAACATAACCACAAGAGTGTATTGGGGGAAATACTGTTAATTTCTTTACATTGTCTAATATCTCGTCATCTTCTTCTAACATGCTGAAAGCGTCATTGAGAGTAAATCCCCTAACACAAAAAACATCACATATATTCCTAATGTACTATATTTAGTACATCTAAAAAGAAGTGAGCCCCGAAAGGTGATTTCCAAAAAAAATGTAAAATTTGACAATAAATCGCACACCGAATTCAGCCATTTTCTTAAAATGCACTTTTTTGTTTGAAAAGTATTCAGACACAATTTGATGAAGGTACACAGAAACTGTATTCACTAGTCCGTAGATACCTTCTGAATAATCTGGCCTTTTTTAAACGCATGCTTATGACACGTTGCAAATTTGCAGCGATTTGCAAGGTTCATACTATTTTTAGTACATCAGGAATGTTTGGGTTAAATAAATCAAGGGTAGTCAACAAATCGGTTCTAATTTTGTATGTCTGAATCTTAAGTCCATGTTGCAAGAGTGTTCTTATCAGAAGATGGACTTTAAAATCCCGGATGTAACTTCTGTGTCTATATATGCTTGTGCCTCCTTACTATCGCAATAAACTGAAGCAAGACGCTGCGTCACGGAATCGGAAGCACATGTGCTGTTATTGCATACTAGACATCTAACATATTTTACCCTTTTCTTGTGGAGAAATATGGGAAATTAGTTCATTTGGAAGTTCTTCGTCATTATTAGAGTTTTGATCCTTGGGCACAACTACAATCCACATTATAGAAAATGATCTTTATGTTTTAGTATTATAAAAACTTATTCTCTGCATCACCGCCAAATTCAGATGGTTTGCCTTTAATTCTCGTTCCCAAAATATTTATAACAGCAGTGTCAACTTCGATAAACATAATTTTTTCAAAAGGGCCACCACCAGTTTTACGATATTTTTCATCCCCATATTTCTTGACCGTTTTTATATTTTCATATTTTTTTCGTAATACTTCTCGTGGTCTCTATCAATATCCCTAGAAACAAGGCATGTGCATATAGTGAATGAGTCATCAAAAACTGCAATTTTTCATCTAAGTTGGGGTCAAGTTCTTTTTCAAATGGGGTACACAATTTATTTCTTTTTATTATTCCTTTAATGGTGCAAGTATTATTAACAATATCCCACCTATTTCTAACAATTTCAGCGTATTGTGCAGTATCGTGCATTCCTTTGGATTTCAGAGAAGCAATTGTTAAATTGTGAAAAATATTGTCAGCTAGTATAACCTTTTGACGTTCCAAAACTGATGGATACAGTGACTTATAACACAATTTGAAAGCCTGCGCGATCAAACAATTTTGTTCTTCCTGATAAATATCCCTAATATTTTCAAATTTTTCGTAGCGCACTGTTCCCCTAGATCATTCAATCGCAAAAAGCAAAAGTCTGTTGAACATTTTTTAGATTAAGCCAGTTTTTCCAGATATTTTTAAAAATGTGAACAAAATCAAATGTTAAAAAGATTGTCTTATTGGCATCTTTGGGGTTATTAATTTCAAAAGACTTGGAACTAAAAGTTTTAAACATAGATCTATTGATGAAATGATTATGTGTTATAATGGCTAAAATTTCAAACCCACAATTTTGAACAAATTCGATTATTTTTGTTATTATGTTAGCGTCTCTTCCCTTGATATTAAGTACAGGTAGTAATTTTATAATTTCTTTAAGGTCTGATCCGAGGGTAGATCCGGCTATGTTCATGTTATTTTAAGTAGGCGATTAACTGCAAAGATTAAATACAAAATATAACTCAACTACTGATTAAATGATTTTAAAATGAAACTCTTCACTTTACCTATGATTTGATGACTCTTTACCAGTTGCACTATGCGTCACGGCACGTGCGTTAGGTTCCCTTTCCACCGCCGCTTCCTTCTCCTTTGTGTTTGCGTGACTACAGTATTGTTTGAAGGTTTAAGATTTTAAATCAGTGACAGCAGTATTGAGTTTAAATATAATTCAATATTCACCGAATTGGTTATTCACCGAATTGATCGTTCACCGAATTGATTTTCACCAAATTGACCTAGCACCGGGTTCCTTGCCTTAATACACGGATGCTTATATGAGGATTATTTTCTACCATATTGTCACGGTAAATTTTGGGCTGCGTACGTACGTGACAGCGGGAGCCGACGATCAGATAAGAAGTTTCAATTAATTAGCTACATAAATATTGTGATACAATTTTATTATTACTGGACACAAATATAAAAACAAATACAAATGATACTCTGTAATACGCGTACAAAATAAATGTTGCCACACAAAGGGTTACGAGAAAAAATATATTTAAAACTTGCAATATTGAAGTAGGCATGGTGTTGGTTACGGCGAAGGGTGTTCGTCAGGTGCTCTTACTTCGGGACCCGACAGCTAACACCGGAAATCCGCGGGGATTCCTTATTCCTGGTACTTATATCATTTTGAACGGAATTGGTGATCAAATCTGCCGATGCAGATGCGGGTACACACATTGACGTGTTAAAAGCAGTGCTGAGTTCTATCAGGAAATCTTGGTCAAATTATTTAATAGATATGTTCAGCAAACTATTTATCCAATATTTAATAATATATTTCAATATTTCTATTTTACCATACTTAGCAGCTAATAAAAATTGATTGATTTACACAGTAGATTTAGTAATGTTTTGTGTGTGATATGAGATAAAATTCTTTTCATGCAGGCCTTTTTTTCCACTCTACGCACCTAGTGGTGGTCTTTGCATGACGGGCACATCGAGTTTCTTTATTTTGTGGTATCACGAAATGGTCTTTACGTTCAAAGCCAATATCGATCCTTTCATTACCAAAGCTATGTTGTCTCGGAGAAGTTTCTCTTTTATTCTGCACAAACAGCAATGTGGCAATTCTTTGTTTTGTACCGTCATACCAATGCAGTCTGCTATAAGACAGAAATACAACTTTTGCTTCTTAGAGATATTCGGTAAAGGTCAAAATTGTGATCGGGTCTGTCCACACCGCCCATTGTTTCATTATGTAAATGTACAAATTGCGATTGGGACACCTAAGTAAACCATAGTAAACTTCAACATAAAGGAATCTGCAATAAATGAAACTTAGAAATACCAATATTCAATAGTAATGTTTATTCAATTCTACTTTTTTTAAGGACTAAAAAACTGCCACAACATGCTCTGTATGAATGAAGGAGTTTAAAATTGCATAGTTAAGTACCTACCACCAGTGTCGATTCTTCACCAAATGTGCTGCTCGTGGTGGAATTTTGAATATTTTCGTTGACTATCGTCCGTGCTCACTAATACATTAAGTTTAGCTTGAGCAATCTCCGCGCTATCATTGCAGAAAAGCAACATAAGTAAATCATAAGTTCTGCTGCCGTGCAACCCTCTTACGTTTAAACTATCATTTTCGAGGTATCTCTGTAAGCACAAAGGCTCTCCATCCTCATATGCAAATAATAACTGCCTTCTTAAGGTAAAATTCATACTTATGTATTAATCTAACGATGCCCTTTTTTTCAATTCGACCGATAGGTACACTCAGCCAAGTTGTAAAACGACCCATCGGCCGGTGATTGAGCTGTTCGTAAAAATATCATTACAAAATACGTTTCTTTCAAAATAACAAAATCGAACCTTGGTATGTTAGTTAGAATGCCTGATCTAAATTAATAGATTTAAATTTATAACATTTAAATATTTCTAGTCTTCTTTTATAATATGAGACATCAACACCATTTTTTTAAAGAGGACGACAAACTTTTTTATTATTTCTGCGGTAATCACCAGCCGTTAAACACGTTAAATTCAGATTTTTTATTAAAATAAATTGATTATTCTTAATATTTTGCATAATATCCGTTATTTTCATTACAATCTGCCAATCGCCGTGTCATGCTATTAACAACATTTTGGCAGATGTTTGAAAAGCGAAACGAGTCCCAAACTTGGTGAACATACCTGGCTAATTCCTGCTGTGTCCTTTCTCGAACATCTTCATTAATAATTCTCTTCCAATGGGTTACCATATTGCCCCACAAATTTTAAATCGGTTTCAAGTCGGGTGATCTAGCGGGCCATCGTAACAGTTCAATTTCCGGATGGTGGTTGAATCATTCGTCGACGATTCTTGCTCGGTGTATCGGACAATTGTCTTGTACGAAGATCATTGGCCCATCCATTTCATTTGCTGGAATTTCTTTTGAGTAGGAGGAAAATTTATTAAGTGTCAGTAGGTCAAAAAAATCAGGTGATTTAAATCTGAAAATTTAATTTTAATTTGACCAATTATTGTTTCTAAAATTTCTATAAAAATACGCCTGTAATTTTGTTTCATATCGGGTAAATCAAATGTGGTTTTTCGTCTTTTAGATTCTGATTCAACGTTTACCTCTAAATTTGAAAATATATTATTAAAATATGTTTCATTTCTAAAGGTTTCTAAAGTAGATATTAATAAAATTAAACGATTCTTTGCAAATGCGATATCTGTAGCTTTACTTTGTAAAATAGAAAGCACAACCCCAGCTTGCCGAAAAATCTGTTGGTAAGTCTCCAATAAGAAACAAAGATTTGAATGTAAGAGATTGTATTTCAAGCTATTTGCCTCTCTTATTGACACTAAATCATGTTTAAACCCGTCGCTATCTATAAGGAAATTAAAAACTTCTAATAATTTTGCTCTATTTTCATGAATGGTAGATACAGCTCGAGAAGTACAATTCCAACGAGATGGAACATTTGTTGGGATCCGATTGCCACAAATTTGATTTAAAATATTGGTGCGATTAGTGGATTTAGAAAAAAATTGCGCAAAGCCAGTTATATTTGAAAAAAATATTCTTGAGTCTAATTGAAGTGCAAGCATTGCTAAGAACTAAATTTAGATGATGTGCGTGACAGTGAGCAAAAAGAGCCATTGGAGCAATCGATTTGATTTTTGCTTGCAGACCGACCATTCAAGTCACCGGCCATAACTGCTGCTCCATCATAAGTTTGAGCAATTAATTTATTCTTAATGTCATAATCTTTAAAAAAGTCTGTCAAAAAAGCAAATAAATCATCAGCTTTGCAATCGGCACTTACATCATGAAATCCGAGAAATCTTTCAACAACACTTGCTTTTACAATGTATCGTACTATTACTGATAGTTGGGAACAACAAGTTATATCGGTGGTTTCATCAATTTGCCAAGAAAAAAAAAAGAACTTTCTAACAATTCTTTCTTAATATCTTCTTTTACAACATAAGCGATTGAATCTATTAATTCATTTTGTATTATTTTAGATTTACCAGAAAATATCGCGTTACAACTAACAAAGTTGTCAAAATTGTGATCGTATTTACTCATTAATGCCACTAGTTCTTTATAATTTCCTTTATTATTTGAATCTTCGCGTTCATCGTGTCCTCTAAATGCCAAATCTTGTGATTCTAAAAGAATTGAAATATCAATTATTCTCTTCATCATGTCTCTATTGTCTCTAACTTTGATATTAAATTCCTCAATATCTCGAGTTCGAGCAGGATCCAAAACCCTCGCTATATTTTGATTTCCTTTACCAAATAACGTAAATTTACATGTTGATGATATGTGATCTTTTGATTTTTTATGTCTTTCAATGGAACGCGGTAAAATTTTCAAATCGTGATATCCCGTTGCTTTCCACTGAGTATATTCGGTTGCGCCGATGAAAAAAGTAAACATGGCCAACAAAACAATTTACATTGTTTTGCACTCCCGGTAAGCCATCCGCATTTATTATACCACGTTACATTAAAACCTCGATTTTGTGCCGTTGCGGAATGTTGTAAAGAAATTAAATTTGGACGAGGCCTATCATAATTTTTATAAATAAATAATTTTGTATCGTAATCCAAAGACCTAAATGACCGTCTTAAAAGAAAATCTACAATATCCTCACAAGTTTTAGAAAATACATTTTGTAGTTCTACTTCTATATCGTCATACGTGTTAAAACAATGTCCCGCAAATTTAAAACTTTATACCTGAATTTAATAATTGCAGTAGACCTGTCGCACCCAGCGATGGCGCATTTTCTGTTGATGCTCTTCCATCATGTGCTTTATTGTCAGTTCATGAATTTCATTTTTTCTCCTGATCTCTTCCTCGATGGCTTTTTGGTGCAACTTGGTGGTGATCATTTTTTCGTCCGCGAAGTTGCACCACTTTTTATTGGTTACGTTTCGCCCAGTTCTTTGTTTCTCTATACTCAGTGTTTGAAATTTTATGTTCTTATAAAAAAAATTGAAAAACTTACCATGCCTTTCCATCTGCAACAGTTTCGATGGAGGTTTTTCAGCATAGCTGGTGTATGATTTGACCAATCTGTAACAAAATATGTCAAAATCTTCATCATTTTAAGCTTGAATATTTCAAATCTGTCTCCAATGCAGCACTATTTGGCAACTCAAATTCATACTCAAACTCCTGGCGTTAACACTACCTCCAGAATAATATCTGCATAGTCCACTATTGTCTCTTGAACTGCAGGCAATGAAGATATTTTCTCATTTTATTTCTGAGTGTTATACGTACCATCACTATCGCACTCTGCTATCATTCCCGTCAACCTCTCCCCCATAATTTCATTTATTGTCGCCTCAATGGGCGTTTCAGAACTCGGTTTGTATGGGCCACCCCCTGTTCCTCGACTGTACATTTTTTCGGAGGCATGTTTCCGCAACCTAAACCTAACCTAAAAACCTAATAAACCCTTATCAAACCTAATAAACCCCTATCAAACCTAATAAACCCCTATCAAACCTAATAAGCTCTTATGAAACGTAATAAACCGTAATCAAACCCCCAGAGTTCGCTCTGTGTCCTTTTTTCTCACAAAGAGGGCATTCAGCCTCTTCCGTGCAAGCGGCTTCTATATGGCCCACCTTCCCACAATTGCGGCACAGGGTAGTCCTATCAGGGCCCTTGCACGCTTTAGCGAGATGATCAAAAGCCCAGCACTTATAACAACGCCTTACTACCAGGCGTCTTTCTAAGGTGCATCTAGAGAGACCCACTCTTAACGGTGGGCCCTCCAGCAGAGTCCCAGCGGCATGCTCGGCAATCGTGAGCGTTATCGACTGGGTCTCACCGGCCGAGGGCCTGATGTCACTCCATTTGTGCACACCCTCAAGTGCTTCTGGCGCCCTCTGCGTAACCGCAGTAATCACTTCCTCCTTAGTTGTAAGTGTGTCGAGGCCTCTAATATGGATAGGAATCATTTTGGAGATCCCCCCCCGGTTGCCTGATTTCGACATCCTTACATTTGCCCTTAATTATGTCCCTAAGCTTAGAGATCGCTTCCTCGTTATTGTCTGTAATTACCAGGAGTTTACCGTCTCTGCTCCTCCTGGTACTCCTGATACATTCACCGATCGGGTCGGAGCCAAGGGTCTCGCGCAACTTCCCAACTAGTGCCTTATACTCTTGGTCTTTAGCCTCCAGAAGAAGGGCGGAGGTTGCCATTTCCTTTTTTACACCCTTCCTACTCGCCGAGCTGGGTGCAACCCTCGGTGTGTTTGCCTTGAGTAGCCTTTCGGTAACGTATACACCGACCTTTGTGCTAGTGTTATAAAATATAACCTCGGCCATTTGTTGTAGCGGCTCCCACTCCATGGACCGTGTATGGTGAATGGCAACGCAGGCGTCACCGCTGGTCTCGTCTTTTAGTTTGGTCAGCAAGTCCCAAATGTTGCGACCGGACCCGTCGTGGGAAATTTTTACAATTTTTTTCCTTGTCGGATTTTGGCCCTGGAAGCGAATGCGTGTTGTAACTTCCAGGACTTCAATTGTGCCTTTCAGTTCAGCGAGTTCCGGGTATTCTCGTCGATACTTAGTTGGGGCTCTGAATCATCTATTTCCATATCCTGCTTATCGATTTCAAAGTCGTCATTTTTGTCATCGTCGTTTTCTAAAACATCGTCTTCTGTTTCTGAACAACTTTCGTCAAGAACCCCTTTCCATTCTGAGTCTGATTTTTCTTGCTTCCTCAATTCAGACAGCAGGTGATCGTCAGTCGGAATAAAAGTTTCATCCGTCATGTTGTTTCGATTAAATTTTGGGACGTATGCTCTAGTAAGAAATTGTGACAGATTAGGGATCCAGATTTTGACATCAGGTTGTGATTAAAGGGAATTATAAAGCAAATCTAATTTATTAAATAAAATAATAGCATGATGATGTGACTGTTTACAAAAACTACAAACTAAAATAAAATAAAATCATCTTACAAATTATTTACCTTGGCTGGTACGTTGAGACGATTCTGGGCACTTGAGGATTCTTGCTAACAACTGATTTCTGGAGCTTCTTATTTGGATTTTTTAAAGGGGATTGATTATTGGGTCCGGGTGAACTTAATTTTGTGATTATATTTGGCAAAACGCGTGATTCGTATGTTTATAGCAATTGGCACGTTATTCGCACAATAAATAGTTCAAAAGATGAACAGAACGCTGTACTTTTATGGCCACGTGTTGTAAACAATCCGAAATTTAGAGTAATATCACGTATTTTTGACATATTGTCGATGTCGGCAAAATTCATTTATAATTTAATACCATTATCATTAATTTGTACAATCAATTTTAATTTATACGTGACGATAAGTGACGTATTTTCGCATTTAGAAGAATCTGCATAGTTTCGGTATTTTGCGTAGTTCGAAAAAGCTACGTTTTTACAATATCAGACAACTAAATAAAAGAAAAAACAAAAACAAATTCTAAAAATAATGAACAAAAATTCTTTATAGGGTATGGTCGGGTCCCATCCGACCGGGCCTCGAGACCATGGCCCAATAAAATTGAAATTGGCTGAGCTTGCAACGTACTTGGGGGTTACTGATTCGTCTATATCAGTAGGAAGGCTGAATCGTGAGATAGCTGAAACCGCTCACCGATCTGATAAAGGTGGTAGACTTAAGATACAAAAATATTCGGCTTGGGTCGGATCCGACCCGGACCATACCATCGGAAGGTTCAATATCATGGTTACAATTAGCTAGGCATTTTAATAAATATTTCAGATAACTAAATAAAAAACGAGCCAGTTATTACTAGTACGTTTATTTGTACATTTTCTTGTATTTCTTATTGTTTCAGCGCTTTTTTTTTCATTTTTCCTGCCATGTATAACAGCAGGTATATTCAGTTCACTACCATAAAGAATCCTCTGAACCAATTTTCCACAATTAGTGGTCTTTCGTTGTGTACAGACGCTAAAAAAAATTTGGTGCTGTCACTAGCTTTCGCCGATACTCTAACCATTGTCCACTGGTTGCCTGTTCAACTGTAACGCGCGCTAGTTGATGTCGTTCTTTTTCACTTATATCAAGCTTGTTTAAAAAAATGTATTTTTGCTGTTCGTACTCTTCCGGTTGTATGTCTGGTTTTTGACACAATTCACCATAACCTTCTTGTGTTTTTTTGTATTGCTCAAATGGAAAGTTGGCGCAAAAAGTGGCTCACCTTGACCAGATAAGGGTTAAGTTTGTTTAGGCCGAATTGCCTGGCTGTTTCGTTTTATGATTAGATTCTCCCAATGAGAGACCTTTTTTGATTATGGTATTGCTAATGATTAGGCACTATTTACACAATGAAATTGGTGTTGTTGTGAGTTTGAGATGTTCTACTAATCTAAACTACTAACGTTTTTGTATTGAACCCTGAAGGGTCTTTCAAAAAGAGGGACACTTCAGGTATTTTTCCCTGACCCGGATATGCCGAACTACATGTGCGCGTCCAAAGTTCTTTATTTTCTCTTCTTTTACTGTATGTTTAAGTTCTATTTTTTTATGGATTCAGACCTGCATGATTTGTGCCTCTTTTCATTATTGGGTTAAATTTTCTTGATTTATTATCACTCCTGTAGAACTGTTCCATTTTCATTTTTACTGAGCTACTCTCTTCTTTCTGGTTCTTACCATGATTACGGTTGTTGCAAGAATGGGTAACCATGGTAACCAGGACATTTAACTGGAGAAATACGTTAACTGTCTTCACAATAGTTTGGTTTGTCTAAATTATTTACAATATGTAAATTTGTACGTAACAGAAAATCTGTCCCGCCGCATATTATCTGTAAATAGACGAATGTCTAGCTCACTCTTCCAATACATTCTTACGCGAGGAAATTTCAAACAACCAGTGGCTATGTGAAGACCAAATAGTGTTTTCATTTCTTCCGTATCAGTAAATTTAAAATTTGCTTTGTTGCTTTGCAAAGCAAAAAGATTTGTGCATTCTGCCATCAAAGTAAATATTTCATTTGTATGTAACGTTTGAAATATGATAGTGGACTGCCAACACCATCAATATTTTCATCTGTCTCCTCTGATGTTAGAAAAGGCTCAAATTACATTTCGGGCGGTTCTATGGATTTTGTATGCCTTTTTATTTTTTTTTAAGATAGTCGAAATTATCATTATCAACTTCAGTTTTCGGAGCATCTGAATCTAAATCAAGCAAAGTATCGAGATGTTTTTCTTGGTTAGCTCTCAAAGTTTGATTCCCAATTCTAGGCAGTACAGTAAGATTTTTTACAATTAAGTCGTCAGAATCATTTTCTTCATCTGATGAGAGCTCTATATCAGAAAATTCTCCCCGTTCCAACATTTTAAATTGAAATACTGTTGACTTTTCTTATCTCCTGAAAAATTAAAAAGTAACTTCAAATATAATATAAAATAACCGTCAATAAAGAAAATATTGTAATAATTTCAAATAATGAATTTTAATGAATTTAAGATTTTACTTCTGAGTCGATTTCTACATGATCGTGTACAATGATTTGGAGTAGCAGAAACAGTAACTTAGAAAAAATATTAGGCCCCCAACAAAAATATACACGTTACATTATATTGTTAAATGTAATGAGTTATGAAAATTGTGTTATAATTCTTAATAGTTTTGAAGTTGTAAATGTTTATTATATAATTTACCTGATGTGCTCGCCATTTTTATAAACTGTCGCTTTTTAGATTAACTTGTTCATTAGAAAAATCATAGATGGCAGCAGGAAACATAGTTCTTTAGTTATTATAGTTGAACGATTAATTTATTCAATTAAAATTATGGTTATTTACAATTAAAACCATCAGTCAGTACTTTTGTGTTTTTTCTTAAAGTGAAAATATTTCTACTAAATCAAATGTTTTTGTTTACTCGTTGCCCTCACTTTTTCGAACCGGGCGCTGTGCCGCGGCAGTAGCAGGCAACGCCACATTGCTACAATATTAATAGTGCACATGATGTACATTCGGTTTGGGTGGTTTTATCTATTACAAATTTTTAACAAAATTTATTAGAATATTAGGCGCATCTTCGTGTACAAGGGGTCTGAAAGGTTTAATGTTTCTTCATAATCTCCACCAGTAACTGTTTCGCATTTAACGCATGTTGACAAATACACTCGAAGCTTAGTTAATTTTGCTTCTTCAAAGATGGTTTCTACCGTTACATCTTTATCTAAAGCCATTGCACTAAAATCTAACAAATTGACTGTCAACTTTGAAAGCTGCAATCGTTTCGCAGATACCCCTCTTGGAAAAAAGTTTTTTGCCCTCCGCGATTAAGTAATTTTTGTCAGCTGATTTTTGTACTTGCACTTTCCTTGTACACCTCCGCCATTCCTAGACCTAACTTGTTTAAACTGCTTGTCTTCATTGTGTAACCAACCTATTTCTACTAATCTGTATTGGGATTTGGTCTTACTAACAATGGTGTTTTCGCAACGATCTTTAATTTTTTGTGCTCATTGTCTGCTTCATTTTCATCACTTGAACTCGATAAATTGCGTTTTTTCTTTTTAGATCCTAATTTACGGCGAAGACGATCAAGGAGACTTTATTTTCTTTGAGATATAGGCATCTGTTTCTTACAATAATCACTTATTGCAATTCTGTCCCCATATGATGGAAACAAAGTTTTCAGTTCATCATCTGAAATTAAAGCCACCACTTGGCAGTCAATTTAAAAAATCTGACGTGAATTCTCTCAAATTCAAGCAACAATGCTTTACGTTTTGATGTTTCATATGGTTTAGTATCTCTCTACTTAACAAGAAGTATTCAAAATCTTTCTTTATGCGGTGCTCCAGTCTGCAAATTTGTTGCAAAAAGATCCAATTATTTGTGGAAATGCCCTAAGCAACTCCATAATAAGATGTTCGCTTACGTTTACGTCAATAATTTAATGTATTATCTTTACCTTGCCAGTTTTGAAATACTGCATGTTCATCACTATCACTACCCTTTTCTTCTTTAATAATAACATGTTTATTATTATTATGTTTATTTATTCTCTCTACCCACGATATTCTCAACATTCTTCGATACATCCATAACTCAAACGCCTACAGTCTGTTCACATCCGTCTTCTTCAACGTCTATGCTTCCATTTGGTAATATAGTATTGACAGTACGTAGCATATCACCATTAAGGGTATAACCTAACACCATTATCACAGAGTATAAAGCTGAGTTTATGTGGAGCTTCGCTTCCTTTCTGCGATTTATAGCATTTTGCTCGAACTGTTAGCAAATATTCTTCTTCCCAGCATCAAATGTCATGAACAAAACCTTCACTAAAAAAAGCATACGCTCGCTTAAACTGCGTATTCTGTACCCCTTTCGAAGTCACAAATGTCTCAACTACACTAAACTTAAGGTTTTTAAATTTTTGTAACAATTCGTGCCACATAATTTCAAAATTGAAATGAGTCATCAATAGACAGCACCTCCGATGCAACTGAAAAGGTCCATTGTCAGTTATTTGATCAAAAAAGTCGTATTTTTAAAATATTAAAAAACGATTATTTCATTTTAAGATAAAACGGACCCGAGTGTGATAGGACGTAGGCAGTAATAGGACGGATGGAATGGATAGGACTGAATGCAGAGTAAAGTACAATGTTGTGTTGTACATCTAAAGTGGGCCGTGGCTGGAGCATATAATAATTGTTTAGAGTTGATTCAAGGAATACAAAAGAGGCTACTAAAAATTATAAATAGAAATAACTTTATAGCGCCAGAATTCCCTCTTTCTGTGAGGCAATTATTTCAATTAGAGGCTGTTTCTTTTCATTACGATACTGTGAAAAATAAATGCATTTCTAGCACTAGCAATACTAGAGAAGAGATTATACCGTTGCCAAGAATAGATAAAACTAAGTAAAAAAAAACAGTTTCAACTCGTTAACAAATGATGTCAAAACGTTAGCATCTAAGAAAGTCGTAATAAAGAAAAGACTAAAGAGTTTTATATTGTAAAAAGAAAATTTTATCACATTGTTATGTATTTATTGCGTGTATCTTTATATAGGTTAGTTTAACATTCTGTTTTTAGGGTTTTGTTTGTTTTTAATTTTTGAAAGTTTTTTTTGTTTCTTCTTTATCTTGTACCATCCCTATCTACAGGCAACTCTGTTTGCCTTTATAGGTGCCTTTTTAAGGCATTTGTATATGGTCAATTAACCCTTAAGGAGGCGCGTCGTTGTAGAAAGTACAACACTTTTATTTTTCGGATTTCTGTTGCAACCTGTTGGCAGTTATTTGTTCAAATGACCTTTCTGTTCTTCCATTGTCATCCCCACCACCCAACGGAGTTATCAAATTTTCATTGATTATAAAGTATTTTATTAATTTTCCCCCTTTATGATTTCACAATGGACATCTCAGAATGACTGGTTTGGTAAGCTAATAATTATTCACCAGAAAAAAAACAAAAATCTTAAATTTTGTATATTATAATGTAAGAAAAATGCACAAAATCCGCGTGTTGTATAAAATACAACTCTCCCACTTACATTATGAAAAGGGTTAAATAAATAAATTTTCTCGGTCGTTTTCATCATCCTTTTCGTCCGTTTCAGGCAAAAACGTCTTTCACTGCGTCTTTACACATCATCTTGAAATATTCTTCATGGTACCTCATCAGAATTACATTGTTATTGCACAAGGACCTTAAATCTTTTTTCTTGACTGGAGTAATTGATAACGACTTACAATGTAATCTTTCTACAGTGTTCTGTATTCTTGTTTCTTGTGGTTGCGGTAAATAGCGAGCTGTAAAACAACATAATTAATTATTCTATTTTTATAGTGGACCCCAGCTATGGTGAACACTCTGTATATTACAGTAGGATAGGTATCAAAGTTGGTGAAGCAGTATAATGAATACAACATGGTACAACAAACATAAGTGTATTTAAATATATAAAATTTACATACGTACATATTATAAAATAAATAAAAATAAATAATACAAGTTAGACGTGTGGTGCGTATTCATGAACCCAATCCCCTGCAGGACAATGTAGTTCATGAATAGCCAAATCATCGTAGGTAGCCATGGTTTTACACCCATACTGACGGAAGCAGCAAAAGAAGACGCGGCGATGCAACCGCTCCTCCAAAGTCACCAGTCGCTCGAACACCGCATCTGGATGTAATATTTCAACCGTGTATTTACACAGTTCGCAAACATAATTTTCACAAGCTATATTGTGCTTATAAATTTTTCCGCGCGTAATTATTTCATTACAGAAAAAAACAATTTGGCCTATAAATACGCATTGTGCTAAAATAAATAGTGTAAATAACAAAACCATATGAAACAATGGTGATGGTAGAAAGACGCATCAATTTGAAGACTCAGCAACGATCCGATTACCATATTTAGTTCGTACTAACTGCATGCGGTGTATTGGGTAGGATTCACCAACCGTTAACTCAGCAAATGAGTCTTTAAAACAAAATTACATAATTATAAATGGGTATAATATATATATATTGATGGCTGTTAAGTTGTTACCTCCGGCATATAGAAGAGGCGCCCTGACCTCCATGTTATCCCTTTGCTTAATCAGTATAAAATTTATATATTTGTGATGAGGGGGACTTCCGGTGTAAGGGTTTCAAGAGAGGGGAAACGATTTCCTCAGTTTTCTGGGGTCATATATAGAGTATATGGAAGATACTAACTGACCTCCGTTTTGCATATATAAGAAGACTACTAGTGTTACGTTGCTACCTCCAACAGCGTTGACAAATGTACAAGCAAGTAAACTGAGTGTTTGAACCAATTTATATAATTCGAAAGCTCTAGATCTTCTTTGCGCGCCTAATATAAGTAGTGCTCTTTGTACACTACATTAATTTCAAAAATTGTTCAAAATTTTGCTTGTTGCAAAATAGCGAAAAAATAATATTTTTGCGTAATTATAAAAAGCTAGTGGTCCTGTTTTTACTGGAAAAATTTGTCATTGAAAAACAAATTGTTTTTGGAAAATCCGAATACAAAATCTTCAAACTTAATCAATGACGAATTTTGCAGAAAAAATGAGGCCACGAATAAGTTGCATTCAACGTGACTGACCATCAACAGAAAAAAAATTATTTCATTTTTAGAAATGTTCTTTGAAAAAACCAACCAAATTATGTATCATATTATTCACTAAAAATGAATTTGATTTCTTCAATTTTATAATTTTTAAAAATTAGTTTAAGGGGTAAAATTGTTTGAATAATACTAAAAATATTTTTTCTATTAATTAAATATTACAAACTGCGCTCAGAAAAATATGCCCAAATGTCACTATTTCTTGACAATTTATTGTAAAAAAATATTATATTTGAGTTAGCTAATTATTTTATTATTATTATTTTTAAATATAGGGTTTTCCAATAAGAGGTGTTATTTTGAATAGCCCGTTATTTCGGTAGATGTCACTTTTGGAGCTGTAATTTTTTGACATTTGACAAGTAGAAACTACGCCATTAATAAAAATGGAACGATACACGCTTCAACAACGCATTGAAATTATTAAAATTCACTATAAAAATGGTGAAAATTTGGCAGAGACGGTTCGTAAAACTCGAACATTTTTGGGTCGTCGTGAAGCACCTTGTCGGACCGCAATACAGAAATTGGTGGAAAAATTCGAGCTGTTGGGACAAGTTAGTGATGTGAAGAATAAAACCCGTGCACGTCGCTCAAGAACAGCCGAGAATATTGCTGCTGTAGCCGAAAGTGTTGAAGAAAACCCAGGTTTGTCCATTCCTCGTCGTTCTTTGGAATTAGACATTCCAAAAACGTCATTACACCGTATTTTGCATAAAGATTTGGGTCTTAAGGCTTATAAAGTTCAGTTAACACAAGAACTCAAGCCGGCCGATCATCAACAACGTCGTATCTTTGCCGATTGGGTCCTTGAAATGCATGAAAATGATCCGGAATTCCATCGAAAAATCATCTTGAGTGATGAGGCCCATTTCCACCTGGATGGCTTCGTCAACAAGCAAAATTGTCGCATCTGGGGCTCAGAAAACCCAAGAGTTATTGTTGAAAAGCCTCTCTATCCTCAACGTGTGACTGTTTGGTGCGGTTTATGGTCCGGCGGGGTCATTGGACCCAAAAATGTTCGAGTTTTACGAACCGTCTCTGCCAAATTTTCACCATTTTTATAGTGAATTTTAATAATTTCAATGCGTTGTTGAAGCGTGTATCGTTCCATTTTTATTAATGGCTTAGTTTCTACTTGTCAAATGTCAAAAAATTACAGCTCCAAAAGTGACATCTACCGAAATAACGGGCTATTCAAAATAACACCTCTTATTGGAAAACCCTATATAAGGCACAATAAAAAACAGTATTATTTTATTAAAAATATATTTAAAATTTTTAAAAATCTGAAGTTTTCATGAGATGTTGCAATTTCGATTTTACAACTGGAACAGTTCGATTCAATTCTTTATAAATTTTTTAATAGCATCGCCTGGAGGATATTTTTTTTTTCTTGAGAAAAGATCCAAATTCCTTTTGCATCGCCTTTATTTCTGCAGGAGACCATCCTAAAATGTATTTACAGAATTAAATACGATGCTTTTCATTAACCTCGACTTACCTTTTCTTTTTGAAGAGTTTCTTTTAGAATTGCTATCTTTTCCCTCACGATTATTGCCTTCAGTCTCATCGGTATCTGAATCTGAAAGCATAATTATATGATTAATTTTGCGACATTAAAATTATTTAAATCTAACTTACCTTCCTCATGCGAAAGTTGCCTTTTTCGGTGGACTCTAGGTTCATTTTGCTCTATCACTTGATAATCTAAGAAAGTATTCAATAGTTATTATTATTATATACAAGCTGAAATTTAAAATTGAACTTACCCATATTTTCAATACCATGGGATGAACGAGCTGCATTTAAATTACCTCCTATGCACGGTTCATGGATGGTTTGGTTAGATGTAGGTATTACATTGTCTGGGAAATTGCAATAAAGACACTTAAAATTTACAGTAATTTTTAATTTTACCTTCATTATCGCTTTCCATAGCGTATTCCAAATTAGAATTAAAATTAATGTCCGCTAACGATTTACCCTTATATTCTAATGGAATTGACCCCTTTTCCATCAGAAGTAATAATTTTGAAACTTTTGCCGTCTGATAAATATCTATCGGTAACCTGGACGTAGAAAAAAAAATCAATTTTAATTTAGATTTCAATAGTACGTTGTACAAGATAATTTTTTGCACATTAAAACTTAAAAAAAATTCGTTAAAATGAGAATTCAGGATTTGAAATTGTTGGCTGTCAATTCGATAATTTACAATTTTGCTGGTTTTCAGTAAAATAGTAAGTTATTTCATTTAGACGCATTTTGAAAAAAATTTTTTTTAGCAACTTTTCTATCAAAAAAGGAAGCTTTATCTATGCAAAAAAATAATTACACCTACTCGTAGAATTCCTCATGGGTTTTTTGGGTATGGTCCATGAAGGTAGAAAATTGCTTCGTCTCTTCGGGCGACAAATTTAGTAATTGCATCACTGTCGCTATATGTTTTCTTAATTTATTGCTCGTAATGGCTTGAGGATGTTCTAATTTCATTCGTTGTGCTAGAGTTCTTATTGCAACATCCCCTTTTCCCCATGGAACCTTACTATTAGGGGTGGCGAATACATGCTCGTTATCAGGTAAAATATATTTTCCCCTGTGTCTTAGCAATAAATTTATGTAATTTTGTAAAATTTCTGGAATCAAAATTACTACTTCCCGAGACCCTTTTCCACTATTTACTATTCGTTTGTATTTACTTGTCAGCATTTTTTCAGTTTCTGTTAGGGTATTTTCGAAATCGGCAAAATTGCTCTTATTTTCGTTTTTGTAATCGCCAATTTTTAAAAATTGAACGTCTCCAATGCGCCTTCTATTAAAAACAATTACTAAAGCTAATACACTGTGACAGTAATGTATAAGTTTTTGCATCATCTTTCTCTTCAGCAAATATCTTTTCGCAATTGTTTGCAATTTTGGTACATTCTTCCCTAAACGTTTGAATGTCGCTAACTAACGGTAAAAGTAGAGGTTTATTCCACTTTTTCTCTTGCAAATCTTTCTGTGCTAAAGACGATATTTCTAAATTCCACCGCGTTTCAACGATTGCTTTAAAATTTCTTACATTTTTTAGCCATACATTTATGTCTGTTGTTGATTTACACTTAAAACCTTCACTTTCCTTCAAAATTAAATGGCAGAGTTCATCACATACTATTTTTAAAGATGTACCTCAATGCATTGCTAGACTGGGCGCTTTAAAAGTCTTCTTTTCGTAATCGTACCCAACAATTTTTCTAGTAGCTAATATGACATTGTCAAAATTCTTGGGATGTAGTAGTTCTTTAAAAGTGACGTTATTTGTATTGATCACTTGGCGGTAACTAATTAGTAGTCGTGCAAGTTCTCGCATTCTGTTGCTACATGCATACGTCATCCGTTCCCTTTTATGTTTTTTGAGATACGACTCTCCAAAATTGGCAATAAGGAGATCTTTCTTTGCAGTGAATGCTATCTCATCTGCTTTCATCATATCAAATACCTAATGGCAAACCAATAAAATTATAATTATCAATGTATCGGAAAGATGATTCTATAATATTGGATTTCAAAAATGTTCCAATAAATTAAGTGAGCAAATAATGTACATTCAAAAGTTTTCAGAAATTAAAGAATTATTAACGGAAACAATGTGTCAATATTGGAAAGTTGAAAAAAAACATTCTACTAACCTTTGTTTTAATGTTTAATTTCGAAATGGTTTCAGTTGGATCAATGGCACAAGCCATTAGTGTTTGTGATTGAGACAAATGAAAGTTTTTGCTTAATTTATTGTCGGAGACGAAGGTGGATTTTTGCGGAATGCATAACTTTGCATGGCGTTTGAGATAAGTTTTCAGAAACAATCCCTTGCAATGTGCACATGGATAATATTTAACTGAATTATGGTCAGGTTCTTCAGCAGTGCGATTTGGTCGCACCATACCAGTTATGTAAAGATCAAAATTTGTTGCATTTCTCAACATAAAAAGTGCTTGACGTCTTTCCTTACTATTTTTCGGATATTTTAATATACGCTCTACTTCACTATCAGAACCGTGATGTCTTTGTAAATGCCTCAAAAAATTTTTTGATACTATATCTTCGTCACAAAATTTACAGCGAATAGTTTTTTTGTTGGAATCTTTTTTATTCTACAAAATGCAACATTTTATTTATCACAGAATGAATAATCTTATTATTGATTAAACATTGTGTTGCTTAACAACTGAATCATATATTGAAAAAACCCCATAGTTGGGGAGCTAGGCCCTAATAATGTAACCGAAAAAATTAATTTTTGTGGCATATTTCATTTTATACCTTTGCCTAGTGATGGCAATTTGGTTTTTGTTTTGACAGCGATAATGTGACAAATGTAAAAATTACGGTCCTCCAAAGTCCGACGAATCGGATTAAGATTGTAAAAAAAGGGTCCACCGCGATTTTTTTTTACAATAATTCACCATACAATAATATCAATGTAGTGGTCGCTAAATTCCTTATAAATATTATTCTACAACGCGGCTGAATAGTAGCATCATTCAAGGTGTAATTCTGTTAAACTCTTGTTTTTGGAAAAACGTTACTTGTACGGTTTTTTAAATATGTCATTCAATTTTATTTATTTACCTTAATTTGCTCAGAAATAGGTTGGTTGTTTATTTCACCGTCAATAGCAACAGGGCTAACTATCAAAATTTTCTGTTCACCTATAAAAATATTTGAACAATTAGAAGCGTCATCATCAGTACTAGAATCCACGTAGTCATTAATAACGAAGTCTTTGTCTTTCATATCATCATCGCAAACACTTTCGGATATAACACTATTTGAATCAAACTGATAAATATCGGGTGCCTTTATTAAAATATTTGATATTATCTAAAAAGTTCAATGAAGCATTATGTCAACAATAATTAGTGTCTTAAGTATTCTTACATTGATTGGCTCTGAACGCGGTTCACGCAAATATTCAAAACTTTATCATTCATTGAAGTACAATCTTTGTCAGTTTTATCGACCTGTACAGATTCCAAAACAGACAAACTACTGAGTGATATTATCTAAAAAGTTCAATAAAACATTATTTTAGCAATAATTATTGTGTTTAGCAATATTCTTACATTGATTGGCTCCAGATGCGGTTCAAAATCTACATCTACATTAATATTATTTTTATTATTTAGGGATTCTAAAGAGGTCAACACTTTCTCATCATCATTTGAAATACAATCTTTATCGGCATCATAGACTTGTACCGGCTCCAATACAGGCAAATTACTGAGGTCTATATTGCTTAACCAATTCTAAAAAATTTCTTTCAGTTATACTTTACTCTTTTCTGTTATACTACCTTAATTTTATCTGTGTTTGTATCCTCTTCATGAAGATTCAATTGGCATGCATTGACAGACTTATCATTATCAAGGGCCCTCACTTCGTTGTTTTTTTCTTCATCTTAAATAAACGTGAAATGTCTTTTATTAAGAGTTTTCTTCTATAATTTATTACGAAGTTTAATTTTTAATTATTGTTTTATTTATTTCCAACGAGTTCATAATTTATTTTTATTTATACAATAAAATAGTTTTTATGGCAATTTGAAAAAAAAATTGATAACGCACGATGAGGTAATTCTTAAAAAATGTCTCCACGAATTCCTCTAATTGAAAAGCTACTAAAAGTAATTAAAAAAGTAAATTCAATAAAGCACTTACCATTAACTTTGCGTGACATTTGCAAAACGAGTTCCAACTTATTTCTTGGGAAGTTTTTTAAAAACTGGCCTTTCCTGACCAGTTGCTGTTTTTTAAACAACAGATTAATTTTATTATGATGTTTCCAGAATTCACTTATATTGTACGTATTGAAACTCTTTTCTTAAAAACTGACCCTTCCGGTCCAGTTGACAGTTTTTAAACAATAGATTTATTTTATTACGGTAGGCGATGTTTCCAAAGTTGACTTATATTGTACGTATTCAAACTCATTTCTTAATAACTGACCCTTTCGACACAGTTGATAGTTTTTAAACAATAGATTTATTTTGTTAAAATAGACGATTTGCTTCCGGAATTGACTTATATTGTACGTATTCGAACTCATTCATCACCATAAAAAACTAGCTTTTCTAAACATTACATTTTTTGAGCCTCTTAAAAGGGTAAAAACTAAAGAATTTTTTACGACTACTAGAGAGAGCGTAACAAATTACATCCGCATTTGTTATCAATTAAATACAATTAACGATTATCTATTCTTTCAACACTAGTAGCATTTCCTTTTGGGATTGCAAGATAGTCAACGTAAATCAATTTTGCAAATTACAAATCCACAATTAATACACAATAATTTTATGTTAAGTAGAAGTTAAGTGTAAATTAATTACATACTTAAGAAAGTAGCACTTTTTGCCAAAACAATTTTAACAAATCTTACTCTTAATTAAACTTTTCACGAGTAACAAAGGGGAACAATTTATGTTAGTAAATTTTAGTGCAAATAATGATTCGACATCATAAATTTACGAGCTTAGACAATAAAGTGTAACTTTAAGAAATCATAATATAATATTTAAATAAAACGAACATTTCTTGAGTAGAGATAATATTTTTATTTTAATACTAATTGTAAGTAGATAACCTGTAATTTACGGAAATTAAAAAAAAAACTATTCTAAGTGACGTATTAGTGTTTTTTTTTTTTTTTTGTAGTTTTATACGGGAGAGAAAATCTTCAAAAGATACCGACCTAATGCGAGCGGCGGCGTCCCCGAAGGGGCGCCGTCGATCGCACACAGCTGGTTATGTCAGATTTTTACTGACTAAACAAACTCGCCCGATTACCTGTCTAGAAGCCCCTCTGGATGATGGCAGCTTCCCTGAGAACATATGTGCCTAGATTAAATCTACTTCCCTAAATGTCGTGAACGGGTGGCTAATTCGGGGTTATAACGCGTCGGTGGAACCGCGGGGGTGTTAACGGATGAGTAAGAAACGCGGACGTTTGTGTGTATCTCGTTCATCGAGATCGTAATCCACCGCGTCCCGGATAAGCCGGTTCGGGTGGTCGATTGCGCGGGTGTAGAAACGTTCTGCATCGGCTTGCAGGCGTTCTAAGATAAGAGTAATTTTTAAATCCCTGTGGAGATTTTTATTTGAAACGAACCAAGGCGCTCCGGTGGCCCACCGAAGCAGCTTGTTCTGGATGACCTGGAGGGGACGGATATTGTAGTTCGCGGCGGTGCCCCAGGAGGAGGCCGCGTAGGTAAAGGCGGGTCGGATTATGGACTTGTATAACAGAAGTTTGTTATCAGTCGACAGGAGGCTGTTTCGCGAAATGAGCGGAAATAACTTGGAGATACACATGTGGGCTTTCTGGCGGGCGTATTGAGTGTGGCGCTTCCAAAGAAGTCGCCGATCGAGGTAGACGCCCAAGTACTTGACATCCGGTTGCCAAGGCACTTGAACGCCGTAGAGAGTGATATGGCCTGAGGGGCCCTGATGCCGTTTGCCGAACAAAACAGCGGAGGATTTAGCCGGATTAATCGCGATCTGCCAGTCGGAGCAGTATTCTTCAAGACTGTCGGCTACAGCTTGAAGACGGTCGGTGATAATTTCGGGATGTCTTGAACGATACAAAAATGCCGTGTCGTCAGCATATTGGGCTAGAATGACGTTATTTTGGGGTTTGGGAATGTCGGCTATGAAAATGTTAAATAACGTCGGGCCGATAAGGGAACCTTGCGGGACTCCGGAGGTGATGTTTCTCTCGGAGGAAAGGGCGTCCGTTAGGCGGACTTTGAATTTACGGCCGCGCAGATACGACCGTACAAGGCGAACGAGCGGCATTGAACGAATTTCTGGCACTACTGCCGCCTTCCCGTCTTGCGACATTAGGCTTCGCCACCGTACCACCCGACCACCAACGGAATCAGCACCAAGGCAACCCACCTGCCAAACCTCTTATGCCTCACCCAGAAAAATGTTAGCGGAGGGGGCCGAACACAAGCGTGCGGCCCCTCCACGCCAAACTCACACACGTTCACGCTACTACACAAACTCTCGCCATATATTCCAGTTTACCCTCCCTCTTCCGTCTCATCATCCGGTAAAAGTTTTTCCGCCACCCAGTTCAAAATTTCCAATGTCCCCTTTTTCAAAATGGTATCCTCGTTTAAGACGTTCTCCCATTGCTCGCCCAAAGCCCTCAGTTGACGTCGACCCTCCTCTCTGATTTCCACCCTCATGGGTATCCGGCAACTCATCAACACATGAATCCCGGTTTCTATGCCCTCGCCACAATCACATCTGTCATCTCTCACCTCTCCGAGCTTAAACCTCTTCAGGTATTGCCTGAAGGGCCCGTGACCTGTAATAAGCCACGTCAACTGTCGGTTCCACCCTCTGAAACCGTGGCCGACGTCTGGACACACATTCCAGACGTCGCGTCCCGTACTCCCCTCTCGCCATTCACTTTTCCACTCAATCAGCATTCTCGCCCTTTCCCTCCCTCTCAAAAAGCTCCTCGACAGCTCACATCTCTCGACCGGTATTTCCTCATTTTCGCAGACCTGTCTAGCCAGGTCGTGCGCTATACTATTTCCTCCTCGCCCTCCAGAGTGTCCCTTGCACCACATCAAATCTACCGCACCCCCATTCTCGATCAAATCTGACCAGATCTTCAAAATCCTCGCCGTCAGCACGCTGTTCTGCCGTACAGCAACGACTGCATCAAGCACCGCTCTGGAATCTGTTATGACTCTGAAGGGCCCACCCAAACTCCTGCCTTTCTCTATTGCTTTTATAACGCCCCAGGCCTCTGCCTGGAAGCTTGTTATATCATCTCCTAATCTTACGCCATTCATGCACCACTCGTCACTTTCATACCACGCGATCGCGGCTCCTGCTCTGTTGTTTATTACAGCACCGTCTGAAAATACATCGCCCTGCCTCTGGCGATCCACCGTCCATCTGCCGTATGTCCTAGCGCCCCTGAATACAGGATGCACTAGTTCGCGTCCTAGCGGCATCCTGTCCGCCAAGTTCTTTTGATCGTAGCATACTCACAGATTTCTCTTCCTCTTAATCTCCAGATACAGCGGCGGAACCCCAGCTAAGACCTGAAGGGCCGCGGTGGGCGCTGTTCTGTAGACACCTGTTATCGACAGCAGGAATGGCCTCTGCGCCGCTTGCAGGTGCCTTCTGACTCTCGTATCTGAGCTCCTCGTCCCCCATACCTCGCTCCCGTATATTGTCATTGGCACGATTGCCCTATCGTACAGTATACGTCTCATCTCTGTGGTGACACCCCACTTCTTTCCGGCAATTGCCATCAGTCTGGTTCCCAAAGTGAGAACCTTCCTTCTGACGTCCACTGCTTGCTGAACAAACAGCAGACCCCTGTCAATTATCACGCCAAGGTATTTTACCGTATCCTCCAGCTTCAGATACTGGTCAATACCCGTAAGCAAAAGCTTCGGGTTTTTGCCTAATTTCCCCTTGCGCGTAAACAGGCCCACCGTTTTCTCGATATTATATGACAGCCTGTTATCGCAGGCCCAGCCCTTACACTCATTCCAGACTCTTTCCCAAGTTCGTACTATATCAACTTTCTTGTGCCCGATCACAAGGAGGACCTGGTCATCCGCATACGCCTGCACCAAGCCCTCGCCTATTGCGCCATCCACTCTCTCAAACCATTCTTCCATTAAAACTAGCCACGAGATCGGCCCTAGGCACGATCCTTGCGGACATCCCAAGTTAACCGTTCTCTGTACATTCCCGGCAACGACCACTCTATCTTTAAGGAAACTCGCTATCATTTTACCCAGGTCTCGCGGGCACTCTCTTAACTTCAGAAACCTGAGGATGGCCGGATGCCAAGCAGTGTTGAAAGCATTCGCCATATCAAGAGCGATCAAACAACACTGTTGGTTTTCGTCTCGGCACTCTCTGATTCTTTCGACTAACTGGCTAATTGCCATTACTCCGCCTCTCCCAGTTCTAAAGCCGTATTGCCTTTCGTCTAGGTTATCTGACTGTTCCAGCCAGAAAGACAACCTCCTGGCAAGTATCTTATCAAGTAGCTTCCCCAGGACGGGCAGTAGACAGATCGGACGAACTCCCTTCCCCCCGCCCTTAGGGAGCCATACGACTTTAGCCCTCTTCCAACATATTGGGAAAACCCCTGCCTTTATACAACTATTGAAAACCCTAGCAACCCAATCGCCCCAATTCGAGATTACTCTTTTCATAGCTATGACCGGTATCCCGTCCGGTCCTGGCGCCTTTCCTGCATTCACCTCACTAGCAGCTCCTGCTATCTCCCTTGTCGTGACTGGGCATTCCACCGCGCCGGCCCACAGCCCTTCGATTGTGAGCCTCCTGCGCCGCTGTTCCGCGCTATCACTCTCAGCGTTATCCATAGGGAAATACTTTTCGAGTAGTTCCCTATCTATCTCCTCCTCTGTCTCAACCCACGACCCGTCGTTTCTCTGAAACGACGAGACCGCGCTCATGCCTTTACTCTTTCCCCTCAAAATTTTGTAGGGTAAACGCCAAGGGTCTTCCCTAGAGTTCTCCTCACAGAACTCCCTAAACGATTTTATTCTCGCCTTTTCTATCGCCTTTTTATATGCAAGTCTTTCACCCATGAATGCCGCTTTCTTGGCATCTCTCTCACGTGCCACCTTTTCACACTGAAATTCGCGCCTAAGCCTTCTCACCCGCTTTCTTTGACTAGTTAGCTCCTCAGACCACCATGTCTTACTTTTACTTGGGCGTGGGGCCCCTCGCTTAAGGCGTCTCATGGCCCTACCGCACGCCCTCTCTACTGCACCCTGCAGTCTCGTTGCAGCATCTGACGCTATCTCATCATGAATTTCGCACTCTATCGCCGAAGCGTCGTCCATCACGCTGTCAAACGCATCCCACTTTACTCCAACTTCCCTGTACAACCTTGTTGTTCTGATTGCCGCATTTACCGGGGACCTGCCGGCCTCGTACATTACGTACTCGTGATCCGACAGGCTTCCCTCCTTGAGCCTCCAGCTTGTAATATTCACTCCCTTTGACAGCGTGATGTCCACCCAACTTCTGCCTGTATTAGATCTATACGTGGAGCCGCTGTTCCATTCATTCTCAACTTTCAGATCACAGCATGCAATGACTTCAAGCATCCTCTCTCCTCTGTCATCACTCTGATCTCCGCCCCAGCACTCATTCTTCGCGTTAAAATCACCTCCTAGTATCAGTCCCTTTTTGTAACGGTTTACAATCTTCCCAATCAGACTCAACTCTTCGTTCACAGCCCTGAAGGGTTCCCAGTACATATTCACCAGCCATACATCCTCCCTCAGGCATCCTATCCTCACAACCATGCAGTTCACGCTATTCCACTCATCTATACTCACGCACTCCCAGCTCCTGTTATTTACAATCGTCAATACTTTCGCACCGTCCCCTATCCAGTACGTTCTGCATCCATCCCATCCGACAAGGTCCCGGCACGGCTCCTGGACCAACACTATATCAACATCTTTATCTCTCACAAGTTGTTGCACCGCGCTTGTTGCCGCTCTTCCCCTACCCACATTGATTTGTAGAATCTTGATTCTATCTATCATGGAAGCGCTTTAGGGCAACCTCCACCCTCCGTCTTAGCACCGGGCAACAACTATCCAGGGCCGTGTGCCTTGTTTCCCTAAACTCGGCTTTCACACAGTTGCTACATCTGGGCATCTGTGATGTGCAATCCCGCTGGAAGTGCTCTCCCCCACATTTAAAACATTCCTCTTTCGCTTCGCAAAACTTGCTCACGTGTCCATACTCGTTGCATTTAAAGCACCTAACTACGTTGATATCTTCCTCGACAAATACTTTCACAAAATCAACATTCAGCCTTCCCGTTTTCATTATTTCGTTACAGATAACCGTGTTCGTTTCTATAATCCAAGTTTCTCTATCCTTGTTTCTACAATTTCTCCGCGCGACCACCCTCAGGTTCTTCGCCAAATTCTCACCTCCGCCAGTTGCCTCCAGTAACTCCTTTTTCTGCTTAGCAACTAACGGAACTATCTCCTCGGTCTTATAGCCTCTATCGACACCCGTTATTAACAATCTGCGGACCCTGTCCTGGCCGCCGCTTTCTAGAACCGTAACGCCATCCGCGTCAGTCGCCGCCTTCACTATCTGTTCCCCTTGTAATTTGGAGCATGCTTCGACAATCACCCTCTCCTCTCGAAGCAGCCGGACTGCTTCTACGGCCCCACCCACTAACTGAGGAGGCATGATTTCCATCAGTCTCCTTTTTGCCTCTTTAATAGTTTTGGCTCCTTCAATTCTTAGCATGATTTCGGCCCGTTCTTTCTTTGGGAGCTCCCTCCGCTTGGGAGCTTCCCTGACTATCCTACCGGCTGGTCCCATGATGACCCATTCACCGGATTCTACCGGGATCTTTCTCCCCCTATCTGCCGCAACTAACGTCGCCGCCCCCGCGTACGTTTGCGCCTGAGTTATATCCTAAGCCACAGCCTTCCTTGTGACTGTACGGGGGACCGTTCCCGTTTTCTCTTTTGCTTTTTTCTGCCATAAAATGCCCTGATCTTTTACCGTGCTCGGACCCGCCACGATACCGGCCGCCTTAACGGAGTCGATCGCTCCCGTGCTCTTCGGTACGCTCGGGCCCACCAACACCCTGCTTGCCTTAAGGGCCTCAAACTTTTCATCTACTTTGTTCACGAGCTCCCTCCCCATTGACTGGGTTTCCCTAATCATACTAGCGACCGCATCCTCGATCACTTTTACATGGTGGTCTCTCTCCAGCTGCATTTTGTTAACTAATCTATCCTGCAGCTCATTATAGGCCCTCGTCAATGTCGTCAACGCATTCGCGACATTCGCCTTCTCCGCGGTATTGAACAAGATCTTAGTGCCGCTCATCCGAGTCGTTGACTCGCGGATCAGTTCCACGGCCCTGTTGAAGACAGCACCAGAAACTTCACCGACCTTCTCGGGCGACCATTCTGTTCTGGCCTTTTTACCGCTATTTTCACTGGAGGATCGAGGTCTAACCTCGGCCTCCATCGTGGTATAGGTCCGCGCTATACCCCTACTCCTAGGCGGCGAGTACACCACTGCCCCTCGCACGCCGAATCCTGCCTCTGTCGCAGGATCCCTAACCGTCGCCCGCCCTGCGACTGGCCCGCCCTCCGCGCCCGACGCGACCTCCGCGTCCTCTACCTCCACATCTACAGTTTTGTTTAAAGAATCCATTATTTATTCGTGTTATTTCGTCCCGTGATTGACCCACCGCCATGGATGCCCAATTTGGACCTGGACAGTAGCCACCCTGAGAGTGGGGTGCCCAGGTAGCCTTATCACGGGAAAAAGCAAGCTCGTTAGGCAGTGATCTAAAAGTCCGACAATGTCTGCCGGATCTAATAGAAACCCGTGATCCAGCCGGTGGTTGTAAAGCACCAACTTTCACAGGGTTACCCCCAACGCCGCTTCCTAGCGCTAAGCCGATTGACCGAATTTCGCGATCCGAAACGGCCGCCCGTCTTCCGCGAATCACGAGAGGCGAAGAGGTGTATTGTTCAGCATCGTCCCGCAGGTACGTGCTTCCCTCAACCTCCAACTCACTCTTTTCCGCAGTCACGGGTCGCCCCACACTGCCAACATGGGGGGAACCCCTACTCTCACTTTCATTCCACATGCCTGTGCTATCCTCTTTGCCCACGTGTGCAAGCACCCGGCCCCAGGACGCGAGTCACAGGGACCGACCTAGTTCGCAACACCAGGTCGTGTGTTGGCGGTTAGAGGTGGCCGCCAGCTTAAAGGGATCGCTGAGTTCGCCATACCCATTCCCAACTATAGCTTTTGCCGGAACCCGCCCGAGCTACAGCCAGGCCCTTGCGTAGCTTGGAGACCCTCGTGTTCGCCACGTCCGCACCTGATCAATAGACCAGGCCACCTTAGGGAGCTAGGGTGCCTCGGGCTTGCCACCCCCGTGCCCAGTTACAGTTTAACCAGGCCCCTGCGGAGCTAGGGTACCTCGGGCTTGCCACACCCGTGCCCAGTTACAGTTTAACCGGGTCCCTGCGAAGCTAGGGTACCTCGGGCTTGCCACGCCCGTACTCGATTATAGTTTAATCGAGCCCCTGAGGGGCATGGATCGTAATTGCCGTTGCAGAACGACGCCCACCCGCCTTTCGGCATCGGGCCGAAGATCCTCCCACTACCTTCGGAAACAACTGCCGAGGTAACCCTGCCTCCTCCTCTACCTCACCGTGGAAAATTCGTCTCTGTACTAGCTCGTTTGTACCTTAGTGTTCGTCATATCATGTCTGTATCCTTTTTCGGTTGCAACTCACCTCTCGCTATTATTCTGATTCTTCATCCTCTTCCAGCATCTCATCTGCCATCTCATTCCAGATCTTAACCACCCTCGAGTCAACTAACTCTTGAGACCACTGCAGTTCAGCTGCTGCCAGTTTCTCTTCCGCTCTTGCCCTCGCTTCCGCTCTTTTCACCATCGTGCAGTTCTCTAACATGTGCGGTCCTGTCTCCGGGCCCTCACCACACACGCACTGGTCCATCTGAACGTTCCCCAAACGGAATCGCTTCAGATATGCCAGAAACATGCCGTGCCCCGTGACAGCCCACACGAGCCTTCTCCCGAAGTTCTTGTAAGCTAGGCTCACAGTCTTACATCGGGTCCACGTGCTTCGACCGGTCTTATTCGTGTCCCATTCGTGCTGCCATTTGGCTAACATTTCACCGAGGGCCTCCCCTTTCAGGAGGGCCCTAGGTAAAAAGTCCTTTTTCACCACCTTAGTGCCGCTTTTAATTGCCTTCCTAGCACTCTCATCCGCTCTTATATTCCCCGGGACTCCTGAGTGCCCCTTGCACAGTAAGAAATTGATAGAAACATTTCTTTCTCTCGCCTCGGTTATTGCCTTATATGCCTCCGCAGCCAATCTACTCGTTATCTTGCCTGCACCTAGTGCAAGCAGAGCACCCTCTGAGTCTGTCACTATGTTCGTTATTAAGTCTATCCCTGTGTTAGCATCTGCTCTTATATCGCCACTCGAACCTTCCTCTACAGCCTTCCAAATTGCTCTCATCTCCGCCTGATGCGAAGTCATTCTCCTATCGAGTTTCTCAAGTCTTTCGACCCATAGTCCATCCACTCGCTCAACCACCGCTGTTCCGGTGCCCCCTTCCCCTTTTGCTCCGTCCACGTAGAACGTCCTACCTCCACCGAGCTTTGCCTCATCATATCTCGCATACTCTAAATTCCCCCTGAGCGAGGGATGAACAAACTCATCGCCCCTTGGCGTGCGATCCATCATTGATCCCTTCGCCTTGCTATGCAACCTAAACCTTCTATCCGCCTCCAGGTACAACGGAGGGATCCCCGCTATTACCTGGAGAGCGGAAGTTGGTGCTGTTCTGTACGCGCCGGTTATGTGAAGCAAGAAGGGTCTCTGGGCCGCACTCAAGTGCCTTCTAATCCTGGTGTCTTTCTGTCTGGATCCCCATATCTCGCTCGCGTACAAGAGCATGGGGACCACCGCTTGATGATAAATCAGACGCCTGGCTTCGATCTTAGTGCCCCAGGTCTTTCCCGCCACCATCATCAGCCTATTACCGATCACGCACGCTTTCCTCCTCACCTCTATCGCGTGCTGGACCCATAACAGCCTTCTGTCTATAGTAATTCCCAGATATCTCATCGATTCTTTGGTCTCGATCGTTAGTCCACTCATTCTAACGACCGGCTCCACGATTTTCCTAGTTCCTGAATACAGGAACAGAGCTTCAGTTTTCGTCATGTTATACTCCAACTTGTTCTCTATTCCCCATTCCTCACATAGGTGCCAGACTCTTTCCCACTTTCTCTCGACCTCTGTCTTGTTCCGCCCAACGATCAAGATGATCTGATCGTCGGCATATGCCTGGAGAAGCCCATCTTCCATCGCTTCTCCAACCATACGGAACCAGCCTTCCATGACTATAAGCCACGCTATAGGACCGATACAGGACCCTTGCAGGCACCCTCTATCGGTCCGACATGTTACCGCCCCAGATGTAACCTTTCTGTCTTGGAAAAGTCCTGCACCACAGCTCCTAGGTCACCCGGACACCCCTTCTCCCTTAGGAAGGAGAGTATGCCCGGATACCACGCCGAGTTGAATGCGTTCTTCACGTCGAGCGCCACAACTAAACACTGCAGATGAGCGTTCCTATACCTTTCCACTTTCTCTAAGAGGGAAGCTGCCGCCATCACAGTCCCTCTTCCTACTCTAAACCCGAACTGCTTTTCGGAATAAAGCCCCTTGCTTTCCATCCAGTGGCTCAATCTCTTTGCGATGACTTTGTCGAGCCACTTTCCTATTACTGGCAATAGGCATATGGGCCTAACACCTTTTCCCCCAGCCTTCGGGATCCAGACCACCCTGGCCCTCTTCCAAATTTTCGGGAAGCACCCTTCCTCGAAGCATTTTCTGAAGACCAGAGTGACCCATTCTAGGCAAACTTCCGCCATTTTAGCGACCACACTGCTCGGCACTCCATCTTGGCCTGGAGCCCTGTTTGGTCTCACCTCAGCAGCGGCGCATCTCACCTCATCTGCGCTTATCAAATGGTCTTGTTCATCGCTCCATGACCCTTCGCTAATTTGCCTTATACCTCTGTGGTATTCTCTTTCTCCCTCCATACTGTCCCTTGGGAAGTACTTATCCAGCAGTTCGGCGTCAATTTCAGACTCAGTCTCAGCCCAAGTGCCATCGGCTCTTTGCACCGATTCCGTTGCTTTCGCCTTCCTTGTTGTGCCTCTGAGAATCTTATAGGCGAGACCCCAAGGATTATCCTCGGAGCTCGTCCTACAAAACTCCCTGAAAGCATCCTGTCTCGCTTTTTGTATGGCCTTCTTATACCTGTTCCTTTCTGCAACGAAATCGCTTTTCGCAATCTGTCTTTCGACATGATCCCTCAACTCTTGCATTTGTTTCCTTAACCTTCTGCACTTCCTCCTCTGACTCGCTAGATCATCATTCCACCAGCTGTTATCGGCGTATGGCTTTGTCCCAACTTTGCATCTTTTCATGGCCTTGATACAGGCATCCATGCACCCATTCTGCAGACTGGTCCCTGCGTCCTCGGCAGTTCCTATCGCTATGCTCCCAGCGTGCTGGGCTTCCCATCTTTTGATCTCTGTCTCAAACGCCTCCCAGTTTACACCGTGTTTTGCAAACATTCTAGTTCCTCGTGTGGCCTCTTTCTCTAGCGACCCACCAACAACATATGATATGTATTGGTGGTCGCTGAGACTGCCCTCTAGAATCTCCCAGCCTCTTACATTGATACCTCTATGTAATGTCAAGTCCACCCAACTTTTCGCCCTTTCGGTGCGAAAGGTAGGTTCGCTATCCATCTCGTTTGCTACAGAGATCCCGTCCTTCATGATGACTTCCAACACTTTATCCCCCCTATCATCACTTTCCATCCCGCCCCAACACTCATTCTTGGCATTGAAGTCGCCCCCGATGACGAGTCCTGAGGGGTATCTCGCCACCAGGCTACTCAACTTCGCTAGTTCACCATCCACATTTCTAAATGGCTCCCGGTAGGTGTTCACAAGAACAACCTGGCCTTTTCCTGTCTCGATCTTAACCACCACCCAGTTAATATCCGACCATTCAACTAGCTCCACAATGCCTCCCACACCGTTCTTTACTACTGTCAATACTTTTGAATCTTTGGCACCTCGGAACTCTTTCATTCCACCCCAGCCCACAGAATCCCTACATGGCTCCTGAATCAACGCCACGTCAATGCTCCTGTCCTCCAACTCTTTTTGCAGGGCAGCCGTGGCTGCCCTGCCTCTCCCCATATTGGCTTGTAGTATGTTAATACTAGCCATTTAACTGTCGCATTGCCACCTCTATCCTCCTCCTAAGGATTGGACATTCGGCGTCGGTGGCGCTATGTTTCGTGTTAGGCCGGCCTGCCCTAAAGCAGTTGCTACACCTGGCCTCTGGTTCTTTACACACACTAGCAAAGTGTTCTCCTCCGCAGAGTCTGCAATGCACTCTCTCTTTGCACACTTTCTTTGTATGCCCGTACCCGTTACATTGGAAGCACCTCAACACGTTGAGGTCTTCCTCCACAATTATCCTCACATAACCAATATTTATCATGCCTTTTTGCATGATTCTATCGGCCATTGTCGGTTCCGCTTCCACAATCCAGTTCTCCCTGACAGGATTTCGACACTTTCTTGCCATAATAGGCATTAAAACCTTCCTGGCCTGGTCCTCTCCCCCAGCCGCCTCTACCAGGTCTCGATTTTCCTCGCAAATGTCGTTCATTAGATCCTCTTTGCTCATTCCGCTATCCACACCAGTCAGGATCAACCTTCTCATCCGTTGACCCTGCACTGTCACTTTTTCTATTATTTCCCCGGCCTTCTCTAAGGCCTTGGAGACCTTTTCTCCCTGTTCTTTACTACTGGCACCGATGGTCACCGGCTTCTCTCCGGTTAGCCTTATTTCCCTGACTCCACCACCAAAGTCCTCTACCGATGTGAATCTTTTCAGCATCTCTTTCACCTCTTTAATCCCGCTAACCTTGTCCTTCAGGGCTACTTTGACCTCCACTGCCCGACCCCTGACTGTGTCTTTCATGGTTGCCTCTTTAGTGAAGCGCCCAGCCGGCCCCATCTTCACCCACTGGCCCCCGTCCGATATAATCGGTATGGTTGCCGTGGTCAACAAAGATGTCCGCTGGCTGGCGCTTCCACTCGCTACCAGTATGCCTGTTTGCGCCGTCGAAACAGACGCATACGTGGACTTAGCACCCGTTTGTTTAGGTACCGCACCGGTCGCAGCCCTGGGTTGGACCCGGAGCGCCTCAAGGCCTTGCCTCATCTCCGCAAAGCCCGACTCAACCTTAGCCACTAGAGCCTCTGCTGCTCTCTTGTTCTCCGCCATTAGAGTCTCGATGGCCTCATTGATTTCAGTTACCTGAACGTCTTTCTCCTGGTCAAGCCTTTCTTGAAGTCTTGCCATAACTGTATTAAAGCTCTGCGTCATTGCATTCACACACTTAAGTGCCAGATCTTTCTCGGGCATACTGAACCTTACTGCCCCTGAGGTCCCAGTTCTCCCAATGGCCTCTCTTACTCCGTCCGCTCCACGGAAAAATGCACTCGACACCGATTCCATCGAAATGGCACCGGTGTCCTTATCGGTCTCGGACCCCTCGTCTACCCTCTTTCTCTTTGTGCCGTCCGAGCTGGCACTGGCCACACTCGCTACACTAGATACGCTAGGCGACCGACTTCGCTGCTGTTCTTCATCAGCCAACGTCTGCGTCACCGCTCTTGCCCTAACAGGAGAACGCGATACTCGTCCTCCCGTTACGAACCCCTCCACCACTGGTGGGGGCCCTCTCTCCTCCTCGTGATCCTTCCCAGGATCGCCTACTAAATCCTTTTTAGTCGCCATAATAATTTTAATAAAATTCATCTCCGGGCTGGCCCACCGCCACGGATGCCCAAATTGGATCCGAACAGTAGCCACCCTGCATAACAGAGTGGGGTGTCCGGATAGCCATAACCCTCGATATAGTCTACTCGGGGGGAAAGTCAGTACGTTTGCACATACAGCGCAGTACACTTTTGCAGTGACCACAACCGTTGATCCTGCCCGGATAGTAGTAGCTATCCAAGCTATCACAGGGCACCCCCCCCCGCCGCGTCCTCACGTTTACCCGCTTGACTGGTCCAGCGCTATCAACCAGCCGCCCGTCTACCCAGAATCACGAGAGGCAAAGGCGTATATTTCTTCCGCTCGACC
Organism: Dascillus cervinus; assembly: GCA_949768715.1. NCBI lineage: Eukaryota > Metazoa > Arthropoda > Insecta > Coleoptera > Dascillidae > Dascillus > Dascillus cervinus. Next base: position 14,008,472 of record OX458320.1, on the reverse strand, counting down.
CGCAGGTACGAGTTTCCCTCAACGCCCAGCACACGCTTCTCCTGGTTACGAGTTGCCCCACACGGGATTACATGGGGGAAGCCACATCGCTCCACCTTGCCTGTGCTATCCCCGTTACCCCTGAGGGGCAGTGGGAAATTGAAATGTAACATTTTATACAGGAGACCTTCGTGCCAGACCTTGTCGAAGGCTTTCGCAATGTCGAGAAAAACAGCACCGGTGTACTGTTTGTTATTGAACCCGGAACTTATGTATTCCGTTAAGCGGTGAATCTGATCCGGTGCAGAGTGTTTTTGTCGAAACGCGACTTGCTCCGGCGGGATTATTTCGTGTTCTGACACTACTTCGTTGATTCGTGTCAGAATGCAGCGCTCCGCTGCCTTGGCGAGACAGGAGAGGAGGCTGATGGGTCTGTAGTTCTGAGGGAACTTCAGATCCTGACTGGGTTTCGGGATGCAGGTGACATACGCGAGTTTCCAGCGATCTGGGAAGTGGCGAAGCCGGAGCATTCCGTTTATTATGGCCAAAAGATGTGCAATTGCCTTCCGAGGCAAATTTTTGAGTGCGCGATTAGTTATGCCGTCATAACCTGGGGCTTTACGGGGGCGGACTGGGGCGATGTAATCGGTGATTTCGTTGTAAGTTGCGAAACGTATCGCACCTACATCCGGCGCTCTGAGGGAACGTCGAAGAAATCTGTTTACGTTTTCAATGTGATCTAAATTCGCGTTTTCATAGTTCGGACTGAATTGGCGTTCGTAATTATCCGCGAATGCCTCGGCCTTTTCAGCCGGGGTGTGAACTATGCCGTTCTCGCCGTGTATCGGGGGCATGGGGCGGCGGTCGGAACGAAGAATTTTCGACATCCTCCAGAGGGAATTGTCGTCGGTTGTCAGGGAGGAAACGCGAGCGTTCCATCGCTCGTTCCTGAAGTTTCGCAATGCAATGCGAACTTCTGTCGCGAGTTGGTTTGCACGACGTTTGTCGGGCGGGAACAGAGTACGTTGAGCGATTTTTCGCGCTCGGTTTTTCTCCCTGATCAAATCACGGATGTTTTGTGGAATGACGGTATAAGCGGCTGGCCGTTCCGAAGTACGGGTCGCCGCTCGGAGAGAGGATTTGATGTGATTTTCGAGGTTGCGTACTGCAATCTCGAGGGAGCGCTCGGTTGTAATTCGAGGGACAGATGGGATGTTATTTTTCAGGTGATCCGTGAAGCGGATCCAGGAGACGTGGTGGGTCTCTATGACGTCCCTGCGGTCGTCAAGATTCCCAAGCACGAGGAGAACCGGGTTATGATCGGAACTCAGATCGGATTCCGATGTGAGTTCCCATTGGAAGGGAACGTTTTTGAAAATGGCAGTGTCGAGGACGTCGGGGAGTCCGCGTTCAGGAAAACAGGTAGGTTCGAGAGGGCCGTCTACTAGGACATCGTTCCGTCGCGCCTGATAATAATCTAAAGCGTTTCCGCTCGCATTGGAACGCCGACTGTTCCAGGCAGGGTTTTTACAATTTAAATCTCCCGCTACGATCACGGGGAAGTCTGTTTCAAGTAAGAGATCAAGGTCTGGGATTTCAAGTCTCCTGTTTGGTGGTCTGTAAGCTGAGACCACCCGGATAGGGCCGGCGATGGCGGTGTCTACCACAACGATGGTGGCTTCGAGGGACGCGAGTTCAGGCGTTGTTTGTCTATAGTGTTTTATATTGTTACGAATAAATATCGCGGTGCCGCCGCCTTGGCGACCGTCGGCACGGTCGTCTCGATAAATTTTGTAATTCCGTAATTTTGGATCGCGGTCACCTGGTTGCAGGTGAGTTTCGCTTACGAGAACGAGGTCGAGCTGGAAGCGTGATGAAAATTCTTCCAGCTCTTGGTGTCGCGAGTGTAAACCGTTTGCATTCCAAAAGGCTATGTGTATAGTGTCGAGTGTTCTGAGTCTATTTTGATCCATTAACAATTTTGGAACAGTGACAGAAGGTCTGGGACGCACGATAGGATCGCGAACTGTATCGTGTTTTCATTTGCTGACGTGATTTTTTCCGCGCATGATTTAAGCACGGTTTTGAGTCGGGTTAGGTCGATTTTGCAGAACAATTCTATCAGAGTCGATAGAATGTTCTGCGACGAGAACTGTGGGGGCGGTTGGGGCTTTGGGGTGGGTTTGGGTGCTGGGGCGGCATTTGTCGCGACTTTTGCGTACGGTAGAGATGGAACTACCGCACGCGGTTTCGGGGTCGCGTGAGGCGCGGTTTGGGGCCTTGGAAGGGGGGCGTTCCTAAGGGGGACGGGTGCGCGAGCGCGCATTTTCTGGGCTATGGGACAGCCTCTGTAACTAGCGGGGTGATTTTCTCCGCAATTTGCGCATTTCGCCGGTGTGTCGCGACTTTTTGTGCACGTAGCTGACTGATGGTCAGCGCCGCACTTGACGCACTTGGGGATCGCGCGACAGCAAGTTTGGCCGTGGCCAAACTTTTGACAACGGTGGCACTGGGTGACACCGGTCGGTTTATTTTTTGGTTCGACTGTGACTGACATCATAGACATAAATTACTACCGTTCCCGGTGCCTACCCGCCTCTCGGCTTTAGGCTTTACCCCTTCGTCCAACCCCCCAGTAACGGAAACACCGTCAAGGTCACCCGTCCTCCAACCTCGACCTCGCCGTAGGAAAATGTTAGCGGGGGGGGCCACCACCCACATGTGGCCCCTCGCTCATTCATCCGTTCTCTCACTCTTTCAGCAACTCATCCGCTAACTCGTTAAAAACTACTAACGTCTCTATCGTGTCTTTTTCCGTTCCGCCTAGGGTTCGTGGCCACTGGAGTCCTTTCTCCGCCAACTTTGTTAGGGCTTGGTTTCTTATAGTAACTCTGTCCGGCACTGTACATTCACTCAACACGTGTCCACCAGTCTCTTGTCTGCCGCACTCACACCGGCCCGTCACTCCCGGTTTCAACTTTTTATGTACGCATCAAAAGGCCCATGCCCCGTGAGGAGCCATCCCAGTCTACGCCCGATTGCTCGAGGCGTGGTCGCGACCTCCGGCACCCATCTCCACAACTCGCGCCCTGTCGTGTCCTCATCGCAACTTCGGCCCCACCACGTCCGGGCCTCCGCTGTCCACTTGTCCCTGAGGGCACTCGCGGTCATCACATTGTACACGCGCACCCCCACACTCTCTGCCACTACTCTAGCCGCCGCGTCGGCTCTCATTGTCCCCTCTAAATGGTCTCTTCTCCTACAAGCTCGTAGGCGCACGTGCCTGCCCCTTTGCTCGAGGTTCACTATTTGTTTGTAAACTTGAGCCACCACGTTATTGCCCGCACTAACCGCACATATAGTTTGGAGTGCTGCCTCGCAGTCGGTCACGATGGTGAAGCTCCCGCGACCTCTGGCCCCACTTTTGACTGCCATGCCTATGGCGTGCACTTCCGCCTGGACCGACGTCATTTCAACCCCAAGTTTCTCTCCCTCGGTTGTCCAGGTGCCTTCCGTATACGTGGCTATAGCCGCCCCTACGCCTGTTGCAGTCTTTGAGCCATCCGCGAAGATTTCCCTCCACCTCGGGATTTCTTCCGGGTCATGTGTTCTCCATCTTTTGATGGCCCTTAGCGCTGGGTGCACCAGTTCCGCCCCATGGGGCTTTCTCTCCACTATGCGTTCGGCCCTCTCGTCCTTCATCCCTGATCGTCTATAGCATTCAAGGTGTAAAGGGAGGACACCGGCCAACACTTGTAACGCCGACGTTGGTGCTGTCTTATAGGCCCCTGTCATGCTCAGTAAAAATGGTCTCTGCGCCGCGTTCAGGTGCCTTCGCACTCTTCCATCGTTATACCGGCATCCCCATACGTCGCCTACATACATGATCATGGGGAGGATTGCCCTCGTATAGATCATCCTCCTGATATCTTTCTTTACTCCCCAGGTACCGCCGGCCACCATCATTAGTCGCCTTCCGATGGTGACTGCCTTTCGCCTGACTTCCTGTGCGTGCTGCACCCACAGGAGTCTTCTGTCGATGATCAGGCCGAGGTACTTGATAGCTGGCCTTAGGTCAATGCTGCAGGTTTGATCTAACCGGAGATCCGGTTCTACTACCCCTCTGCTAGTTTTGGTGCAGGCCATTGCCTCTGTCTTTATAAGGTTATACTTGAGTTTATATCTCTTGGCCCATTTCTGGCATTGCTGCCATGCCGCTGCCCATTGTCTTTGGACTTCGTCGCGGGTTCGGCCTGTCACGATGAGCACTTGGTCGTCGGCGTAGGCTTGCGCCTTCCCTGCGACCAAAGTCCTCCCAAGTCTCTGGAACCAGTCCTCCATGAGTACCAGCCATATAACTGGGCCCATGCACGAGCCCTGTGGGCATCCCAGGTCTACTTCCCTCCACTCGACGCCTGCCAGTACGGCTCGATCTTGCAAGAAGCTCTGAATGGTTCTTCCCAGGTCTCCCGGGCACTCGTTTTCCTTGAGGAAAGCCGTGATCGCTGCGTGCCATGCCGTGTTGAAGGCGTTGGCGATGTCCAAAGTCACGACGCAGCATATGCGCCCCTGGTCCCGCCATTTGGCGATGTTATCGACGAGTTTCTCGACAGCTCCGGCCGTGCCCCTCCCGGTCCGGAAGCCATACTGTCCATCCGACAGCAGGCCTTTTGTCTCAAGCCAGTGCCCCATCCTGGCGGCGCATATTTTGTCCAGCAGCTTACCCAGGACTGGTAGCAAGCACACTGGCCTCACGCCCTTTCCTCCAGGCTTCGGTATCCAAACTACTCGAGCCGTTTTCCACACTCTTGGGAATATTCCATCCCTCATGCACGCCCGAAAGACCTTGGCCACCTTGTCCCCCCACTTTTCCGCGACCCTCTTCATCACGGTTGTGGGGATCCCGTCTTCTCCTGGCGCTTTACCGCTTTGGAAGCTGCCCGCCGCTCTTCGGACTTCGTTCGTCGTTACCGGTGTATCGCTTAACTCGCTCCAAGGGCGCTTGGCCGCTTCCCTGACTTCGGCGTGATCTTCGCTTTCCCCGTCCCGGCTGTCCTTCGGAAAGTACTTCCGGAGCAGTTCTGCGTCGATCTCCGCCTCCGTCTCCGCCCATGTGCCGTCCTCTCTCTGCAGAGCCTCCACCTTTTTTGCCCTGCGGGATCCGTATCTCATAATTTTATAGGTGAGGCCCCACGGGTCTCCCTCGCTATTATCCTCGCAGAACCGTCTGAAGGCAGTTTGCCTGCTTTTATGTATCGATTTCTTGTACTCATTCCTGGTTTCAGTGAAGGCACCTTTTAGGGTTTCCCTCCGCTCGGGGTCCCTCTCCCCCTGCATGGCCCGCCTTTTTCTCCTGACCTCTTTGCGCAGTCTGGTTAGGTCACTGGTCCACCAGGGGTTACTTTTCCTGTCGGGCTTTCTAATCTTTCGCCTCCTCATCGCCGTGTAACACGCTGAGAGGCAGGCCGCTTGCAGTTCTTCTGCAGCTCTTTCGACTTCTCCGACTGGTATGGGCCCTTCTAGGCGCGTTGCATCTTCCGCCATTACCATGTCGAAGGTCTCCCATTTAACTCCAGCTTCGCTAAAGAGTCTAGTACCTCTGTCCGTCGCCATCTCTGGGCTGGCCGTGACTTCGAACAGGATGTATTGGTGATCGCTGAGGCTCCCCTCCTTCACCCTCCAGCTCACAACCTCCAGCCCCCTGCTCATCGTCACGTCCACCCAGCTGCGGGCCCGGGTCGTGAGGAAAGTTGGCTCTCCGTCATACTCATTCTCTACGTTCAGTCCCCCTTCAATGGTGGCTTCGAACAGTCGTTCACCTCTTTTGTCCGTCTCGCGACCGCCCCAGCACTCGCACTTGGCGTTAAAGTCGCCTGCTGCCAGTATACCGCTTTTATATTTCCTGGCCACGGTCACCAGTTTGTCCACATCCAAGTCGACATTTCGCTCCGGCTCCCAGTACGTATTTACCAGAACGACTTCTCGCTGGCCGCACTCCAGCCGGACCACTGTCCAATTCTCGCTATCCCACTCTGTCAGGCCCGTGCACTTCCACTCATTCCGTCGCACCACCGTGAGCACTGTACTGTTTTTGTCTTTTCGGAAGGTCTTTGCGGACCCCCAGCCTGCCTCGTCCCTGCATGGCTCTTGCACCAAAATTACGTCTAGGGACTTTTCCATGGCCATTTGCTGGACCGCTGTTGTGGCCAGCCGCCCTCTGCCCACATTTATTTGGAGCACCCTTATGGTATTATCCATGGGTGATCCTGAGTGCGGCCCCAAGTCTCTTTCTATATTCCGGGCATCTAGCGTCATCGCTCTGATGCCTTGTGTCCCTTAGCCTGGCTCCTGCGCAGTTACTGCAGCTCGGGCTGTTTGTGACTGACATCAGTCCGAACCTCTTTAAATCAAAAATCGCGGTTTCGTTGCGCGGGAGAATGACCATGACGAGTCTCATCGGATCCTTCGTGATCCGATGAGTTAAACGGTGGACCGCCACCGGGTTGAATTTACATTCCTTGAGATATGTAGCAATCTCCTCGTTGGAGATTGTTTCTAGGATACCGCGGATGACAACTTTCAGGGGTTTCTCATCCTGGAGTTGGTAAGTGTGGTACGGGATGTCGTGATCATTGAAATGTTTGACGGTGGCCCTGTAATCTTCGACGGTAGCCGGGTTGAGGCGTATTCCCTCGTTTATCGCGCGCGCTTTAGTAATTGTAATTTTCCGCGACATAAGCTGTCCGGAGATTTGCGTGAAATTCTCCTTTGTCCGGAGAATGATTGGCGGGACGCGGGAGGTGAGGGCGGTGACGGGGCTTTCGGTGGCTTCCATCTCTTCGGAGAGATCGGTGGCGGGGGCGGTGGCCAGGGGGGCGAAAGAGTTGGAGATTGGTGTGGGAGGGACTGGCGGACTGATGGTCCTTTGTCGCTTGGAATTTTTTGGATATGAAAAACCGTCGGTGTCCGGACCGGCAGTTTGTCGCGAAGTTGAGGAGGTTTGGGGGGCGGGGAATTCCAGGTCCATAAGGGACGGAATTTTTGAGGAATTTGAAGATGATCGCGAGTTAGTCGATTCGGAGTCGGATTCACCGCTGTCCGACCGATCGTCGGGAGAGTCGGGCGGATCGCCTTCTTGGGGCGGAAAGGCAACATTAAGAAGATGTGCAGATAGCGCGTGGATTTCTTTGGCGTCCTTGGCACCGGAGAATTTCGCGCGAATTTGTTCTATAAAGTGGGGGTCGATGTTCAATGTTTTATCGGAATGCGCCATTCCAACGGCGGTGCGTGCACACCGATGCACACACCACGTGTTCGACTACAACCACAAATTAATCTCTTAATTTGTGGTTTTTAACGGTAAAATAAATAATCTATGCAATCTGACCTTATTCCAGTTTAACCAAACCTTTACGATGAGAGAAAACACAAGAATTGAGAAATACTCGTGTGATCGTACGTCTGTCTCGTTCAACTGCTCGGGATCGACTGTATTAGTGTAGAATTGGAAAATTGCTTTAAATAATTATAATAGTGTTTTGTTTCATTGGTTTAATAAGGGGTTCGGTGTATTTACGGGATTTCTGACGTCATTTAGAAGTCGTTTGCGCCAAAAACAAGGCAAAACGTTGTCGCCTCCGAAAACGGAGGTCACAACGTTATATAAGAGGTGACAACGTACCTTAAGTGTAACGCGTTGGAGGTGACAACGTACCGTTCATGAATATATATATATATATATTATAAATCTACCTATCAATATGGCATCCTTTCACCTTACCTGGCATTGGGCGTCCACCAGAAATAATAACATATATTTAAATTTTACGGTGTATATAACGTCAGAATTGGATAAGAAACACAGAGCTGGCAAAATATTTGGCGTAAGTGTCATAGCAAAGGAGATTATACTATTAGGGTAATATGGCGACCTTTTATGTTACACACACTCTGACGTCCGGTGTATATTTTATCCTGCAGTGCATTGAGCGTCCTTTTGTATACAACAGTTAACTGCACGGTGTTGCCAAGTTTACGGTAGTACAAAATGATACGTATAATGAATTTTAACTTTTATAAAGCGGCTAAGATCGTACTTAAAGTCGATTAAAGTGGTCGTAAATTAATCTTTAATTTTTTACTAGCATTTAATTTGAAAAGATATGCATTTGAGAAAAATACTTTCATCCGTCTTTTAGATACAAATGACGCCAGTATAAATTGCACAATTCAAACAACAAATTATAAGAACACTATATTAACGTAAGAATACATTTTTAATACAAAATTAAAACAAAAATAAAAAACTAACTTTTACTGTAAATATTTTGGATAAAGACTTTAACTTGTTGCCATGTTCTATTATGGTATAAATCTCCAGTTTTAGAACGTAAGGTTTCGATTTCAGATTGTTTGGGAGGTTTTCTGTTTTTAATATGTTTTTTGAGAAATGTCTTTGCTTCGGATTTTTGATATTCTGTCCATGGCACTAATATTCGACTCTTTCCCTTAGACTTCTTATGTGGCAAGGCTGGTTGGCTTGTAGTTGCTTCATTTAAATTTTGTTGTTCGGCACTGAGCTCACTATTATCATCTTCTACGTTATTTTGATTTTCTTCAACATCACTTTCAATTTCTTCAACATCAATATCTAAATCTAAATCAATTTCATCTAAGGTTTTTCCTTTATATTGCGCGGCTTCTCCTTTTTCCATTAATAATAGAAGTTTAGAAATTTTGGCAGTTTGATACACGTCATCTGCTAGCCGATATACCTGTTTGTGTATATTTTGGGTGTGCCCCATAAATGTCGCCAATTGTTCTATGTCATTCTCAGACATACTAAATAATTGTGACAAAGTTGCCAAGTGTTTTCGCAATTTTGTTGACGTTAAACTTCTTGGATTTTTAGCTCCACACTTATGTACATATTTTTGAAATGTTTTATAACCAGTAATAGGGTTATTAGTTCCTATATTGGCAAATAAATAACTATTTTTGTCGTCTATAAAATTAGATCGCAGCTTTACCAATATATCAGTGTGCTGTTGTAAGTTGGTACTAAAAAGAACCGGAACTCCTCTGCCTCTTTTGCCTCGTATTACCACTCTTTTGAATTTTTTTAATAAAATTTTCTCGGTTGGTGATATGGCTTGAGAAAATTCTTCATAACTTTCACTATTGTTGGTATGTGTATAAATGTGAAGAGGCATACGCTGCAGTTCACCAACTCTTTTTCTGTTTAGCAGCAACAATCGACAAAATACCGTTTCGAGCAAAATTTTGTAAGCCGCCATATTATTTTCATTTTTATTTAAATTAGTAAAAGCGTCATCTGCTTTTTTCTGTAAATAATTTCTTAATCTTTTTAAATCTTGTGCTAGTGGTATCATAGACATTTTGTTCCATTTCTGAACATTGAGATCAGCTGCTGCTTTTGTTGAAATTTCAAATCTCCACGAGTTTTCTAACAATTGTTTGAATGTTGCAAAAACATGTTCTGCCTCCGCAGCGGCAACAGTTTGACCAAAAGACTTTTGCTTTAAAACACTTAACATTGCAATATCGCAGCACTGCTTTAATGCAGTTGCAATATTTACAGCATAAGTTGGGGATTCGTATTTATCATTAACTGAATCATATCTAGCAATATTTTTGGTGCATTGTACAAACAAGTCAAAATTTTCAGGATTTAAAGCATCCCATAAAGATTTTATTGAAGGTTTCGCTTCTTGAACTTCAAGCAATAGTTTTCCCAGTTCTCGCATTTTCCGTGAACAAACATTAATAAAATGTTTCTCTCGATGACATTTAATATAACGTGCTCCAAATAAACAAATCAACTTATCTCTTTTAATTGCTAACGATACTTTATCTGCATGCATTTTTGGAAATACCTTCTCCGCCAATTCTTTATCAACTTTGATGTGTCTAAGTAAAATATTTTGTGCATCTGTTAAATAAGACAACTCTGTACTTGGTTTACCAGAAACTGCTTTGCACCTTTTAATGTGGCGATACAATTGTTTTGAAGAATAATATCCCAAACAGTATTTACATGGCACGTAATTTGTTCGAAATGGTAAAGCTGTTTTTCTAACTGGCTTTTCGCATGATTGTGAATTTTTCACAAAGTTTCCTTTTTTTCTTAAAATTGCTAAGAGGACTTTTCGTTGTGCTGATTTAGGTGGTAATGCAAATATTTTTGCTACTTGAGTTTCATGTGAATGATTCCTGTTTATGTGACGTGCAAAGTTATTGACATCGGATTCGCAGTAAAAACAGAAATCAGTTGTTCGTACCCTTTTTGAATTATTTCCATATTTTATAGTCTTTTGTTTTGTGATGTCCACATCGACATTTGCAGTATTGTCTTGCTCAATTAGATCAAACGTTATTATATTTTGAATAGGAATGGGAATAGATAAATTACTTGATTCAAATTGAATATCTTGTGGAGTATCGCTTCTAATAGAGAGTTTCTTTTTTTTCTTTACGTGATCTATAAATTTCATTTAACAGGTTTTGCAATTGATTACTTACTATTGTAGTCACCTTTACAACTTTCACTGCTCGTTGATGATGAAGTTGAAGGAATATATTCTGTAACGTCTGGACTATATGGTTCTTCATAAGATTCTGATAGACCTACCGATGATGATTTCTTAACTATAAAAACAGAATTTAAAGTTTACAAAATTGAAATATTGAAAAATATAGTTTGAATAACTTTATTAATAGTTCAGACAAATTAGCCAAAAAAACACCAAATAATAAAAAATAATTTATATACCATTTGCTTTTTTTTAAATGAGCTCTCAGTATGATTAGATATGGGGAATAAAAAATTTTCCCCCATTATCGCTTTTAAATCACTACTCAAACCAAAAAATAATCTAACATTAAAATACTCTCCATAAACTTTCACACAACAAAGATTTTATGCTGCATAAAGCTCATGTCTGTAGAATTTTCGCAATTGATATTCACTATGTCAGTAACTCCGTACGTAACACTTTTCACCAAAACAGAATTTTGGCAGAATTATATGGCTTGCACAATGCTTTATGTGACCTATTAGTGGACATCTTGAAAATTGCATTAAATGACTGTAACTGATTGCTACTTTCCTTTTTACTAAGAGTTCACTTCGAAAAGTTTCAAACTATAAAGTCTTTTATTTAAAATAGCGTAGAAAATTTATAATCTATAATTAAATATCAATTTTGCATTATTCCGGATAAAATTAGTCATCCCAAGAAGTTCTTATTTGTGGCCTATTTTTTACGATAAATGAAAATCACCGGGAATTTAGAAACCTTGCAGGAAGTTAAAAATGAAGAAAGCCCACAGCTTCATCCAAATGTTAGAAATTTTAGTTGTCTAATATTGTGAAGTGTCGTAAACCACAACAAAAAGTATAGCGAAAGGGGAAAATTGGTTTATTAGCCGAACTGTAGTAGGTAGGTGTCGTCGAGATATTTTTTATTCATGTCGACAACGGATATGTTTTAAGAAAACTACACATATATAAGAAATGATTTAGTTGGATAACAAGTATCCAAAACAATTTTAGAAAATTTTAATTTTCAACTTACATTCCTCTGGAAGTGAAGTAATCCATTCTAAAATAAAAGATTTATAATTTAATTTAAATTTAATATGTAATTTTTATAGCATTTATTGAATATCTTTACCTACCTTCAATTAATGTATTGTTTTGCTTTCTTTCAATTTCTTCCTTGAGCATTTGTTGTTTTTTATTGTCCTCTTTACACAGTTTTACGATTCGTTTTGCACGTGCTGAATGCATTTTACTTTTTGAAAATCGGCCACGAACAGAAAAATACGATCACCTAATGGTAGCACCGAATATCGAACATAGTATTTAGTCCTACTCTCCCACTAATTCGAGATAAAATAATGATTAATAAGCTCAAAAACCGACGTTTGAAATTTTGCAAGTTATGTTTATATACCCAATTGCAAGTAGGCAAGTTGATTCCTTTACATTACCACCTGCACCAGGCGATAAGATATGCACCCCAAATTTTTGGGAAAAAAAATATTACCTACCCGTGGACTAGAAACTGTTCCAACTTTAAATCGATTTTTCTATGTAAAAAGTACCGAAAAATATGATGCAGTTTATGCTACTTAGATTCCTAACTGTGGAAAGATTTTGTACATTTTTATTTGTTTTCATATGAATTGCCTTGAATGCATTTTGGTTCCTTAAACTATCAATTATTACAGTTTAAGTAGAAGGTTGATAAAATTGCGGTGTTGTCCAGTTTAAGGACGTCACATTAACCGAAGAATAAAATATACACCCACCAGACGTCAGATAAGCGGTAACATAAACGATCCACATAATTGATATACGTATATTGCAAAAATCCGACGCGCTCTCTGCACGTAAATGTGCGGAACTAAATTATACAGTAAAATTTCATAAGTAGGTGGATACGACGTCCCCCTTAAATTTATTCCGCTATCTCCCCAACCCCTCAGGAGTTGTTTGCACTGAGTTGGGCATCTGACGTCCATATATGGACGTCACATAACGGTGGACGCCGCAGTGCATGTAATTATGCAATAAACGGACGCAGCATTGATAGAAGGACATATATATATATGTATTATATATATTATATATTTATATATATATTTATATTTATATATACACATATATAAACATACCATAAGCCCAACGTTGTTGATTTTATCCAAGTCCATTGCTACACAAGTATGGATACGCTAATAACACATTAAGTGCAGGCGAACTGTATTTATGGGAAAAATAGTGGAAGGGAAAGTATTCAACGTGATTAATATTTCAGGAATGTCAAATTCGGTATTATATCAGTATCATCACCTAAATTAATATTATTAGAGAATTCTACGGCACTTTATCCATTTGATGCGTCGATACTATAGGAAGCGAGTATGGTAAGGAAATCCTTCGGTAGACATGCGATATCTTCAGACGTCATAAGAGCCAAATTTTCAGTTTGAAAGTATATTTTGATTGATTTTTCCACTGATCGTGTACTATCCGCGCTGGTAAACCATGCTTTTAATAGCTTTACGCATGCAACAGCACAATTAAACTTTAATCCATTTCCATGGGATGTACAGGATGACTAATGAATAGAAAGCCTTAGTCCACAAGATTTGTAGTTCCTTGCGACATTTGAAGCGTCGGCTCAAATAACGTTGTAACTTACATTTTTAATACTTTTCAGGGGATGCAAAAATCAACGAACAATTTATTTGCCCTCTAACATGGAAAAACGTTGCATGCTGATAACAGTTATAACATTGTTTAATGCTATATGCATTCATTCTACGCAGATTTTGTATAGATGAACCTACACAGCATTTTACACACGAAACATTTGGAATAACGTTGTAACTGCTTTGTCACTTACAACGTTTTTCCAGAACTTGCACATTTTCTTAGAAGGTGCATCTGATACAAAATAAAAACATGTTGCACTATTAATGTGTATTGTTCAGTTTGAAACAATAAAACTAACAGCTAACTCAAAAAATGAAGGCTATCCGAATAAAAACACTAAGGCATAGAAGTAGAAAATTTATTAAGAAATACAATAGAAAAACTTATTGCTAGGCATGAGAATTTAGATAAAAGAAAAAGTGATATTCATTCTGTTATTATATTTTCGTAAAAAGGACGATAAACAGGGTCTAAAAATTGACACATATCTATCAAATTAGCCTTCTTAGCGGCTGAAATAGGTAATGGTTCCTCATATGCCAGAGGTACATCTTCAATGTCGGAAAAAGCTGAAATACTTGCTTTATATTTAGCAATATTTTTCACGATAGGAAAATTTTGCCAGGGTCTTAGTACATTGTGAGTTGTTCTTGTAAACAATGTGTTTGGGTCTTCAGAGCTTACTTTATTCGATAGTGATTCGGTAAGTTTAAATTTGGGATTTCTGTACAGAGTTTTTTCTACATTGGACAAGTCTTTAAAATCTTCCCTTTGCATGCATAAAACATTAAAAGGGTTGCTGTCTCTTGCATTGGCAATGACTTCCACCCACTGAGACGGTACAAAGACTTTCGCATTCTTTTTTTTTTCTATTAGGGAAAAATCCCTATCGCAGGGAAGGAATAGAAATTTTTGGTGTACCTCTGTGTAATATTTTAAGTCTACCAAAAGTTTTATAGTTGTGATCATACGCCAGTTATTGTTTTGGCCCACACATCTGTCTGACCATATTATTAATTTTCTTTCGCCTGTTTGTAATGGTTGGAACTGTTGTTTTACATACCGTAGTAAACATGATGAAATTTCTGTAGATCCTCGTTTGGCTACTGTTTCATTCCATAGCATCATAAACGCATTGTTGGATGCCGCATCATGTATATCCAAATTATAATTTGACAGTTGGCGTTGATAAAATACGCTGGAGTGATGTAAAGTGGGACAATATAGTATCTGTTGTAAATCCAAATATAAAACAAAAATATTAGAAGAATTATGTTCTGCCAGTTGCTTATCCTGCTTTGGCACGCATTTGGTGCAGCTGCATATTTTGTAATATTTTTTGCCTTTGTTCCTCTGTATCAGCAGCACATAACAGAATATAATGCTTGTCGCAAAATGTGCATGTGTCGCAACGGGGCAATCCAAATTTCAAGTTCATTTTTCTAAATATATCAGTGTACGTTCTGATTGATATGTTTTTGTGCTCCGGATGCTTCTCACAAAACAGTCTATATATTTTTTTAAAATTGAGTTCTTCAGATAGGAATTCTGTCGTAGTCTTAGATCGAGAATAGTGACTCTCTTGTTTTGGGAATGACAAAATATGTTCCCTGATCAACTCCTTGACAGTCACTGCAATAGCATGTGGTCGATTTGTATGACAACCCCGGCAATCTTTAATATCACTACCATTTTTTAATTTTTCTACTAAAATTTGCAATCTTCGTGGAGTTATTTTTAAGGTATCGGTAACCGTCTTTTGACAAACCCGTATCTTGTCGTTTTGAAGAGGTAGATAGTACAACACCGTACACTTACGACGTGGATTTGCTTCATTTCGTACTTTTGGGCGTATTGGTTCACGTATCGCTATACATTGATAAGCAAGCCATCGTGATTGTTCGTTGTAAGTAAGGGTTCGAAACTTTGCGAAAATATCACGTTTATTACCTAACAACTTTGCAGCAAAACATCCATTTCTACAGCGGCATACGACATTCTGCAATGATAGAGGAAATTCGTAATTATTATTTCCTATATTTATCTAAAGCTAGTAGTTAACTGCTTTAGTACATTTTTACTCTAATAATGCAAGTTTTTCAAACAAAATATAGTAGTCTTACACTAACGTGCCGTTTAAATTTCGGCGCCAGAATAGAACAGTTACAACGTTTTTCGACTTATCTCTTCGGGAGAAACTTTTGCTGGTATGATCTTCTTATTTATGCTACGATATTCCTCACCACAGTCCTTAGCTCGCTTAGATTTAATATGGTGCCACTGGGACACATTTGACTTGCCTTTTTTTACCCCGATTTAATGTATTTTGCAACGCAGATGACATCTCTACCGCTGCCATGATGCAACAACTTAACCTTAAATAATCTCGTACGGAACTACTTACAACGTTCTTCCACGGACATCGGCAAAATAACCAACTAAATATTTTTATTTGGGGAAGAATGAGTTAGAAAAAATATGTTTTTTCTAGCAGGCATTGGAACTACGTGCCATGCAACTATATTCCTCAAATAAACCCGACTTTGTAAAATATGCCAGTTGCAACGTTATTTGAGCCGACGCTTCATTTGTCTACGGCGATCTTAATGTTATCTTTTTTGATTGCATTATTCCGGTCCTTTATTGCTAACTGGCATCTTTTAATATGGGTTTGTAATATTTCTACTTGGTCTTTCAGCGAAACATCGTGGAACTGGGGAATTTCTTGGTTTATTTCACTAGACAACAACTGTGCATTTTCAACAAGTTGTTGTACCTTTTTCTGTTGATCTTTTTTTTTGGTTAATTTGGTGTGAACTATCATGTATGCTTTTAGAAATACAGAGTCATATTCTTCCGTTATCTCATGGATCATCTGCCTATCAAAACCAATCTCTTTACTTTCTCTTCTCCTTTGATGAAAATTCTAGTCGCATCTTCAATATGAGTGTTTACTATGTGCTTCACATCATTATAGGGTACATCGCCTGAACTCCAGGAAATTCCATTATAATTTTCTTCTAACCATAAATTTGATGATTGAAATTTATCGCACAGTTGAAACAGTGGTTTAAGGAGAAAACTCACTTGTTGTGATGTATCATCAAGTGAAAACACGGCAAACTCTTGTAGGATAAATTCATTCGGATATGTCTTGGAACCTTGCATATCTACAATCACCTCCGTTATACACAATAGTTGTGAAGGAACTAAGCATTCACATCAACTTTCTCACTTCTACTCAATACTTGTACTTGTACTCAAAATATGACAACGCCTCGTTTAAATACTTCCACCAACTTTCTCATAGGCCCCACCCACTACCACCACCACTCAATTGTACCCAATCAGTGTTATTATATAGTCTGATATACTATGATTATCCACATTGGAATCCAGAGTTAGAAGTTATAAGTTGCAGTTCTGAGTTTCATAATTTAATATTATAAGGTGGTGTATCAATAGTGGTCTGCAGTATCGCTTTGAATTGCGATTGTTCACTAACAAGCAGACATTCTGCATAAAATGATTTGTCGAAAACAAAATGGTTAAAGTGAATAAGGTTGCAGTTAAGAAAGCGCCACTGCATGAAATAATGCAACCTGTGGTTGATGAAGGTGAAGAGATGAATAATGGTATAAAGGGTGATTTCCTCAATCAGTACCTAGTGAGGTTAATGGCTGATAATAAGAGAGGATTAGATACAACATATGGTGTACCAAAGCTTGAAGGAGATCGACTGATGTTTGGTGATACACCGATTAATTTTACCATTCTTGTGGGTGATATAAATTATCCTAAAACCGAAGGTTTGATTGAGTTGTTGTTCAAGAAGTCACCCAATATGAATTTCGTAAATCAAAGCGATTTGGAAACTTATGAAAAAATTGTAATTTCAACAAACACCCATCGGAAACGTTATAATAAAGATCAATCGATTTGAAAAAATAAGAGTTTTAAATTTCAACATATTATTATAAAAATGATAACATCAAGTGAACCACCTGTTGTAATTGATCAAGAAGGTGATCATGTGAACCAGGTTGATTGTATGCGCCACTTCAATGTATCGCAAGCTGCTACAAAATCAAAGTAATTCTGATGAAGCTGAAATCATATACTAGTGTATTCCAGTACATTAATAAAACAATTATTGTACAATGTATAACATTTATTGTAAAAGCATGTAGAACATACAAATTTTGTGTAATATTATATATGCACTAAGATACAAAGTATTGTAATAGAAACATAAATTAGTATCACTATGTACAATATAAATAAATAAACTCTTAATAATAAAACAATATAAAAATTATTTTCACAAACATACATGCCACTATATACAATATAAAAAAAAATTGTCAGTGGAGCTTTAATTGCGCGAAAATACAAAGGACGACACAGCGAATGTTTTATCCGTTTATTTGAAATATACAAAACACGTCCGCACAGTAATACGGTTGACTTAGAAGTTGAAGGTTAAAAAAAAAAGATGGCCGGTCAGGGATGACCGGATTGTGCATCCTTGAGGGTTTCTCTACTTGTGGGTAGAGGGCGAGTTGAGTGGCGCCAGATTTGAAACTCTAACACCCTCCCTCAAATTGGCGACTCCGAGTCCCTCGGCACACTTGTTGTGCTTCGGCGCAGGCAAAGCCTTCGTCAACACATCGGCAATCATCTGGTCCGTCGGTAGATATTCCAAACGCAACATCGAGTCCTGCAGCACCTGCCGGATGAAATGGTGTCGGATGTCTATGTGTTTGGTCCTTGAATGAAATACAGGATTGGAGGCTAACTTCGCGGCGCCCTGATTATCGTTGAACAATATGACATCAGTGAGAGCTTCGAAACCAAGTTCCCGTAAAAATCCAATGAGGTAGATGGCTTCTTTTGCACCTTCGGTAAGGCCCATATACTCGGCCTCCGTTGAAGACAGTGCAACGGTCCGCTGCTTGCGGGATTCCCAGGAGATCGGGGCTCCGGCGAGCTTGAATGCGACGCCCGTGTAGGAGCGTCTGTCCAATGCGCAATTCCCCCAGTCCGCATCTACGAATCCGGTGAGATTTTCGCCTGTTTTCCTGAATTTTAAACCGTGATTAATTGTTCCGGCGAGGTACCTTAGAACACGTTTTCCGGCTGTCCAGTGGGTCCTTGTGTGGGAGTTGCAAAATTGACTGAGGACGCTCACGGCGTGCGCAATGTCGGGTCGCGTGGCGACCGCCAGGTACATCAAGGCTCCGATGAGCTCTCGATACGGGAATGCGGCATCCGTGTCTCCGTTGTCTGGAGTATCGTCGTCAAATTTCGATCCTACGACGAGCGGAGTACTTACGGCCTTGCATTCGGGCATTCCGAATCTTTTGAGTACGTCGCGCACGTATCCGCTCTGCGAGAGACTGTAACCTTCCTTGGTTCGGGCGATTTCGATCCCGAGGCAGAATTTAGCCTCCCCTAGGTCCTTGATGGAGAATTCTCGACCAAGTTTATTGATTATCCGCGAGATCCTCTGTGGGTCATTGGAAGCGACCAGGAGGTCGTCCACGTAAACCATTACGAGGGTTTGCTTGTCCTTGTCAGCGTAAACGCATGGATCTGCTGCGGTAGGCGAAATCCCGATGCCTCGAAGGACCTCGTCGAGTCTCAGGTGCCATTGCCGTCCAGATTGGCGTAAACCATATAGGGCCTTCTTGAGCTGGCACACTTTGTTGTCTCCTCGCAGGTGGCGTTGCATCGTCCGCGCCTTTGCAATCAACGTGTCGTCTCCTCCCTCGCGAATGATTCGCTCTAGCATTTCTTCAAGAAGCTCGGGAACTTCCATGTACACGTCGACGTCGATGTGTCCGTTTAGGTAGGCGGTGGTGACGTCCAACTGGTGGATTCGCATGTCAGATTCCGCCGCGAGTGCGGCAAGCAATCTGAGCGAACTCAGCCTGGCCACCGGTGCGAAGGTATCGTGGTAGTCGATTCCGGGGCGTTGCGCAAATCCTTTTGCAACAACACGCGCCTTTCTTCGCTCCAAGTTTCCGTCGGCCTCGTATTTGTTGCGGAGCACCGTTCTGCAACCGATGACTTTTCCACCTGGTGGTCGGTCGACGATTCTCCAGGTATCGTTTGAAACGAGCGATTTTGTTTCCTCGAGAATCGCACATTTCCATTCGTCACCGTCGGGTCCGGAAATGGCCTGGGAGAACGGGATTTCCGATGCAAGCATTGCAAATTCGGCTTCGTCGTCATAGTTCGGATTTTGTCCTTCGCCTTCCGGGTCATCGGATTCGACGATGTCTACGGCTACAGGCGGAATTACCTCGTTGTCCTTGCGATTTCCTCCGGCACGTATCATATGAAATTGCCTTGCGGGCCGGCCTCGGTTGCCGGTCCTTAGCAGTGATGGTCTGCCGGGGCCGCGTCTCATCGGGACTTCGATACGGTCTGCTCGTTCTGGGGCGTCCTGCACGTGTGCGCGGTCGTTGGGTTCGATCTCTTCATTCGTTTGATTCTGACAGATATCGGTTTCAGCTACTTCCGACTCTATTGCGTCGTCGATGACGGGGTACCTTCCATTCAGCGTTTCTCTGCTGATGAAGTCTTCGTGCTGACCGGTCTCGAATTCGTCGAAGAATCTGACGTCACGGGCGACTTGGATTCTTCTCTCGCTTGGGATCCAGATGCGATATGCCTTTGAGGCTTCGGAGTATCCTACGAAGGTGCCGTTGAGCGCTTTCGCTTCGAATTTTCCCTTACCTGGGGCTTTGTCGAGTACGTATGCCTTGCAACCAAAGGTTCGGAAATACCCGACGCCCGGTTTGTCTCCGGTCCATTTTTCGAAAGGGGTTCCCTTGTCAAGGCTCTTCGTGATGCATCTGTTCCTTATGTGATTAGCGGTGGCGATCGCCTCGGCCCAAAAGGTTGGCGGGAGGCCTGATTGGAGCATCATGCAGCGAGCGGATTCCAGAAGTGTTCGATTTTTACGCTCAGCCACGCCGTTTTGTTGAGGCGTATGAGCTGCGGATAACCTCCCGCGAATTCCTGCATTCTTGAGGATGGCGTCCATCGTTCGATTACAGAATTCCTTTCCGTTGTCCGATTGCAGTGCTTTGATCTTTCGGCCCGTCTGATTTTCGACGTAGTTTTTGTATTCGGCGAACTTGGATGTCGCCTCGTCCTTGCTGCGAAGAAAGTATACATTGCACCAGCGGCTGTGGTCGTCAGTCAGGGTCATGAAATATCGAGCTCCTCCCATTGACTGCGTGCGCATCGGGCCGCATAAGTCGGTATGTATGATGTCGAGTGGTTGTAGCGATCGGCGCATGCTCGTTGTGAACGGCAATCTTACTAACTTTCCAGCTGTGCAGATCTTGCAGTTTCGAATGTTATCTGCGGAGCCCTCGAGTTCGGGTCCTGATACATTCCTCGGCATCAGCGCCAGGTCCTTGGAGTTCAAGTGGCCCAAGCGTTCGTGCCAAACTTCTGCGCTGGACTTGCGCGCGTCGGCGGTTGCAGCGTTAGCTTGTTGCTCTCCCGCGCGAAGGTAGAATAAGTCGCCTTTTCGGTCCGCAATCATTTTGACGCTTCCACTTCGGTCTTTCACTACCGCATGCTTTTGAGTGAATAGCACTTCGAATTTCCTGTCGACGATTTTGGCGACGGACAGTAAATTTGTTCTCAAGTCTGGAACAAGCAGTGTGTTTTCAAGTTTTACTGACCTGTAGTCGCTGCCATCGGTTACGGAGATTCTGACGTTTCTTCGCGCCTTCACCTGTGCGGTAGCGTTGCTCGCTAATTTTAGTCCGCTGTGCGCCTCTTCTGCTTCTGTGAACAGGTTTTCATCGTTGCACAAGTGCGACGTGCATCCGCTGTCCAAACACCACCCGTCGGGGAGCGTGGGGTTCGCGGTTTGAAGTTTGGGGCTGGCGGAGTATACTTCTTCCGCGTAGCCCGCTTTTTCTGCTTCTTTCTTCTTCCGCGAGAAGCAGTCGGCATATTTATGGCCGGGTTTCTTGCAGAAACCGCATTTGTATCTCGGCTTGCCCGACTTTTCTTGCTTCGACGTCCCCTCCTTCGGCCTGCTGTGGACCCGGTGAGGATTCACGAACATCGCTCCGTCCGCGTCGTCGCCACTTTTCTGATTCCTTGCATCGTTTTCCTCGATAATCTTTACTTTTAACGCTTCTGCGGTCGGTAAAGTGTCACGGGATTCGATGGCGCACCGGAAATTATCAAAAGTGTTAGGAAGGCTGTACAGTAGCATGATCGTTAAAAGGTCGCCATTTATTGTAACCTGCATCGATTCCAGCTTGTCCACAGCGTCGAAAAACCTGGATAGGTGGTCCCGGACGTCCGCTCCTTCGGCCATTTTGTTTTGTGTCAGCTGCTTTAACAGCGTGGCCTTGCGAGCTGGCCCTTTCGACGCGTAAATAGATTCAAGCTTGTCCCATACCTCCTTCGATGAGTTGCATCCTCTGATTTGTTTCAATTCCGAGGGTGCGATGGCCAAGATCAGGTCGGATTTCGCTTTGCGATCCTGGATCGTCCACGTGTCGAGCGCTCTCTGGTTCGATGCGAGAAGTTCACCTTCTCCGCTAGCGGCTGGTCGCGGGTTCTCGCCGCTAACGTAGCCCCATGCGTCGTTTTTTACCAGTAAAGCTTCGATCTGAATTCTCCAAGTATCGTAGTTTGCCTTCGAAAGCAATTCGATTCTTGCGTTTTGAGACATGGTAATTTTTATACTGCACTAGTACTTTTCTTTGTTGATTTTCGCGTGTCACGTGGATGTACGTTCGATTTACGATTATCTAATCGAGTCCTTTTTAAGCGCACTAACTTTGAACTAGGTCCATAACCTGATGAGTGGAGCTTTAATTGCGCGAAAATACAAAGGACGACACAGCGAATGTTTTATCCGTTTATTTGAAATATACAAAACACGTCCGCACAGTAATACGGTTGACTTAGAAGTTGAAGGTTAAAAAAAAAAGATGGCCGGTCAGGGATGACCGGATTGTGCATCCTTGAGGGTTTCTCTACTTGTGGGTAGAGGGCGAGTTGAGTGGCGCCAGATTTGAAACTCTAACAATTAGGGACTGCCGACAGAAGTGAAGACTTAAAACTATGAAATAGCAGTGGAATAATATTTTGATATGGAAAATTTTGAGTATTTAGTTTATAGTTTGTTATTATTGGTTCATGTAATTGTGGAACATAATTAATTTGAACTTGTGAAGTAATATCATTGTAAATTTCGTCATCATAATCTGAATAGAACTCTGGAATGTATGGTTCATTCCGTGTTGATAGGCTCCCAGTATGAGTTGGTGGAACATATGGCACATTTCTCGTTGATGGGCCTGCAATTTGTGAATTATGAAAATTCTAACATTTAGAAACATGCTTTACAATTGCTTTTCAGGATTGATCTGTCGATAAATTAATCAAATTAGTGGCTCCGTGACGCGGTAACGACGTGACGCGAACTCGTAAGATTTTACCCATCCAAAAAAACGTCTGACGCGCCTAAAGAAGTTTTCACTTTAAAAATAATTAAATAAATAAATAAACCTACAATAATTTACACAGTGTAACCACAGTCTATTCAATATCCATAACCTCAGCGTCATTAACAGTTACAGG
The DNA here is from genome assembly GCA_949768715.1 of Dascillus cervinus. NCBI lineage: Eukaryota > Metazoa > Arthropoda > Insecta > Coleoptera > Dascillidae > Dascillus > Dascillus cervinus. The sequence goes on along the minus strand of OX458320.1, from coordinate 13,985,620 downwards.
AATGCGGTAATGCCTCCATGGTAACGTATCAGTTGTATGCGGTTGTAAACAACGCTTATCGTCATGAGAGCTTAAGGTTAATTTACAACTGTTTAACTGTCTGCACTTCATGACGCTGGGATCTAAAGAGGTGTTGCCATCTGTGTGCTGTTGTATTTTTCTGTAAACACTTTAAATAGTCATTAAAAGTGATACTGTTCTTAACAACAGCAGCGTTAACACCTTTTGCCATTTTAACTCTGTCCACACCACTAACACGTTGCTACGGGTTTTCGCGCCGCGTAGTTATAATTGCTTGGCTAAGCTCAAGTCGGCGAGGGGTGGGGTGAAATTTAGTCCTCGAGGTTATGTGGGAAGGGTTCTCTCATTCTTCTCCGGAAGCTGTTAGGGCGCCACTGCTTTGGGCGGTCGAAATATCACGAAAGGAGATAAAGCAGAATTCTCTCTCTCGACGATGCGGGTTACAGAAAAGATCACGAACAGATAACAAATGTATTGACTAGTTAAATTCTTCACAAGTTGAACAATAATTATTATTGGTAAATCTAAATTAAAAAGTTAGGGTACCCAAATGGCTGAAGGCCATCAATTTGCAACAGTGCATCACAAATGCACAAATAACATGAAATACAACAAATGCATGAAATAACAAGAATCAGTTTAGTGCGACTTAGCTACGACGTCGTTGTAGACCTGGGGTTCATGTGCTGGCGGCTCATCCTCGCTTATCTCGTGTTGGAGAAGTCATCCGGGTAGATCGCCTCAACTGTGCTGTCCCGGTGGGCCGGCAGTTATTTACGGCTCGATATTTTTCACTTCGTAGCACTTAAACTTCCTTTAGGAAAAACATAAAACTTGTCTTCGCTGAATCAACGCGTGACCATTCTTCAACACACCCAGATAGGTTCTCCTTTGCGACCTGTCGCTAACACTGCTCGTACGGTTCTGTCTCTCACTTTTCGATGTTCGCGCACTTTCAATTTTTGGCGAACTCCGCGCACTTGACCTCAAAGTCACATTAAGATTCCCTGCTTGTGGAGAGAGGAGTTGACTTCCGCTCGAATTTTTAAAATTAATTAATGAATCTGAGACAGCACCGTAACAACGTATACTGTACATCTTGCTGCGCAGTCCTACGAATTCCGTCATCACTTCACCACAGCACTTATCTTTCATCAGACCAACGATTTTCTTATTTTCTAGCGGTATACCATAAGGGTTATTTCTGGCGTATTCTGTTGTATCGAAGCAGCTGACATTACGCTTCATAATGTTGTATATGTCAGGACACTGCACCTGATAGATGAGGCTATCAGTGTCCGTGTATAGCAGCTTACACATATTACTGAACTCGCGCACCATATAGTCATAATGAAAGCTGTATACACACGTTTTCGATATATCCAAAACCGAAAAACCAACATAGATCGGTTTGTTGAGAAGAACCTCAGTTCTAGCCCAATTGCACTGCGACAAGATTCTCTTCGAAAATTGTGTGACTGGAAGTTCGGTCTCGATATTAAAGCTTCAGCTCCATATCGACCCCTCCCCCACTTAGTCACCAATTTCACATCGACTCTCTTTCGCACATTCTCCATGGTTTTTCCAAAAACGGCGTTATTCATTAATTTGAAAAGGTTGTTTTCAAATGCATTTTTGGCGTCCTTTCGCTTCTCACTGTTAAGGTCTATATAACCTTTTAACCACGCAGATTGGTTAAAACTGAGGACTCTGTAGATCTTCGTGATTCGTAGCCCGCTCTACACAGCCTGTTTTAAATTGCGGTAGTGTATTACATACCGCAATTTGGGTAATAGCGTTGCGGGAAGTTTTGGTTGTTTTTATCCGGGAGGTTTAGCCTGCTCGGGGCACAGAGGAAGATCTTTATGGATGTCATGTAACTCTTCTGGGTGCATCAAGTCCACTTGAAGGAGATACTCCACAGGTGAATCATCCGGGGTGTCCCAGTTGGTGTTGGTGGCGACCCATATTATCTTAAATTATTGACATGGAAGTACATCAGGTACTTGGAGTCCTCGTTCGGATTATAATCCGCATGTAATTATTGTTCGCGCGGGCGTAGCGATTACTACATTGACTTATTGTTAAACCGCCTCTAATACCACGCTCAATCAACATGACCGTATCTATATTTATTAACAGTTCCAGCTTGATCTTGGAATACTTCAGCATAGCATCCGAAGTGAAGCCGGGCACTGTATGATAGTGAGCCGGATCGAGCTGGTATGTATCCCTGCAGTTACGCCGAAAGTTTTCAGAAACGTCAGCTAGCAGCAATTCATCTGTTTTCAGATACAGATCTGAATACTCACCCAAGCACCTGATGTCTGGCCTTTTTAGCATGCTCATAATCAGCATCTGAGATATCAGACCCATTCAGGTTGCTAAAAAATTGAGTCTTCTCTGGTAACTCAGTCACTTCGAGTTTCTCAACGCAATCAACAAATTCATACGGAAAGACCCCCTTCCGCCCCAGGAGTGCCACAAGATTATCACTCATGGTAGTGAATTCTTTACGAACAATCATCAGTTCAGGCATGTATGACGCCAACTTGTCCAGAGATGATGCTATGAACTTGAAGGAATCGATAAATCGAGAATTGCCACTAATTGCCCATAGGCAGTACAAAGAGTGGCTTTGGGTGGTTCGGTATTTTGACTTTGTTTCATGATTTCATAGGCTTCTTCCATAAGACGGTTGCCTCCTCCATGTCCCCGGCCTTCCTTTTATTTTTCTTTGCTTCCCAACTGGTGCCTTGAAATGCTTTTCGCTGCTGTCATTCCCTTTTCCGGTTCCACCCTCTTTGTTCGCAGATGCAGATTCCGTGGTTGCCTCGATTTCATTACTGTCTTTTCCTCTCATGCCTGTATGTCTGTGTATATCTCTGTATGTCCCACCGTCCCCACTTGCAGACGCAGATTCCGTGATTGAATCTTCTTCGGTTTCCTCTTGATCCATGCTATCCTCCCAGTTCTGAAATGGATCAAATGATTTATTTATTTATTTCAGATGCCGAGAATTTCAAATGAATGGAAAAAAATTGCAATTGAATTCGAAAATAAGTGGAATTTCCCTTATTGCTTGGGAGCTATAGACGGGAAGCATATACTGATGCAGAGCCCAATGAATAGTGGATGAGATTTTTTTAATTACAAACACCTTCAGTGTTGTTTTGATGGCATTTGTGGACGGCAATTGCACGTTCACATATGTGGATGTTGGATGCCAAGGCCGTATAAGTGACGGAGGTGCATTCCGCATTACCGTTTTTTGCAGAAAACTCGGAGAAAATAGTCTGATCTTACCCAAAGATGAAACTCTACCTAATCATACTCAAACTACTTTCCCTTACGTTTTCATCGCAGATGATGCTTTCGCTTTGGGACCCCATTTATTAAAACCATTCCAAGGAGTTTATGAGGTAGGCAGCGATGAAAGAGTCTTCAATTACCGGTTGTCTCGTGCTCGGCGCATTGTTGATAACGTATTCGGAATACTTTCGTCGGTCTTCCGGGTATTTAGAGCACCTATGCTACTACAACCCTACAAAGTCAGTAAAGTAGCAATGGCTTGTGCACTCCTCCACAATTTTTTACGGAGAAGTAAAGGCTCTTGTGCTACCTATACAACGCCATGCGCTATCGATACGGAGAAAGACGGCAAAATTATTCCCGGCACATGGCGAAGCGATGTACAAAATATGACATCTTTCCTACCCCTCAAAAAAATACCAAAAAAAGCTGGACGTGACGTGACGCTCAGGAAATAAGGACATTATTTTGCGGCTATTTCAAAACTACTGGAAAGGTTCACTGGCAGGACCGTTAGTGTTAAATATTCATTGTACCGTTCCTATAATTTCTTGAAATGAAGCAATCTTTCAGTCACCTCTGAATTATATGTATTCCTTGGCACAGAAACCCCATGCAGAAAGCTCTCCATTTTATCGAATACAAACCAAGTTGGTTTATAAACGTCCTCGCTGCCGGTTCCTGATTTTGACGATGCCTTAACTTTCTTCCACAATGGTCGGAATGACGCCATCAATGACGCCATCAATGACTCTTCTTTCTTTTTCTAATCCGCAACCGTACATTGGATAGATATTTTATTTTTGATGCGAAGCCAGACATCCTTAATCAAGTTTCTGTTTTTATGTTCTGGATGCCTAGGTTGTTGCCATATAACTGGCTCATTTTCATACAGATCGAGAAATTCAAAAACGACTTCTTGAGACCACTCCATTTCGAAAAAGCTCTAGAGGAACACGCACCACGCACACGCGACGGAAGCCAAAAAGAGACTAACTGCAGAAGTTAATTGCGGCGAAGACGACAAGTCGTGGGAGCGCATAGACAAGTATCAACTTGTCAAATACGCAAATCATTGAAATCCCTTTGACTCGCGGCATTTTTACTGACAACCAGCGGAACTTCGCCAGCGGCAAATAATTGTACAAGTAATGGCCAAGTGAACCACTTCCACTACATGACAAATATAGGCAAGTTACAAATATTTGCTAAATACACGAGTAGTGGGAGTCCGGCTTAAGAGTAAGGGTTCGTACCAGTTTGGCCGACGATACACAGACTGTAAAAATTTATTTGTCTCGAGTAGAAAGCTTCTTGTAACGGCTGAATTTGTTGCAAATCAAAAACGTATGTTATTGTTTCGTCATCATCAGGCTGTTTCAAAAGTTCGTAAAAAGCTCTAGCTCTCAGTTTGTGAATCCGTTTTTCTGTTATCAACGTTGCTAATTCTTAGAATCCTTTAGCAGCTTCTTTTATTTTCTCAGTAATGAAAGCACAGTGAGTGCATACATCCGAAGATGGTGATTTAAATCCAAGATTGAAATCATTATTAAAAATATTCCAGAACATATTCCTCTTCACTCGGAGAGATTCTACAACAGACTCATTATAGTTTGAGAAGTTTATTGATGGTCAAACTAGGATGAAGATATAACCGTTTAGACTTGCTCCCTCCATAATGGCTATCACACCTTTTGAGCTGCTTTATAAACTCTCTCACACTGTTTTTCTTTTCTTGCGATTTCACACTACTCTGTCCCCTCTGCTTGCTTCCTTGATTTTAACACCCAAATGTGTTTTCTTCAAAATTGATTTTAGCCGATATACTCCGATCTTTGAAATGGAAAGAAAATTTTTTTGGCATACTTGCAAGTTTTCGTTATTATTGGTGGTAATGAAATAAGTCGCTTTACAAATGTGTGGCGAACCTTTTTGCTCTTTCTCTCAATTGCTTGTACCTGACCAGGTCGTTGTCTTTTTACATCCTAAAAATAAATTTGTCCTGCACAACTTTGTCGGGGATTTCATACAGTTCATTGCGGAACATTTTCACGTCAATCGGCCTTACTTTGGAGTATTCAAATCTTAACTTCTCTCTTTTACTAGCTAAATGCTTTACATTGCACGGTATAAACGTATCTAACCTTGATGGAGCGTTGTTTCATCTAAATCTCACGTTTATTGCTTGTTTTTGTTTATTTCTTGACCCATTGTGCTCTTCACTCACAAACACTGAATCATCCAAATCATAATCTTCCATTGTATAGTGGACCCCGTAGTTCTTGCAGACTTTTTGGTGAACGTTTGATTTCTAGTGTTTCGGAAGAAGCGTGATAGTAAACTCTCCCAATTTTCCTACACAATCTTTTTCTGATTATTAATAATAATTCACCAAGTAAACAAGTTTCTAGTGCCCCCCAACATGAAGATCAATATCCAACTGAAAAAAATTGGGATAAAGTTGGTATTGCGCTGGACCTCCTCAGTTATAGTTGCTCTGTTTTTATTTTGATCGGAACAACTGTCGCAGTAGAGAACCACTTCTATGAAACCCCTTTCATCAACATCTTGCTAATATTTATATAAGATAAAACACATTTCATTGCATCCTGTTCCCTTCAGATTCGCCTTAGAGAAAACAATGCATTTTGTGAACTACTTTCGTAAATCGTCTCGTTGTAAAACGAGTACTTTCTGGAATAGTAAAGGAGGTTATCATCATGGGGCGTGTTAAGAACCGCCTGAAAGTCGAAGCTTGCACATAACACCTTGGAGTTAGCTCTCCTTTGGTCCGTTAGGAATAAAGATTTTATTATACGGGTGAGTCTGCATTCAAGCACGTTTTGGTTTAGACTGACTATATACAACCTAAGGGTTGGTTATATGACATCTCCCCCTTTTTTTAACTAAAACACATTTTAATATTCTTAGATCTAACTTAAATGCATTTGTTTAATTTTTCAACATGATCGAAGAATTTTGGTTTTTTGATTTCACGTCCATATCGCGTAAACACTTTTCCCGTTTCCTCGTTGGCACTACACTCCCTTGTTGGTTCTACTGTATTTGCAATTCCGTTATCTTCTGTTTCACTTAAATTATTATAAACATACGTTGATTCCGGTTCTGGATGTTTTTCAAGCTTTTCTGGAGTTTCTCTTAAAGGCATAGTAAACTAAAAAAAATCAATTTTCGGAAAATCATTGCAAGGCCTTCCTCGCGTTGCAATAAGGTTAAAAACGTAAATATCGCTTTTTTTGAGTTATTAATTCTAGAGTTACAATGGGTTTTAAAGCGCTGCGTGACGTCATCGATGATACGACTGCCGCACGAGTAACTCGCACACTGCTGTGTAAACCGAGACCATACAAAAGTGCGTAGTAAAATTTAAATATCTTAGTTAATACATAGTATTTGTAGTTAGTTTTTACTTAGTTACCAGTGTAGACAAAATAATAGGAAGTATGAGTGGTATGAATCCGTATTTATATGAAAACGATAATAAAGATCCTCCAGTAGGACGTGAAAAATTTACAGGTCGTATTACAAAAATTTTTGGTTCAAATGTGATTTTTGCAAATAAATAACAAGTGACTTGGAATGTATTTGTTGCAAGGAAGTTACACAAAAATATTGATACATCAGGTTTCAATATAAAAACATTTGATTACTTGTGCTTGATTTTGTCTATTTCTAAATATTTTTTATTTCTACAATGTACTTACATAATTATTGATCTTAAAAGTAAATAGTTTTCATTTTCTTAAAACTTGTATAAGTATGATTAAAAGATGTAAAAATAATAACCTCGACAATACAAACTAATCATGTTCAGTAATAATAATATTGTAAGAAAAAAACTAATCACAAATCAAAATAATTCGGATCATTATGAATCCTTTGTACATCTCATTTTCCTCAGGATAACTGTCTGACTTTATTGATTATACAAGCAGGAATTACTTTTCTTTTACCGCGGCCTATTGGTACACATCCGTTGATCCAGTAAATGAATTGTTTGTATGTGTGCATTTGATATCGGGAAGCTTTCAGGCAGTCGATGTTCAATACAACACTTTCAAATGATTCATGCAATGTTATACAATCCAGGCCTCCCATCACTTCACTAATTTGTTCAGATTCTATGCAACATACACACTCACAATCATTTGTCTTTTGGAATTTGTCCAGCATAATCATCTTCTTTTTTTGTAGTTACAACAAATTCTCTTTCTACAAATTGGTTTATGGAAGTTATCAGGTCTTTGCGCCACTGATTAAATTTTGCATCGTATATAGGAACATACACGCACTTTTTTAAAGATTTCGAAAATCTCTGTCCCACACGAACCACTGTTCTTCCGATATTGGAATTATGGTCCAAAACTGCAAGCATACCACGAGCAATCATTCCATGATACGAGAAATACAAGAGTTTAGGCAAATATTTGAGTCTTTCATTGTGGTATGACTCCAGAGTTCCAGTGTGGCAATAGTGATTTATACGTTCTATGTCCTTCAAGAAATCTTTTTTTTCGACAATTCATTTCATGTTTGAAAATCACCGGAATGTGGTGAGAACCACACCGTATCACCATTGTCCCGTTCTTCAATTGGTCCGTGTTCACATGCAGAAAATACATCACTGTCCCAGGAATGTACGTTGCAAATATATTGCAGAAGGTATTTAAATTTTTCAACAAGTAATTCCTTATCACCATTGCACGTTTGAGCTGCCCACCATAAATGATTAGTAATATTGGCCCTCCAGACAGAGAGAAGTGGTGCCTTTTTTCGGTCGATTTGATGGTTTTTGTAAAACTTTTAGCCATATGTCACATCAAATTCATGCGTTATATGTGGAATGTGTTCGCAACAAGAATCTTATTCCTTGATGTCTGTCCGAAAGAAAGAGTTGGCCGTATATTCACATTTTCCAGTTTGTGAAGCATTTTTTCGCATGCCGCTTTTTCCAGATCACCTGCAACCATTCCTTTTTGAAGAATTATTATATCGATAATCTTTTCGGTCTCCAAATCCATCACTGAATAGGTGACATATTTAGCACAGAAACCGGGGGAATCGTACTGCCCGTCCCCACTAATTTTGATTTCATCTCTATATTTTATTACATGTACAATCTTATTCTTTTCATTATGAAATGTCTCTCTAATTACAGGTGCCACAAATCATTTTACAATTTTATAATAAGTAGTTTTAGTAAATATTTTTAAATTTAATGTTTGTGCCAAATTAACAAAAGTGGTAAAACACAATCCACTTGTAAATATGCCAGCCGCTAATTTTACATTTCCCATAGAGAATTTCTTTGATGTTCTCTGAGACTCCACACGTAGATGTGATCACTTGTGCAGATGGTTCTGATTATTAGCATAGAGCCTTTTGTGATATAAGAGGCGTTTACCACCGATTTGCCACATACATGACACATTTTGAAAAGACTTGCCAACTTTTCACCGGCGACAAAAAACATCAAATCCGAAAACTCCGTACTTTCTAAATTTTGATCAATCAGTAACAAAATTGGCTGGTCTATAATACCAATAAAACCTCAACAAATACACTGCACCGATTTGTACACGCAAAACGAGTGTTTGGCGGAATGCATCTGTGCAAACGCAGCGACTGCTATATCATCGATGACGTCAGCGGTGCACAGAAACTTCCCTTTCAGCAGTTAAATAATAATACTTTTCATTTTATAAATAGAAATTCCTGATAATCGCATAGTTTGACTACTAATTAAACAAAAAACAAAATATCGATTTTTAGTTTACTATGCCTTTAAATATATTCTATTTCTAATGATAAACCTTCCATCTCCCTTTTCGATTTTGTACGTTCTATCCCTAACGTTTTCTACAACTCTGCCTAATTTCCAAGTACTCTTGGGTCTATCTTGGTACCTTACCATCGCACCTGGTTTCAAATCGGATCTTTCTTTTACACCCTTGCTGTCATAATAATGTTTGTATTTTGATTGGCTTTCGTCAATTTTGTTACTGAATTTTTTTCTGTCAATTACTTTTGGATTTAGTTTGTTTTCAATGATAGGTAAATTGTTTCTCAAGTATCTAGACATTAAAATTTGACCTGAACTGTAAATACTATAAACAGGTGTATTTCTGAATGCTAACAAAGCTAAATTAAGATCTTCCTTATTTTGGGTACATTTCTTTATTCAATTTTTTATACGCTGAATTGTACGCTCAACCATTCCATTCCATTCGACTGTTGGTTATGTGGAGACGTCGTTACCATTTGAAAATTCCACTATTTTGCAAAATTTTGGTATTCCAAACTTTTTAGATTTGTGCCGCTATCTGAAACGACTATTCTTGGAATTCCGTGTCTGACAAATATTTCTTTTAACTATTGATTATATTTTGTCAAGTTAGTTGCTCTCTTAAATTTATTACTTCAGGGTACTTTGAATAGTAGTCTACCCCTAATAAGTAAATTTCGTCGTTTACTTGAAATAAATCAATATTTAATTTGTGACATTTTAATGATTCTTTTTTATTTGAATTTTGGTATTTGTTACACATTGAGCATTTGCTAATTAAATCCTCTACACGTTTTGACATGTAGGGCCAATATACGGCATTTTTTGCTCGTTGAAAACATTTGGTTATGCCAAATTGTCCTGTGTGAATGTTCCCTAAAACTTTCTTGAGATTGGTATGATAATTCCTTATGCTAAGAATAGTAAACCATTTTTCCTTTTCGTAATTTCTGCCTTAAGTTTGTAGTATGGTTTCAATTCACTTTGCACTTTATTAATTGAATTTGGCCATCCGTTTCTGGTAAAAGTTTTTATTTGAATCATTTCTGGATCTTTTTTTGCTTCGGCACTCAGTTGTCGAAGTGACTCATCAGTTGTTAGATTACTTTCAATTATACAGACCTGAGCATCTAGGTTTAAATTTTCATTAAATTGTTTATTTATAAAAGCTCTCTAAAAAGTGTCGGTAATAATTAAATCTTTACCTGGTTTAAATCTAACACTAAAATCAAATCTTTGAAGAGAGAGCATCATTCTTTGAAGTCTTGCTGGACATTTATGTAATGGTTTTTAAAAAATTGAAATCAGTGCTAATGATCCGTCTCTACTTCAAATTTAGTTCCGTACACGTATTGATGGACTTTATTTACACCAAAGTATATCGCTAATAATTCTTTTTCAATTTGTGCGTATCTTTGTTGCGTTTCTGTCATTGCGCGTGAAGCGTATGTACATGACTTATTGTTATTTTTCGATGCATTTACCGAAACTATGATTGGCTCATTTGGGTTAAAATATTCGATTGCGTAGTTTTGTACAACTATTTGCTTTAAATCGGTGAACGCTTTCTCATGTTCTTTTTCCCACCTAAATACAGTGTTTTCTTTGATTAATCCTCTAAGAGCGTGCGTTTTATTTGATAAATTTTCAATAAATTTACCTACGTAGGTAATCATACCTAAAAATCTCCGCATATTTTTCGTATTTTTTGGTCTAGGCATTTCGTTAATGGCTTCAATTTTATTTTCATCGATAATAATGCTGTTTTGTTCTTCTATTGCACTCAATGGTAAATCGAGATGGTTAAAGGAGAAGAACTAAAATAAATATAATGGACTGTATATATGTATAATCGAAAATAAAGGTTTCGTATTGAACCTCGACTGCACTTAATGGCACGAAAATATGGCAATACTATCGAAATTAAAAGACACACTTATTATTGACTTCACTCAATGGCAGAAAATGAGGCAATATTTATTTATGAACAAAAACAACACTTCTATCCCTTTGGTAACAAGGAAATAAAATAGTGTAAAAAGAAATAAATAATAAAAAGTCGTAAACAAATGCCTTTGTCTGAAAATTTATACCCTAGGTATTTTACGTCATGAACACCTAATTTACATTTTTTGGAGTTGAATTTTATATTATGTTTCGTTGTGGCTTCGAAAACTTTATTTAAAATTTTCTCGTGTTCGTCTTTATCTTTTCCATGAATTAATATGTGATCAATATAAATTTCTACACGCGGAATCGCGAAGATTTCTTTAAAATTTTCTTGAAATACCTCACTTGCGGTTTTTATCCCGAAGGGCATTCTTAAAAACCGGTGTCTTCCGAAGGGTGTTTCAAAGATACATAACTTACTGGAACTTTTATCATTATTTTGAATCTCTAAGTTTGGATGTAATATTGTCTATCGTAGGTAATTTGTAAGTACGATTTTTCATGACTTTATTCAATTCTCGCGGATCAAGACAAATTCTTAATGAACCATCATTTTTTTGTACAATTACAAATGAATTAACCCAGTCAACACTTGCCCTTTCTCTAGTAATTATTTCACAATCTTCCATTTCTTTCAAACAATTTTTGAATTTAGTTTCAAGAGCAAAAGGGACTTTTCTCACCGGTTGTATAACTGGTAAAGCTCCTCTTTGAATTTCTATGTGATACTGACTACCAATGTTACCTACTCCCTTGAACAAAATGCTTGCACTTACCAATTAATTTGCTATAATCATTTGAGTTATTATTGGATACAATATTATCAATTTCTTTGTGAATGGTAATGTTACCTAATGCGGTTATGGTTGGTAAACCCACGATAGACTCATGAGGATCCTTGTACATATAAAAAACAGCATCTTGTATTTTATCATTAAACGTTAACTTTAAATTACATTTACCTAACATTGGAATTTGTATTTTGGTATATGTAACGAGTTTATCCTTCGTTGAATGAATACCTCCTAAATTAAATTTGAGTATTTTTGGAACGATTTCTTCGATACCACCTGCTCGCACATCTGGTTGAGCCGGTCTCATGTCCTTCAGCTGCTTTCTGGCAGCTTTATTCCGGTGATCAGCATTGTCTTGATTAAATTGTCCTTCAGCTGACTGAATCGCATTGATTCGCTTGATTCTTCAGTTCGGTTACAAATTGGTCTATCGATTTTCCATTTTTTGGTACAAAATATTCTTCAAATTTTTTCCTTATTTCTTCAATGTTATCTTTTTCAGCTGTCGCCAAATTAAAAAAATTGTACACACTACTTGCCTCTTCTCCCATTAACCCTGGACTGGTATGGTGATTTCTGTAGCACATAATTGGTTTAGGGGGGGGGATGATTTTTTTCATATCTGATTGTAGTGGTTATTACTTTATAGTCAAAAAATATATATGGCTTCAGAAAGCAAACAATTTATTGTCATTTTACAATAATAAACAACAAAATGAAAGAATTTATTGCAGCGCCTTCTTTGGTAAAAATAAAAAGTCTTTCTGTTTCAGACTTGAATCTAACATAAAAAACTAATAAAATAAAGTAAGTATAAGCTACATATGTATGGGAAAAGAAATATATTTGTGTTATGAATAAAAAATTTACCAGGGGTCTTCACCCTATGCATATTTTGATAGAATGACTAATTATTCAAGTTCGTTACATTCATTGCAATAATTTTTTTGATGTAAATGATGCTTACATATGGTTTTCTTACATTGCATACAAAATGTAGAATGTTTTCTATCTAATGTACTAGGACAGTCCTTGCATCGTCTTATTTTTAGTGGCGCTTCGTCTCGTTCTGCTGTAGGATCTTGAATTATGAGATGTTTCTTAATTTTTTGGCGCATTTCTCGAGGTAAATGTTGATTTTCATACCGCCCTCTCATATGTTCCACAATTAAGAATAAGCCTAAATTTTTGAGAAAACTTCTTCTGTTCATCTGCAAATTTCTGACAGCAAAGTTCAATAAAACGTGACTAATTACACCCGCTATAATCAATACCGCATAAAAAATTGCGAGTGGCCATCGTTTGGTTCTACGATTACATGAAAATACAGCACATTTCTGGACTAGATTATTAACACCACTTTTTGTTGAGTTGTAAAATTCTATGATTTCTGGCTTTTTCATTTCATCATTATTTTTTGCCTTGTCGTGATGTAAATTTGAAATTAGTGTAACACTTCTATTTTTAGCAGGAACATAAGAGACCAAGGTATTGTCCCGCGTAAAGCCAAATCTAGACGAATATACTCCGCGTTGTTTATTTGGCAAAAATTGTAGAGGAATTTCCCGCTTATTCTTTCGAATCGTTCCTACATATGTTAGTTTATTTTGCTTTAGCTCTTGAATGAGTTCCAGAGACGCCTGTTACGTTTCGGTTACTTTCGGCTATTTGGGTGATCAATTCTAAAACAGTCAGTGTAGGTATACCAAGACGTTTAGGTTTCACAATATTTGGATTTTTGCCAGTGTACACAAATGCATTTAGCTAATAGTGTGTTTTTTTGAATCACAAAGACATAAGATTTTTAGTTCATTTTGTTGTGGTTTGCTTTTTATATAGACGCGAAAACTGCATTTGCCTCTGAATCCAACCAACATTTCATCGACTGTAAGGACTGTAGTTGCTGTTACAGTTGCTCTGAAATTGCAGCTAGCTTGTCACCGTCGCCTTTCCTAGCTCCTCTTGTGTCAGGATTGTCTAATCGTAAAGCCGAGAGCAGGAAAAGAAATCGTTTCAACGACATTGTCATTCTAAAGATGTCTCGTCCAGTGTCATCAGTAGCCCATAAACAGTCTGCATTTTCGGGGGCTGATTTGAAAATACCACTTAGATAAAATAGCCCAATCAAAGCTTTTATTTCAACTTTATCTGTGTGATTTGTAAATGTAGCAGTATCTCCATAATTGAAAGATAAGTCGGTAATTTTACAATTTGTGTGTTCAGCAATTATTTCAAGGATTTCATCCGTGATCAAAAGTGACCAAGCTCCATAAGGTGTAGTCGAATTGTTTGTACCAGCAGATCCTTTCAGCCCAGGAAGTTGCAATATAAAATTTTCAGCTCCTGTTCTGGAACCTGCAGGAGGGGTGTTGGGCCATTTATATCTATTTTTACCATAAAAATATTCTCTTTCGTCATCGTTTGGTGTTTCGTCATCGTCAGCTTCTATTTCTGAATTAGTCTCATGGTCAGAATGTTCACTTTCCCTTTCCACGTCACTAAGGTCACTGTCATTTTCCAGAATTTCATTTTGCTCGTCACTACCATCCGATAAATTATTTAGAATATTCTCTAATTCCGTATCGGTTAGATATCGAGTCATTCTGAATTTAAAAATTTCAAATTTCACGCAAAACAGCTCCACTTCCAAAACAATGACAATGTCAATGCACGAAACTATCAAATACACTGGAGGAATACGTAGAAGCGCAGCGATCCATCCCCCTACTCTCATACATACATGCGTTTCAAAATCCTCGGGGTCGATCAAGACCCAACGATACCAAATAGCATTATAGCATTTAAATGGTCACGCCTCAACCGTAACTGACAAGATTTGAATGTATTTTTTAATTTTATTTTACAAATAAACATATTACATTCTATCAACCATTTTTTCAAATAGCTCGTTAAATTTATCCATGCAAGTCATTTTTGGCGTTTTGTTACTTCGCTCAGCCTTGCCTTCAGCTTCATAGTAAACGAACTCACAAATGCTTTCGATACATTACCCGATCCTTCCAGCTGTACATCAGCAGATTCATTTTCTTCCAGATCAGCTGATGCTTCCTGCTCTGCTTCACTTTGTTTCGTTTTGTTGCTTACGACGAGCCCAACTAGATTTGAACAAGTAGCCACCGGATTTATCTCTGGTTTCTTATACATTAATTTATGCATAATTGAGAAATATTCCCAGTGGCGATGTCCCTTTCCTGATTTATGAATGTAGTATTACTTGAATATATCTATTTTACATCTTAATTTAAATTTTAGTGTAGACAATTGTAAAAATAATTTAATAAGTTATTGGATATAGAAAAATTCTTTACCTGAAGTATTTTTATGTAGCAATATACTTTTGTATGTCCGCTTCAACCCCTTCCATTTGGAATCGACTTTGGTTGCGCTAACACTTCTCCCAAATTTCTGGGAAAGCTCGTTTGCCACTTTGGCCCAGAAATTTTTTTTCGTATACAGATCAAACTGCTCTCCTGCTTCCTCCACCTTACCGATTAGGAAGAGCACTGCATCGCCAGTCCACAGTTTTTCTGTTGGTGATTCAGTATCATCGTCACTTCCAACAGTTTCGATTTGAAATGCAACCTGCACTTCGGATGTCAAAGACACATACTGTAACTCTTGGGCCAAAATTTACTGTACTGTAAACTGTACAAGTAAAATCAATTAACCACTTACTCAATTTATGTTGTAACAACAGCTGGTTGTTGCTCAACATTACCTTGCCGTCTGTGCCTACCACAACCGAATGTGTGTCCCTGCCAAACGTTACCATTTCCATATCGCTCATAGTGCACCAAGAAAAACTTTAAATTACAACACGTGGTTTAAATCAAGTGATTGATGCGCATGCTCGCACTAGATGACCAACCTCGCGTAGTGGTGTGCGTAGAGAGCAGTAGAGCAAGCTCTATTAGTCCTACTCTGTGCATTACCAAACGGTGCGGGAGCTGCTCCTTTTACTCTACTGTCAATACGCGAACGGTTTAAGAGTGAGTGGAGTAAAAGGACTGAATAGAGCTAGATACCCGAACGCACCTAAAATAGTCGTATTCTTTATTTTCATCATTGATTTCAAACGCATCCGAAATACCAGAATTTTCATCGTTGAAAATATATGCAGTTTTTCCAAACTAAATCTCCTGCAACTTCATCTTGTTACCGTCGAAGCAGATATCAGTCGTGTTCCTGTAACAACCGGGGATTACCAAGAGAGAAAAATAATAACAAGTATCTGTCAGACGCGTATCGAATATCGAGACGCTCAAGTTTGTCGTTAATAAATTAATTGTGTTTTATATTCAAAGAACCGTAACAATCTCCATCACTATCACTATTGGAACTATTGCCAGTGTCATTATTTTCACTTTCACAGTCATTACTAGGTAAAATTTCATCTTCATCACTATGTATATCGAATTCTTTTCTTGTTCGCTTTGCACCACGAGTAGCACTAGATGTTGATGGTGAATCCATTTTGGATGCAATGGGTAGCCGCAACATTATTTTTTGGATATTATAAAAAAGAAAAATCAGCATTTATTTTGCCGACGTATATACGTCTGTATAATAACAATCATTCCAACAAAAATATCTTGTAAAAGTAGTCTAAACAATCAAATGCAATTTAATCTATCAAAACGCTTATTGACGTTAGCCATAGTTAAAGGGTTAAAGGACCATTAGGCGTTAGATTATGGAACCGGCCGTAATATCCTTTACTGTTTCTATGGTGCATTTGAGCTCGCTTATTATGTTTCCCTTAATAGTATATTGCGATACAAGTTCGATAAGTGCCTTTTTAACTAATCGAGAAAATGTTTGAAAAAAGAGATCCGAGTTATTCCAATTTTCGAGATTTGTCAAAGCACTTTTCACTTACCCCACTAGTTCTAAACTACAAAAAACAATAGTACGATTTATTGCCCAACAGAAAATCCACTTACAGGACAATTTAATAAAAATAAAAATATGAAACAAGCAATGTACGAATGAATACAAACAATGCGTTTATGTCGACCGCTTAGATCGGCTGGAAACTCCAATTCTATTAGTTTTTATTGCCACTTGATTGACTCTTGAATCGCCAAAGAATCGACACACTTCAAATTTTTTTTGATATTACCCCTTCTAATTCAGGGGCCACATTTTCTTTATAGAATTTGACCAGCTTGAGTAACATTACTTGTCTCCAGAAGATGAGATCTTGCTGAATTTTCTCTACAAATAACTCAACTTTATCATTTACATAAACCACAAAGAAGCAGAATTTTTTACCGGTTATATTGAGTTGACCCTGCACTTATGGATATATGATACAACAAATTAACTATTTTTTTAGTAGTATATTTAGTACAATTGTTGTGATTTCTTTTTAAACTCAATTGGTTGTTTGACGGTTTCAAACAAATATTTCCGGATTTTGCAGCCTCCTGTAATGTTTTCTCACTTTTTTGCACGCTGTACAGGCATTTAACTTGAAAAATCGCATGGGATCGCGATGAGTTGGAATTGGTGGACATTTGCCCTGATGTTCTGACTTCATGGCCCTTTTGGATAAATTCTAAAACTTCTTGCTTGGAACCCATTAATTTTTCGTTTAGGTTCGTAACTTGAATTTGTTGTTTTTGATCTACACGTACTCTTAATTCCGCTGTTTTCTCTAATAAATCACAAAGTTTCCCATTATATATTTCAAAAAACTAATAGGGACAATTAATATAATAATAATAATAATCACCTATTTAACCTATCAGAATTTCTTTTTTTTTAAATGCAACTCAAACACCATCTGGGCTGGCACCTAGAAAACCATATTCCAAATACAAATAACCCAGATGGCTGCAGATGCAATTTGTAGTACTCTATAAATTTCTTAATTACAACACTTTCATTTGTCTTCCCATATTCCGTGGCGGCTGTCGTAAATTGAGGAGTATACAAAATTGCCTTTACAACACTGTGACAAGACGTCGATGATCGTCTTTTTATGATCTTTCCAAAAAGTGATGCAGTCAATCTGTTTCTTCGCTCTTCTAGATAACAATTATTAAATTGGCTGATTGTATTACGTTGGATCCGATCTCGTTGTTCTTCCGTCACCTAGAAAAATATACATTCACTATACTATATTGCAGGACCAGTAGGTAGGTATTACCTGTAGTTTATTTATTACTAGCTGTGACCCGACAGACGTTGTCCTGTCCAAATTTCAATAAAAAGCACTTTAATTTTTTCCATATTTTTCCAATTTTTTTATTTAAATAGGTAATTGTACATTCAACATTTCTACTTTAACCGTTTGAGCTATGCGTTGATCATCAGTCAGTCAACTTTTCTTTATATATATATATATATATATATATAGATATAATAATTACATCGACCATCTTCTGTGTTATGAGAATCGTGATGAAATGCCTGGAGATCATTTAGAAGAGCTGAAAGAGGTGTACACAACTTTGAAGCCTCAATGAGGTGCCCTATTAGCAACAACAATGCAGACAGATATGCTGCGATTAAAAAGAAGGGCGATGCCCCACTCGTGATTCTCACCAAGAATTTGTACTCTAAGAACGCCATGTCGATTGCAACAAAAGTCACCATCGAAATGAAAGCATTGTTTTCTCTTTTTTTACTGAAGACGATAGTGGAACCGAATTTCATTTATTTTTATTTTTTTTTTAAATATTTACTTTTGTACGTAGATTTCTTCTTTCGTGCAAATACGGTCTGGAACATCAACAGCATGCCAGTGAATCAGTAGCCAGTGTAAATGCGTTTCTTCCACATATTGGTTTTATTTTTCAAAGTTCAACTGTTACTTATCACCATTTTGTTTTTGTTACTTCGCTACATTATGATTACCGATCCGACTTTCAATTGGAGATTGTGAGGCGGCAATCCGGGCAATTCCAGGGAGTTTAAAAATTCTGTTGGATAGTTGACGACATCATCTTGGTTAGTAACAGAATCCACCGATTTGTAAGTCATCAATCCGCCAGCAATTTCACCTTGAATCTTGAAATTCAATTCGTTGACATCAATGTTTTTCGCAGCCAATATAGCACGTTCACTCAACCAATCATGATTTTTGTGATTTTGGGCTATGTTTGGGAACATCTTTCCAATGAGTTCGGTCTTTGATTTGGTGAATTGGCAAAAATCGATGGGGAATGTAATGCAGCCCGTTGAAATGTCAACGGGGATTTTGCCATTGGCAATGTCCAGTAATTGTTTTGAAAATAATTCTCCAGATTGGTCGTTCTGCAACTCGACACGCATGTTGATATTTAATTTGAGTGTCTTGACGTGTTTCCACAAAACGGACGACTTCAAACATGCATTAAGTTCATCGGCTGGCGTTTATCGTGGAATGATGTGGCAATGTTTGGCGAAAATCACCTGCCAACAGAATCATCGCACCACCAAACTGGTTATGATTGCTTCGTAGATCTTGCATCGTTCGTTCTAATGCCTCCAAATACTTTTTCTGCGCCATCGTACACTCATCCCAAACGATCAATTTACATTGCTGCAAAACTTTGACCATCGCACAGTTCTTTGAAAGGTTGCATGTTGGAGTTTCAGTGATATTCAAATTGAACGGCAACTTGAGTGCTGAATGAGCTATTCGACCATCTTCCAACAACGTAGCTGCAATTCCTGATGAAGCAAGTGCAAGTGCAATTTCATTCTGCGAGCGAATGGTTGCCAAAATCAATGCGATCAAAAACGTTTTCCCAGTTCTACCAGTAGCGTCCAAGAAGAAAATCCCTCCAGTTCTATCGTTCACAACTTTCATGAGAGTGACGTATGCATATTTTTGTTGCCGATTCAACAACGGAACGTTCGTTTGAACTGATTCTCTCATTGCATCACAATCGTATTGTTTTTCATTGATATCACTAAGCACATGTCCTCAATTAATATCAATGCCTCGTTGCGAATTTCCTCGGTTAGTTGCAAATCTGGATTTGATGTTCTAGTACGCGTCTGATGCCAAATATCATCAGACACGTCATCTTTGTATTTGGTCCACAAATCAATCGGTTTCGATGGGAAGTATGTTGAGATAATTATCGAAAACAATGTTCGTATTTGATGAGCATTTGACGAAATCACAGCATCTTGAAGGGTATAATCTCAATGAGTGTCATTCTCTAGCAATCGCAAACGTTGACCGGCTTCTCTATATATGTCACATAATTCACCATTAACAGTTCGTAGATGTTGGAATGATGTTGGGCCACGAACGTTGACCAATAGCAAACGCAAATAGAAACACTCGTCATTGTTTGAATGGACTGTGTAAATGCGACCTAATGCATCGTTGGAAAATACATTTGGGTAACCTGGAACTGGATGTCCTTGTTTCCGTCGTTGAAATTTCTTTGACAATTGATTCCAAGTATAATATCTTGACATTTCGGAGTATAGGAGCGTTCAGGCGAAGTCATCATTCTGGCACATTTCCAAAAAATTGGTCAATGTTGTAGGTGGTGGTCAATCAGCTCGTTGTAATGCATTTTCCACAGTGAAGTATACTCTCTGACCATTTTCCAGATGTACGGCCAAGTGAACAACAGTGGGATGTCTTTCATGAATGGCGAATGAAAAAATGCGCCAAATTGCTTCATTACTACTAACATAGCGGCCCATTTGATATTCAGTGATTTCATTGCTGGAATTGTCCGCACCAACTCCAATCACAGCCATGTGAACATGATAAACAAATCTGATGTGCCATAATGGCGAACATACGACATGGCATCTTGAGCATATTCATGCATATGTCGAGGATTACCGATGTACGTTGCTGGGAGAATCGTAATTCGGCCAATACTCTGTGCGTTTCCGTCTGAATTGATGGCATCTCGAAGGTGTTTGGAACAGAGTTTCCTCTGGTTCAATCTGATGAATGTCAATCGCTCAGTTTCAACTTTGACGTACATATCGACATCATATTGGTGAAATAGACCCTGACATTTCAAGATATGATTCTCCTCATTTTCACGGACCATCAGTCGATATGAATAATAGTTCATTGAACTGACCTTTTTGTCCACTTCAGCGCCTGTAAGTGGAGTTATCATCTTGATTGAGAAATGATAACCGTCATCACCTTGCCAAAATATGATGGGATATTGCAACGCATCATATGATCGATGCGTTTCAAACACACGCTGCAGCTGATTGTTCCGCCGATGTAGAACAATATTACGGGATTCCAAATTTTCACCAACGACAACAATGACATCACCAATTGTTAGCGCATTGAAACGTCTTGCATGTTCTCCCGCAGGCGTCTTATCGGCTCTGATAACAATTTTGTGATTATCAGATGGCATTCGGTCCAGTGCAGTTTTGAACAATGCAATCAATTCATTGTTTTGGTGAAAAAAGTTTGATTTGTTTGACCTTGAATCTGTAAAAGTTAACCTATATAAATAATAATTCTGTGTATGATTGTGTTGCAATTACCTTGAAAGTGGGCATGAAATTACCGCGTATCACATTCTTTTAACTATGAACTTACAACTGAACTGAAACTAACTGAAACTAACTAACTGAAACTAAACAACTGTAAAACCGCGTTGTTTATTTACAATTGAGCAGTTGTCAAATGTCAAATGTTAAATATTTAGCCTCGTTCCCAGTTTCATGTTTACAAATTCTTAAAATTTTAAAGGCAACTTTTAAAAAATATCTTTCCGTCATAACCTGGCTCGAAGTATTACTAAAATTTTAATAAAAGAATTAGCCAAATCTGTCGCGCCGTTCTGAAGTTATCGAATCACCAACGAACGGTATTTCATTTTTATTTATATAGATTTTTTCTGACTCCTTAACCAAAACATGTGGAAGCAACTCGGCTTCAATAGGATTATGCCATACTCATGGTTTTCTTCCTGTTTGTCTTGTCCTGTCCACAATTTTCGTTTAGAAGTGGGATGATATCGTTTGTCTTATTTTCTTTGCCACGAAATGCTTGAAGTGCTGGCCTGAACTTTTCTCCAATGCTTCGCCATGTCTTTTGAAGCCATTTAGGACCATGATTGTAGGCAAGTCCAGCAATTCGAAACCGATTTTCAAACGAACCTCTCATGGTCAAATTTAGCCATTTTCCAGCATTATATTTAGCCAACAATGACATGAACGTTTCAGCAGCATTGTTGGTTTGGATTTGTATGAAAAGGTTAGCTTTCTTTATGATTAATTCCACACAAGCTGAAAGCAATAATTTTCGGAGCCATGGAAGTCAATTAGTAAAACAATAACAAAATTTAAAACTTACATTCAATCCTTTGGAAAATACCCAAGCTTTTCAGTTCTTCAACTTATTTGTAGCAGGTTTAATATCGCAATAGTATGTCCTGCAGTTTTGGTGTTCCCCAAAATAATGGTGAGGTCCATTAGCAAGATCCTGTTTCAAACTGTCCACCATTTCATGCTCACTATTGTTGTGGTTTATATTATGTGAGAATTTGTGAGCTGTGAGAATTTTCCTCCGAGCAGCAGGAATACATTTGTCATCTTTGACTTTGTATAAGTGCTTAATGTAGTTTTTGGCGACATGATTCGTGCACTCTATTTTCTCTACAATTTGGCCATAGGAAACTATTGTTCGGATATGTGCAAATGTACTGGAATCACCATCGGCAATAAAAAAATTTGTATTGCAGTTTATGCATATCTAGGCTTCTATTGAAACCATCGACTATTATATCTGCTTCCATGGCCGAGGATGAACCTTTCCAATTTTTAAAACATGTGTTCAGCAAGAGATTTTTGCTGGTTGGCGGCCTTTGCACAAACATAACAACATTTGTTACGTATACCCAGAAACAGAACTCTTCTTGTCTCGTGGCCAATGATAATAACCTAAAACGAAACAAATATCTGTGTAACAAGGAAAGGAATACATTGCAACATACAGCTCCAGAGGCAGCATTATAATTGTGTCCATAGCTCCGCTGGCTCCAGCCACCACCAAGATAAGTTGTAATAAAAGGTATGCCATTGGAGTCCACATCGCCAGCTATCTTTCTAATCCCACTCAAAAATTGAAATCCCGCGGTCAATAATTTCAAATTATCGTACTGCATAATGGGCGTTTTATTTTCTTTTAATTCAATTATTCCAACGGCGTCAGGCTGCTGTAAACCCGAATAAATAATTTTTTTGTTTTCAAAATATCACCGAGAACACATCGAAATTTAATAGTTTGAAATGTAATGACCCAAACTTGCCGCCAAATAATTTAATATCCCGAACGCTCGGAAATAAACCGCGAAATTAAAATTGGCCATAAATGTGTGATCGTCTAGAATGAAGGTAGGACCCGTCGTTGTGTTTAAGCAATTGCGGCAAGCGTTCTGGATGCAACGGTGAGACTTTTAGGGGAAGGGGTGTCTTCAATAAAACAATAGAATAGTGGAGGATGCCTTTTTAATTTCAATTCGACGACCGCTAACGGTACAACACACACAAAATAACGAGAATACTGAAACCTCCACCCAGGCATGTTATCAAGTCATACACAAACAATGCAGAAAATTAGCGCCAACACCGACATGCATAACATAGAGAAATCGTCCATTTTACAAAAAAAAAACACAATAAAACATAAAGGAGATGTGGTTATGTGATCAAAAACACATGTTAAATATTTAGGTTGCAATGTCGAATCATCTGTGGCAAGGCAGTACGAATGATGAACATGATTTCATCATTATTATCACTTGAGGCATGAAATAACAAAAATTATTTGTTATGATTAATTAACCGGGCTACGGACTGTTGCCTTTCCAGGCCCACGATCCAGCACTACAGTGCGCCGTGGAGGGCGGCCCGTAACTCTACCTTAATGCCCTTTTCGAACGGTGGAAAGAACGACACAGCAATTAGACAAAACAAATAAACAAATTTCTCGGCCTATAAATGATGGTCCAACTTTTTTATCGTACCACTGTACTGTCAGAATGCCACCACCAAGTACACAAGTTATACACAGTTATAAATAGCACATACAGAGCATAATAGACATACAAGACCTTTATGGTTATACTCACACCCGCGGAAATGGAAAAAACAAAATCTTGCTTCGCCGCCCCTGGTAAGAGCTGCAACCGGTGCCCGGTGGTGATAACCAGATGCTCACATTACTCATAGATGATAATTTAAATTACAGAAATGGACGATTTCTCATGTTTACAACAATAAAAAAAAAACCGACAAATATTTAAACACTAAACGCGAATGCTACGAATCGGCCTAACATTCTGTACAACCGGTCGTTACTAACGAGGTCTTCGTGTGGAATTGGCCCCCCCCGCAGACCCCTTAAATTCTTGCGTCGTCCCAAATCTGGCTTAAGCTAGCCCGGGTGCGTACTTAAGTAACGCGCCCTCCCGCTACTACTCCACTGGAAGGCACGCCCAAACGTAACGGCTGCATGACGTCACGCTCCTGAGTTAGACACGAACCGAAGGGACTCAACCGCGCTGTATCCGCAAAAAGGGAAACCCCACAATTGTCTCGCCCCCGCGACAAGAAACCGCATGCTAATCCTCGCAAAAAAAAACCGCTCGAAACCAACGCGCAATTTGGCCGATTCGTTATTTAAGTACAGTAACTAAGCCTCAATACCCAATCGGCCCTAAACCACAAGAAAAAAAAACAATACCTTAAAACAAAACGGCAACAGTACACGAAGCACAATCGAACTGGCACAGGCCACACACAAAAAAAAACACAGAGAATAAACAAATCGCAATTTATTAAGCTCGAACAATAAAAGACGCACGTACGTACTCTTTGGCTCTTCACCAAGAAGTGACGCTACCCCCTCCCCTTCCTTGCGCCGTTCCTCCCCTGACCTACCCCAAAAACCGTTGGCCCTTTGTCCCGGTTGCTATCCGAGACGATCATTCCGATATCGCCGCTGCGCTGCTATCGCGGGGGTGGTGGGTTGCCTATGACGCCGGACCAGATTCAAATATGCCTACTACAGAAAGAACCGTCGATTTCAAATTGATTAGTGTTTAAACCCTTTCCCGGCGAAAATCATAAATCTCTAGTCGACAATGTTCGCAAACGGAATATCCTACAAAACAAGTATTTTTCACTTCAGATCCAGACTTTAAAATGTTGGTTTAGTAAATAAAATTGGATTCTTGTAAACACAATCAAAATCTTTTCTTACTATTAACAAAACGTTTTATCTGGAAAATGCTATACGATGGACCAGCCTGTAATAATAAAATAAACATCACTCAACGCATAAAAAATTTTGTGGGGGCGCTGCACTTATACCCTTTGGCTTCCAAACAAAATAATAGATGACTGGAAAAAATGGGTATATAGATCATTTAACTTTGAAATACTGATTTTATTTAAAAAAAATGTAGGACAATGAAATATAAAAAATTGTTGGTATTTAAAATAACAATGAATCCATTAATCCTCATCCGTGCAATAGAGATTATCTTCTTCGCGTAAGTGAACTTCCTGACTATCTTCAATTGAGGTGCTTGGTTGAGCAGTGTCATTGTTCCTGCTTGGTGCTGGTTTGTCATGATGAGGAAGACTCGCAAAGAATTCGTGGTGTATTGTAAGTTCCGGTAGGGCTGTTGGATTCCTACCAGCTCTATTGGATTTCATCTGAAGAGTGGAATACGAGTCAAAGACATTACTATAAAATGTTTTGCAGAATAACGTGTAAGGATTTTTTTTCTCGAAATGAAGCCATTGCATTTCACGAATTCCTTGCACAGATTTTCTGAAGTAAGATGTAAGACAATCGATATTTTTAAAATCTTGATCTTGCATCTGTACCACCACAAACTTTCGAGAAGAGGATGCGATTAGATCTAACCAATGTTCTGGAACGTAAAGATCTCTTTTACTTTGCCTCTTTTTAATCTCTATTAGACCAAAGTCTCGATCACATTCATTATATGAATGCCCAGATATCACAAATCGGTGGTTCACACTTTCGATGTGAGTGTTTTTTACTATGTACAACCAAAACTTCACAATAATCTGGCTCTTATTTTGACCCCCACAATTGTCGCTGAAAGCAGTTATATGCTTAACATGTCTGGGAAGAGTCTTGATAAATTTCAAGAGGCAAGACGCAATTTCTTGACATCCTCTGGAAACTTGTTCTTCGTGCCAGATGTACATCTGTCCCTTTCCAGTGGCAAGATTATGAATGTTTAAATTGTAGGTCCATAGTCTCCTGTAGTAATAAGCCTTAGAATTGGTTACATGAGGCATCATTTTTTGCAAATCAAAACATACGTCGACCCGAGTGTCGTCACTAATATTACGGCATTCATCCTTGGCATTTTGCGCAGCTTCGGCCTTACGTAGATGTAATTCTTTTTGAATGTGTGCCTGGTTTTTTGCATTGTTATAACCATGTTCTATGATTACTTGAAGTCTGTCGCACGTTACACATGTATCGGTAACAAGGCGGTGAAAACTGAGGTTGAACTGTGTGCTAAAGATATGCCTGTAGAAACTTTCCTTAACTGGTTCTACATGTTATTCATTTTGACAGAACCCGAGATAAAGCTTATACAGTTGTTTCAAATCAAGTCTAGAATCTAAGTATTTGCGGTTTGGAATCTTTTATCTCGAATAGTGACTAACATACCGCGGAAATCTGTTAACGTGCTCTTTGATCATGTCAATACGATCATGGGGAATTTTGTTAGCTGGTTCTTTCTTCCCTCTTTGATCACGTGCAGCAACGCCAGATGTTGCAGTTTTCTTCTTGTTGATTACGTTTTGCAATCGTTTATTTGAAACGTCAAGAGTTTTCATAAAAAACTTTTTGCAAACTCTAAAACCACCCGACTTGATACGCTCTTATTAAAAATTGCCATCAGCTTGTTTCGTTTTACAGGTTCTTCAATTATTGTTCCATTTAAAAACGACGTTTGGAGTTCCCAAGTCCAAAGTTTCCAAAAATTGTTAAATATGACCAATCGACGTCCTTCAATGACATTAACATTACAGTTATACCGGCATTGGTGATTGTATTCTTGTAAATTTCTTTGTTGATGAAGTTTCTGTTTCCGGTCCAAATACTTTTTTCCTTCACTTAGTTTTTTCGCTCTCTGTCGTTTCCAATCTTCTGGTCGTCGGATTCTTTTTTCCCAATCTGATGTCTAGGCGGAATTGCATTGTCAGGATCATTTTCTATTGGACCATTCTCATTTTCTGATTGATGTGATGACTCAGAAGAGATTGAACTGTTATAATCATCATCAGGGTTGTAGGTCTGATCCTGATCCGAATCGTCTTCGCCCAGAAGTAATGTAACATCATCTATAATAAAAAATTAGGAATACCTATTAAGGGCCAATTTCATAATCAGGCTGTTAAAGCCTCGTTTGCTAAAGTGACTAATCTAAAATTGCCTTTAAGAAACGCTAAAATCAAGTTTCATAAGACTATTGTGACATCCGTTAACTGAAGGATTCTTTATCATTTATTAAAGTGATGAAAAGTTGTGTTGGTATAGGAAGGCAAAATGGCACATTTTTTGTTGTTGAAAACATAGGGTCAGTTGTTCAACAGTGAACCAAGCAGGAACAGTGAACCACCCCTCGTTTTCAACGAATTTAAAATGTTACGTTTATGGCGACATCTGTTGTAATTTGCTAGATCTTACCTCAAGGTTGTATTGTAGTTACTGATAAACTGTAATGACGCATTGTTGGTAAACACGCAGCAACGTGTTTTGTGAGTGCGCAAGTAAAAATCAAACGGTAAGTTGAAATCTTCATATTACCTTTGTTTCTGTAGCTATTGTTTATGCTACCGTTTACTATTATAAATGGATAAGGCTCTATCAGTTTAGTCAGCGAAATGAGTTACTTTATTAAACGGTTTTTTTTCTAGAATTTAATTTTTGTAAAATTGCCGGGTAGTTCACAGTGAACCATGTTTGTTTATCCAACAGTGAACCACTGGTTCACTGTGGAACTACCCGGTTCACTGTGCATACAGGGTGCGGCAAAACTGGCAAAAGCATGATTGCGACGGATACACCCGAAATGAATGTGATTGAAGAAGCAAGACAGGCAAGCAAGCGTAGAAAGGAAGTGGTTAAGAAGAAAACAGTCGTACGCCAAATTTATTAAGTTTCTCTACGATAGTGGTGGATGTGGTTCAATATTTGTTCTATACTTTTCTAATAAATTTTTTTGTTTCCATCTAAAACTCCAATTATCTATCTGGTTCGGTGTGTACACAGTCATGGTTCACTGTATCACACCCGTGTCTCACAGTGAACCAAAGTACATAAAAGAAAAAAACGGCTATATCTCAAAAACTTGATTTTCCATAGATTTATCCCACCGCAAATTTTAAGATTATTTATCATATTTAACTGGTAAACAGTTTTTAAAAATGAAATCCCAGTAGATAAGCTACAAACTCGGCCACAAAATTAGATGGTTCACTGTTGAACAACTGACCCTACGTAAAATTGTTCGATTTGGATTATTGCTTTTAATAAAGTTAACATTACAACAGTGCAACTTGTTTAAATTATCGTCCTAATAGGTTTTCAATATTCTTTTGTGGTGTAGTCGCCTCTTTCTTTTCTATAGAAATGTTTCACTTACCGTGATTGTTGAGGTTAGGATTATTTTCTTTATTCATAATTCCGAAAACATGTAAGTCGCCTTCACTAAAAAATGCACCCACTATCATACACAAACTACAAACTGACTAAGTTTAACTTATTATAATTTAGCTAAGAACTCCTGAAAACCGCACGCAAAAGCAAACACTCTGCCAAAGCAAAACTGACATTCGTTTGGCGCGCAAAGGGTATAAATGGACTTGCATCCCTTGTGCCCCAACTTAAAGTCAGATGTGGGAAAGTGACTAAATAAGTTCTCAACAGATAACAGCACTGAGTGCGAAATCAGTTATACCAGTTGGCCACGATACAGCATGCATATTTTGCTGACATCATAATACATTTAACTCATTATATTGAATTTGTCAATTATACCCCTTGGCTTCTAGGGTCCTCATTTAAAATACCTACTTTTATAACTGACATATTTGAAAAATGTTATTACCTGTTGAAAAATAAATTTTTCATTGAACCTTTCTCAAACAGATGGAGACATCACTTCATTCATTATTTGAATATAGTTGGTCCGTTCAAACGTCCATCCACAACATGCAGAACTCCAATGTCCTCTACTGAAATCCACCCCCATACATGGACTGACCATCTACCAGTCTTATCCGTTTTTTGTAAATAGGGTTCCTTATAGCGCTGGCCGCTCCGTCTGTAGACTTTCAATCTAGTATTATTCGTCGATTGGAAAATTGTTTCATCCGAAAACACTACTTTTTCCCAGTACTCGCTATCACGAACAACGAAATTGTTTGCAAATTCTAACCTTCCTACTATGTTTTGCTCGATGATCCGTGATTTTTGCGCAGCTACACAACTTCGCAGTCCTGCATCTCGAATCCTTTTTTGAGCAGCACGAACGCCAGACGGAAAATGGGTTTCCTCTTTGGCCTTGATGAATGTGCAGAACGGATGCTGCTCTACGAATTCAACCAATGCGTTGTCTTAATCCTTCCCAGACTTTTTGGGTCTTCCAGAGCCTACGCGTCTCGCCATATTGTTTGTTTCTTCTCATTTTCGTTTTAAATTGAATATTGTCGACTTTTTTTAATTCAATAGGTGTGGAACACGGCTTAAACTCCATCCTTATTCTATTTTGGCAATTGCAAACCCCTTTTCTGCCTCATTCAGTAAATGATACGGCATTATTACTTACGAGTAAGTTTTTAGTGTCGTAATCTCTTGT
This sequence comes from Dascillus cervinus, assembly GCA_949768715.1. Classification (NCBI taxonomy): domain Eukaryota; kingdom Metazoa; phylum Arthropoda; class Insecta; order Coleoptera; family Dascillidae; genus Dascillus; species Dascillus cervinus. The sequence goes on along the minus strand of OX458320.1, from coordinate 13,955,858 downwards.
CACAGGAACAACTGTCAGTTGTATTGTCATAAACCACTAGGCATATCTAAGCAACGTTTACACCAATAAATTATGTCGTCCCAAATTTAAATTCGTTAACTGTACCTTGGTTTCAAAATATGTGAAAATATGTACCACCCATTCTAAAAATATGTGGTAAAACATTAAATATGTAGCATTTCCGAACCCTGTTAGCTTGTAACATCATCGGTCACTTTAGGACGTAGCCTAAATCGACAATGCCACAACCAGACAATTCAAACTCAGTTCCAGGTTTGCAATTAGTGTCCACTTCTATAGGGTATTCCGTTTTGTAACCATGAAAATTAATTGCGCGATCGAACTTTAAATTTTGAAACAAAAAATTCATATAAACATATATCGAAAAATGTTTCCTAAGGGAATTACAACCCCTTTAAAGGAATCCTTATAAAATCTGTTTTTAGTTTGGTACGCAACACAGGTTTGTAAAAAGAGCAATAAATTTGTAGTTTAACAATGCTTTATTACTTGATTATGTTAACCCTAAACCGGTTGCGTTGGTTGACTTTGTCAACCATCCGAGTATTTAGGCGATATTGTTTGATTATATAAAGTCTTGGGGTACTGCCGCCTTCAGTACCTTATCTTTAGTTCCTTACTGTCCAGTAAGCATTGTATCCGAGACAGTAAACTCAATAAGTGTGTTAATAGTAATATAAAAGGAGTTAGAAACAGGGCTGGTTGAAAAGTCAACCACGCGCCCAAAATTTTTTTTCTTCTATTTTATTATTGTTTATTGCATTTTGATAGCTTCTTACTTAGTGCTCATCATTTGTTTCCAAAGCTAGTGTTATTTTTTTTACACAAGATAAATGGTGTTTTATTTTTGTTTTGTTTAATCTTTCTTATGTAAGCGTATACTTGTAATATATTATTGTATTCGGAATAAAAATCTCTAGCAGAATTAGTAAAGAAATGCATATATTCCAATTTGAAAAAAAATGTTGTGACGGTATAGCCTTAATGCCCTTAGGGTAATATGTGATTTTGTTATGCTACTTTGTAGTCTACTCTCAACCATTTAACTTGGTATATAGATAACTGAAATTTTCCGATAAATAAGAGAGCTATGGGCTCGTCTTGTTTTTTGGAGACACTCTATATAAATGCCTTGATAGCGTTTAATATTTCAGATGCAAAACTTGTCCAAAAATCTTTTAATACTCTAAATATAACAAAAAAAAAATTGATTGAACAGTTTGTTGTTTGATTAAAAGCCAGAAATTCAAATAAAAAGTTGTGGTTGACAAAATCAACCACGCGACCGGATACGTTCCTCAATTTGATGCGACCTGTCTAGGGTTAACAAAGAAAGAAAACGAAATGTATAAGACGACTTGTATTCATCGAATGCTTCGTGGACGCTCAGTGCTCGCCACCCCTTCGACACCCTTGCCCGTCCGCCTCTCAGCGCCGCCACTTGTTTTGTCTACGGTGTGGTTCCCTTTACAGCTTGTAAAATGAATAAAAATACAGAAGAGGACAATAAGCCATGTATTTCCGCCGGGTTATTTCAAAGACCGTAGATGATTCGGATTTTGAGACGGTTGACGGTAAGCTGCCTGACCGTCATAAAAGTAGTGAAGATTTTACATATCCCAATTTCAAATATCGGTAGTACTTACCTAGTTGTTTAGTTTCGAAAGTATGACGTCTACAAAACGAACGAAACAAAACGCAGGTTTTAAATTTGTGAAAGAAAACGGCAATCCTGCTTCATCAAGTATGTTTGGGGTAAATGAATGTTTCGTGCGCGAATGGAGGAAGAATGAAGTTGTCATAGCTAACATGCCAAAAACGAAATGTGCTTTACGTACAGGAATAATCAAATTGCCTATTTTAGAAGAAAGTGTTCTAAAGTGGATACTATAAAATCGTCAAGATGGACTAATTGTGGCAAAAAAATACCATTCGTTTAAATTTTAATTGATCGAATTTTGCAAAAGAGCTTAACATCATTAAACAAATTGCATTTGAAAATGGTTATGATAGTAATGTGATCTACAAAGTTATAAATAAATTCAAATATCATAGAAATAAGCAAATGAATGGAACTGATGATGAAGATATACAAAGCATTAATAACAACGGCAACCAGTGTGTTAAATTTAATTACGTTGGACATGAAACTTATAAAGTTGCAAAGATTTTTAAGAATGAAAATATTAATGTAGCATTTGAAACGAATTATAAAATAGAAACGGCCCTAAAAACTATCTTACAAGGGGAACACCAGAATTGTGCCCTTCCGATTTTGGCGAATTTTTGATATGTTATACTTCTACCTTTCCAGTAATTCATGGTGGAGTAATACGATGCACCTCTCAAGCATTTTCAAAAAAAAACGCATTCGAAAATCGTATCACTTATTTTTATACTTAATTGTAAGCGGTATTTCTCCATCAGGCGGCGCCGAGTAGTCGTTAAGGAGGCAAATTACCTCTCCTTTTTTGCATGTCATCGGTTAAATTCTCTTGTTACCCAAACATTTTTTGCTTTGTTTTAATTCTAATTATTTATTTACTATTTTAAGGGTTACATTATTAAATAAATGCACTATTATTCCACAAATAGATAACTGTGTAATATAATAATATAGGTAATATAAAAAATATAAATACATAAAAAAAATAATGTACCTAATATATAAATTTAGTTATCTGATCAGATACATCAGTGTAATATTCAAAAAAAAATTTATGTCTACTAATTGCGACAACCGCATGTGCCTGAGAGTCAAATAATTTAAGAGCTTTACTAGTCATTCGTATACATACGACTCTATCAAAACACAAGCCTTGCGCCTCATGAATAGTTAAAACACTTTCTCCAGTCTCCTTATTCAAGTAACCGTCTCTCACTAGTTGTTCTTTATCCGATTGAAAGTAAACCACATACAAAGTTCCTGGTCTACGCTCTATAACACTACCAGAATAGGCATGTGAACTCATGGATCGCACTACCTCATTACTAGAATAAATATTCAATGCAAGAGGCTGCAACGCGTAAGCCACATCCATTGGGCATCCATATGTACAATTCAACTCCTTAGACACAGCTGTAAATGTCTCCAATCCCTCATACCTTAATTCACAAACATGAGAAAAATCAATGTAAGGTGTTTGATTTATATCCCCAAGTAATACAAGTTTAGTACAACCAGTCAAAGCCGTGATAAATCCTATCGAACCAGGGTGCATCATCAAAGCTTCGTCAACGTAAACCCGATCAAAACCATTAACCAAAACCGTTCTAAAAATTTATCAGGAACATTTCTTTCGCCCTTCACTCTTTTTCGCAAATCGCAAATACCTTCTGTAGTATTTATTAATATTAAGTCCCCTTGCTCAACAAAAGATGGAATATTGTGAGCATTTATTATAAAATGAGTCTTACCACAACCTGGTACTCCATTTATCCATTCGATTTCGGGCATATTTATATCCATTACATCTATTTTTCCGATGTTTCGTTTAATTTGTTCGTTCAGCATAATTTTCGTACTTCGAGAAACTAATATGTATCTTCCAGATGTTTCAAATCTTCTACTTTCAGAGTCATATTTAATATAACCATCTTCGTTCTAACCGATCATATATTTCTGTCCGAGCGTAGGCAAAACAAACTCCTTAGTTGTATTGTCGTATACGTTAAGATTCTTATCGTTCAAACCAGTTAATGCGTCGTTAAACATTAAAACATTTTAAAAATCTCTTAAATTAAAATGTTTTAATGTTTGTGTATGACTAAACAATCATTTGTGTTAAATGTGTTTTTTAAAAAAATTTTAAAATGTTTTCTAAAAAGTGACCATGAGTATAACAAAGGAAATAAGGTAAATAATTCATATTTACTCTTTTCTCGAATTCTTCCACTGACATACCAGTAAATATCATAATGTTATCTATTAAAACACTTAACATTCTGTCCCGCATAATTCCAAAAATAGGACAAAATATGGCATTAACATCTTTGGTGTTATAAGCTATCGTCTGTACACTCGCATATTTATATATAGCACTACTTTCTAAAGCTGGTTTAACTGAAGGTTTTATTATGAACTGAAAACGATTACAACGTCGATGACAAATAGGCGTATCATTTTCTATTTGTTTACGTACTGCAGGAGGTTGCGAACTTAACCGTTCGTTAACTAATTGATCACTACGAAGTACATGATCATTTTCAAAGTTTTCAAACACCTGTTTAGAACTATCTTTAATACAAGATCTAACAAAGTTCTCGTATAACCAATCGGCAATAACTTTAGGTGACATGTTATTCATCAATTTCTGAGCATTTAAATTTCTTTTATGCATACCCAAAATCGTTTCTCGTTGAGATGATCTACGATTAGCACTAATTACTGTTCTTAAGACAGGTTTTAATTTATCAAACTTTGGATCAATATACTCTCCCTTCCCAATTATCACAGATAGTTGATCAACATTCAGTGAAATATCACTTAATTCCACTAACAATTGATCCCAATCGTAATTTTGCGTGGACACCTCCGGTACCTTATCGTCATAACATTCTTGTAAATACTCTAAATCTGTGTCCCCTTTTAACTTACACTCATATTTCACTCCGGAAATAGAAACTACATCACTCACCAAAATTGGACGTAAAGGTACGTGCTCAACCCCTAAAATACTAGATGTACTTATAGGCACGTAATTCGGTAACCACTTCTTAACGCGATCAAAACCTATTTCGGCTTCACACAAATATACACAAGGCCCTAATCCCAACTGTTGTTTACTATTCCATGCTACTAAAGATTGCTCACTTTTATTACCGGCTCGATCAACTATCTGGGAGCAGGGAGCACCAGCCAACTGGAATAAATTCATTATCTCAGTTATTGTGCATATTAAAAAAAAATCCCGAAACACGTCATTTTTAGTCTATCACATGATATCCTGAAAAGTGAAAATTTCATCCCTAACCTCACCTTATTTCGAGTGACGGTTGCAACCCCCAAATCTTTAAATGGGAAGAGGGGGCTTATGATACCTTATTTGAAAGGTCTCTTCATGCTCTATTCAAAAATGCTATGGTTTAGAAATGTATTCCGAAAATGAAGGGTAAAAAAATTAATCTTTCCAACGAAATTCGCTACAACACACTAAAAAAAGAGAAGGGACAACTTAAAGTTAACCAATCAGAAACAGGCGCCCTCAAGGTGTGTGTCGTAATTTTACGTTACTAGGTTATAATAAAAAAGCAAATCTTTAAAATTATGTGGGTGTCTGGGTGTTTTGAAAAATGTCACTGTCAAATTAAATTTGATAAAGTGAAGTCAAAACGTTTTAATGTGCCCATAATCATGTATTCAGCCGCTGATTATCTCGAAATAATTATAATTTTTGAAGAATGTGGTAGTAACGCCACGGAAGCAGCGAGGGTCTTTTCCGAACGTTTTCGGGACAGAAATCACCCTGATCACAAGGTAATACTGCAAGCGATTGCAAGAACGCACGATACAGGTCATATGCTACCAAATCGAAAAGACAAAGCGGTGTGCATCGTGGAGGAATTACTTTTATAGTGCAAGATGGTTCGCCTGATTCATCTTCAAAAACATCGTCCTATACAGTTAAATCTGTTTGACCACCCCACGAGTCTATCAGTAATAAAAATTTATTATTGGCGACCTAGGGAGACAAACAATAGTTTAAATAATTAGTATAAATTTGTTTGGTTAATTTACCGAATTTTGAACTGGTAACAAAAACATTATGATAACTAAATGAGTCTACTTTTTTTGCACCATCGGACCAAATTTACCTGTTGATTCTTGCATGCACAAAAAGACAACAGATGCAGTGATTCTATATTGTGCGGTATATGAATGGGAAATGTTATGCAAGCTTTTCTTTTTTACTAAAACTGTTTTTGAGCCTTGTGGGGCTAGTTATCTATTGTATATTGGTATATGGTATTGGCATCCAGTTTGATCTGTATTTATGATAAAATCTAAATGAAATTGGGGTATGATTCGGATGTTTCAATTTCAATATGCCTCCATTTATCTCGTGTTGTTCCTCCTCGTTGAAGATCTTCTTTCCATCTACGGAGCATTTGTTTATTCTTCAATTTTACACATTCTTTTTTTTGTAAAGTTGTTATATTCCATTTTGGATGGATTCTCGCAAGGGCAACGGTCCTTTCTTTATACCATAAAGAAATATATTCGTACTCTTTAGAAAACGACTGCAAATCTAGCTGAAATTGTGGGCTTTCAGTGGTTCATAAAATAAATAGATAGCATTAGCAAAAATTTAAAAAGTACCCCGTCATATTCCCCCTCATTATAAATGTTAATGTCTTCGGGTAGTATGAGATCTTCATCTGTTATTATTTGGTGATCGTCCAGCATGGCCATAATTTGCTTGAAAAATTCTTCCTCCATAGCAATGGAAGCAGCTGATATTTCAGTTGGCGGAATATCTGCAACCAGATCTTCTGCTTTCCTCTCGATGGTTGATTCAAACATATTTTGTTCTGAACTTTCACTATCGCTGGATCCTTCCATTTTCTTAATCTTTTTTGTCACTTCTCACTATAACTCCGGACACTAGCACTAACTCGATTCGAATGACCCAACGTGCTAATAACCGTTTTAATCAATATAGTCCCAAAGAAATCTATTTATTTCTTTTAAAATAATGAACTTACAAAGATGTATACAAATTATCAAATAAAACACAGCTTCATTCAAAATATTGTTTGTTTCTGTTTCCGTATAATAAATTTCACTGATGGATAGACTCGTCGCAAAGATAATACTAATTTAGCGTTAGGATGAAATGAAATTAACGACTTATTTTCCCATAACAATATTACAAAAGTTGTGTTCGCATAAATCTGTAGGTTTTATGTACTACACTTGTAGGCCAAGCAATAAAGCATTTTTTCATGACATAAATACTACCCGGAAACCGACTCACAGTGGTCCCAAATCCCAAAAAGCTGGCCACAAGTCAAAAACGCATTTAATTCGGGTGATAGTCTGTACTCGAGGGTTTTCGGAGTCGCTGATTACGAATTCGAAGTCAAAATGTAGAAAAACAAAATGGCGAAAAGTTTCTTCGAAAACGTGTTCAATTCGGGTGAAAATCTGTACTCGGGGATTTTTGGGGTCGCTGATCACGAATTCGAAGTCAAATTAAAAAAAAACAAACTATTACGGCTCTAGTAGCTCAAAAATGGCGCCATGACGAATAATAGTTAAATTCTTTTCAAATTTCCTGCATAGAAATTTTCGAGGTCGCTGATTACGAATATGTAAAAATATTTCCAAAAAGCAAAATGGTGGACTCGATGTGGAAGGCTACTTTTAGCATCTCTTACAATTAATCGCAATCCTGTAAATTGTCATCATCATTGTCAGAATCAGATGCATCGCTCGTATTATTTGAAGAAATCTGAGTTGATTCTGCAATTGAATGTGGAATCAATAGTTCAATCGCGTATGGGGACAACGGTCTTAGTTTCTTTGGAGGAAGTTTTCGCAAACTGGATATTATTGGATCTGATGTTACTAAAAGTCTGCAAAAAATGTCTTCCATGTTTTTGATGCGGTCACATTTTCGTGAAAAATCTTCTCGGAATCTTTTAATATACTTGTTACATGATTGCTGAGCTTCTTCAGACATTTGTCCCATAGGAAGTAACGAAGATTCCACAATTCCGTGACCGTGAATAAGAATTTTATGTACTGTTGTTGGCATGAAGTACCACGAATAGAGTTTGACAAAGTTTCGTGTAGTATCTTCAATGTATTCGCGAAATTTTTGTATACTGATTTCGAAACCGCAAGAAATTACCTGCAATACAACATGAAATCACTTTATCAATTCTTCATCAATTCCCGTTATTGAAGCGGAAATTTCAGAATTTTCGTAAAAACTCCGAGCTGTATTTTCGTCATTTGAACTTCCATAGCCTGGTTTCGGTTGGTCAACAAGAAGTCCTAATCTGTCACGAAAACCTTGTTGTATAGTCTTTCTTCTTCTATCAACATTTTCTTTATCCTCTTGGCGCCCTTGCCACTTTTGTATTTCTAATTTGTAAGCTACATGCAAGCAACATTCAAAAAATCGTATCCATGCATGCAGCGACGATATTCCGAATTCTAAGTGATCTTTATTAATCGATCTTTGCAACATCTTGTCGATATCATTATATTCTTTGGATGTAGCACCACAAAGGTAGCAACGCATACTTGACGACGTATTCGTAATAGAGTTACAAACTTTACCATCTATCATTGTCAATACAACTTTGAAATTGATCTTAATTTTTTTGCCGCCCATTACAGTTTGAAAGGGCACAAGGCTTCTCCCTTGCGCTTCGATACAATCAACTTCTGCCCTAGTTGCTTCGGCAGTTTCGTGCAAGAATTGAATTTTAATTGGGCGACAAAATCTTGGCGACGAAGGAAGTGGATTTTTCCAATTAATCACGTGTGGATTGGCTCTATGAAAAATTTTCACGGAAACAAGTGAAATAAAGAAAATGTTGGCATCCGATTTATTGCCATCTCCATCGCTAAATTTTTGTTTGTAAGTACTTTGACCAGAAGTGCCATCGCATCCCCACTTGCATATCAATTCTAAATTACCAACTTTGTTTTCAGAAAGACTTTCAATAACGTCCGATTGTATCATTAATATTCTTTCAGCTGTATGATTTAGCGATGCTTGGAGTCCAACTGTGGCTCCACTTTCAGTTACAGAAATTTCCGACTTTGCAGGGTAACACTTTTTTTTAGAATCCAACATTTATAAGGCGGGTATAATTTACAATTTTTTTTTAACGCTTACAGAACGTATTAATTGGTATTGACCTTTGGTCATTTTACCTTCTACTACAAGTGATAATGCTTCGTTGCCTGACAGCACATCTTCTGAAACGTGTGTTATCGATTTCCGGTACTGTAATGCTTTTGATGGACTACCTTCTGTGACATCTCTAATCATCTTTGAAGCATGTAAATTTCCAGAAGCCCGGAGACCCATTTGCGTAGCGTAGGCCAATTCGTGAACGGTATGTTCTTTTCGAACCTTTTCTGTCTTCCTCCGTTTTGACCGATCACTCAAATCGTCCCAGCTTGTGGAAGGTCGCCCCATTGTGTTTTCCGTGGAAGTCTTGAAACCTTCATTTTCAACTATGAAAGACACAGGAACGTTCAGCCACTCGTCGAATTTTTGGAAGAATTTTGTTTCGTTCCTGCTCACTTGTTGCCACCTCTTTTTGAATTCCGATATCAATTTACCCATAGCATCTTTCAGACTTTTCCGAAAATGTATGGATGCTTCAATGTTATTGACACCTCAATTTCAACAATGCCGTTGACCACGTGTTACGGTACTGTCTCAGGTTCGTTAATTTATTTTCAAAACTCGCGCGTAAGTCAACTTCTACTCTTGACGAAGCAGGAAACTGTAATTTCTGAATATGACTGAGGTGAAGTGCGCGGAGGTCGCCAAATTGAGCGAGAGAACCTGACGAGAGCTGTTAGTGAATGGTCGCGTGCTAAAATTAGCGAAGGAAAGTGAAGTTTTCCTAATGGGAGTTTTAAGTGCTACGAAGCCAAAAATATCGTACCGAAAATAACTGCCGGCCCTCCGGGACATCAGAATTGAGAAAATCTACCCGGATGACTTCTCCAACATGTAATAAGCGAGGATGAGCCGTCCGCACATGGACCCGAGTCATCGACATCGTAGCTAAGTTGATCTATACTGATTCTTGTTATTTGATGCATTTGTTTGCATTTGTTGTTATTTGTGCATTTGTGATGCACTGTTGCGATTCATTGGCCTTCAGCCGAGTGGGTACCCTTTTTCTTTAATGTCAATTTAGGAAGTAATTATTAATTGTTGAGTAATTTATATGAATCTAAACTAGTCAATACAGTTTGTTATCTCGTTTGTGATCTTTTCTGTAACCCGCATCGTCGAGAGAGAGTTCTGCTTTTCTTCCTCTCGTGATACATCGACCACCCAAAAGCAGTGGCGCCCTAACAACTTCCGGAGCAGAAAGAGAGAACGTTTCTCAGGTAACCTCGGGGGCTATCTTAGAATCCATCCCTTCGCCGACATGAGTTTGCCAGGCAAATATAACTACGCGGCGGGAAAACCCGTAGCACACGTTAATATTTCCGTTTAATTCCGATTTCACAAATGTGAAAATTTCCTTTCTCGTGAAAGAAATTTCTTCGATATTACCCAGAGGTTCTGTAGAAAATGGGAAAATAACATTAGCAGAAGAATCACCTTCACACAATTTCCTATAAACAATATTTCAGATGCGAAAATTACGAAAAACTGCAGAAAGTGCATCGCATAAAAATAATAACCGAAACTGAAGTCGCAGCTAGTTGCAGCTAATTTTTGGATATGTTTTGAAGAAATGTCTAGCCAACAATGTCAATTTGCTTTAATGGTGCCTTTACATTGTCCGAGTTTGCATTCGATTTTTCGTTCCGAGTAGCTCGAATGGCATATTTTTGTGATTACACTGTTCGATTTACTATCCGAGTTCCAACATCCGAGCGTGCATCGGAGAAAGCATTCGATTTTTTCAGAATAGGACCGTATCTATTCTCATACGAGATTTCGTACGATTTGCTCAGTTATGTCATGCGCAGTGTGATCACCTTGCGTGTGATTTCATTTATTTTTATTTTTATTTTATCTATTATCATTCCGTGTCGTTTTTTTATACACCACGTGTTTTAAAAAAATGTCCCAATCCGGCAAAAAGATTGTGAAAAAGGTAATATAAGTTACTCAATTAAAGTGAAGGGTGCACTTAACCATCAAATTGTTTCTTTTTAGAGCATTCCGTGGTCGAAAGACCAAGTGTCAAATTTTTTGTCTCTACTGGAACAACATGTGTGTCTTTACGACACAAAAAATAAATTTTATTCCAATAAGCATGCACGTTCAGATGCTCTTGAATCCATGAGATTGGAATTGAACGAAGTGGTAACCACCGATGAAATTAAAGGAAAAATCAACAACATCCGGTCCCAGCTATCGCAAGAGTTGCGAAAACAAAAGCAGCACTGCAGTGGAGCTGGTGCCGATGATGTTGTTGATTCGGTATGGTGGTTTGAGCAAGCGCAATTCTTGATTCCGCATATTAAATGTCGGAAAGGTAAAGATACCTTGGAAGATATCACCAATGTAAGTTGAAGTGCTTCTTATGTTAACAAAAGTTTGGATGTATAAAACTATTATTATTTTTAGGATCAAAATCAAAGCAATAGCCCAACATCATTTGACGTCACCTCGGAAGAGATTGACTGTGGCATCCTGCAAGAGGTTGGTGGTAGCACCTCCCAAGAAACACTAGGGCATCGCAACAGGGGAGTAAAACGTTGGAGAGAGCCAGAAGGTACGGGGAATGAAAATCTTCTTGGACAAACATTGCAATCCATAAAGCAATGCGTTAGTGGTTTGAAAGAACCAAGTTTGTCCGAACAGGACTTTGGGAATTATGTAGCAAAGGAACTATCATCAATAACTGATGAAGAAATTTTGCTCGACTGCAAATTTGAGATAAATAACATTATTTATAAATATAAAAAACAATTTCTCAATAATAAATGAGTATATTATATGTGGTCTTTTTACAACAATCGTACTCAGCTTCGGTTGTTTCGGAACCCTGCTCGTTCCACTGGAAAAGATTATCAGTTGTATATAAATTAAAAGTTGAACTTTTGCACAGCTTGGTTTTGCCATGACACAGCACCTATTCCATTGAAATAGTTTGTAAACTGAGTTCTTACGTTCAGTGTTTCAGCTGATGCCCTATTTATTTTATTTTGCTGTAAATGTGTGAGAAAAACATTATTCCGCCATTCTCCTTCTGTAACTGTTAAATCAGTAGTGTTTTCGCGGTCCATGCCTGAAAGGTAGTGCTTTCCTTCGCGATTTCTAATAAAATTATGTAAAACGCAGCAGGTTAACGTTATGTTTTGCACCTTTTCTACAGATAGATTAATGTCTTTCTGCAATATTTGAAATTTATTAGCGACTATTCCAAAGGCGTTTTCTACAACCCTTCGGGCACGACTGAATCTATAATTAAATGTTTTTTTACAAACATCAGATCTCTGCCCCCATGGCTTCATTATGATTCTACTCGCTTTAAATGCATCATCAGCAACAATAACATATGGCACTGTAAGATTGGTTTGTGGTAGAGGAGCATCTTGCGGAAAATTGAGTAAGTTGCGTTCTATAGCTGTACTCAATGATGAATTACTATAAACACCGCCATCACTCACACGCCCATTACATCCTACATCAATATACAGAAAATTATACTCTGCATCAACCAATGCTAGCAACACGATACTGTGGAAACCTTTATAGTTGAAATAAAAGGAACCATCTTGATGGTGCGGTCGAAAAGCAATGTGTTTGCCATCTAATGCACCTAAACACATCGGAAAATTCCATAATTTCCAGAAACGAGATGCAATGTTCTTCCACTCATCTGCGGTTCTGGGTGTCTGCAAAAATTGTTATTTTATAAAGAAACATTTATTTTGTATTTGAGTTACCTTCAAATATTCCTTCTTCAATGTCTCGTAAATAACTTCAACTGTTTCCGGAATTATTGCGGATAATGCAGGTACAGATATCCGAAAACTGTAGCTGAGACTTTGGTATGTCTCACCAGTACTTAGGAATCTTAGGGTCACAAGTAACCTGCATTAACACCACTAGTTATATATTATCTATTCACAAAATATATAGTAACATATACCTAGTTTGTGGAGCTATAGATTGACGAAACTGAGTATTTTGCCTCACAATGGATCCGCCTACTTTACCCAATAACAATTCAAATGTTTCGCAACTCATACGAGTAAAATTCCTAAAGGTAGCCGGATCTTCAATTTTCAATTCATCAAAAACAAAACTTGAAGCACCACGACCTTCGTCCCTACGCAACAACCATTTTCGAGCCCACGACGACCGTTGCTTTCTTTTTTGTTTTAATTTCATTTGCTTTTGAATTAAAACTATCAAGTTCAAATGAATCTCTACTTCCAGAAGCTTTTTTCTTAACATGCTCCTCGATGACATTCTCAAACCTTTTTCAGCACGTCGAATTAAAACAAAACAACGGTAAACTTTCAAACACTAATCCAGCTCAGAAGTTTAGGTTATAATCTAGTCCCATGACTATGATATTACGAAATGCGCCATATTTTTTAAGTTGACGCATGTGTAAAGAGGTAATTTTCTCGGATAGTGTAAAGGTAAATATATATTTCATTCGAGACAAACTCGAATAGAAAATCGTACAAAATAATCGGATGTAAAAATCGAACAATGTAAAGGTACCTTAAGAGTCGGGGTTGACAAGTGTTTTGACTTATTGCATCTTCTAACATGACTTTTTAGATCGTGACCAAAAAAACTATCACTACTTTTATTAATGACTTGCTATTTCATACATTATTAATAATAATTTTGAGCAACATATTCAAATTGTATTTACTTTCTGGAGAAGAATCCCATTTTCCACAATCCAAATCTGTTAACTTTTCGCGATTTTACACGAGTCTGAACTCTATGTTATTTTCGACACGCGACAAGTAAACAATATGGCATGTCAGACGCTCACGAACAATATGTGTTCCTAAGCTAGGTAGGGGCGCTGCCACTTTCTTAACGGTCATAATACATACTAGGTGTACCACTACAACTATTCCAACCATTAAAAGTCTCTAAAGAAAAAAAAAAATTTTCGACTTTTGGCCGGCTTTTTAGGATTTCGGACCACTGTGCGACTGTGCGATTACATAAAGGACAGTTAGTAGATGAATTCTGCATAATTTCCCACTCGAGGACCATAATTTTTAATTTGTTATAAACAATTTACAAGAAAAAATCGCGTTTTGTTTTAGTTCTTTGCTTGTAAAATAAAAACTAATTAAGCAATCTTAATGTTGTCAATAGACGAATTGTAGAGAATGAAGAGAATGAGAGGTCGAATGTCCCGATCAAATAATTAGAACCGGAGAAAACCCGGAAAACCCGGAAAATTCAGTGTTTTCTTAAAGAAAATAAAAAAACTTTGTTTGCAAAATTTGTCATACTCTACTATGTTCTTGATCTCTTTTAAATTCATTGTTTGTTTGACGTACAAAAGACAAGCTTTAGCATACAAACGATGACCTGAGGTGAAAAAGAAAGGTGTCATCAATTGAACTGCTTGTATATGTGATCTAACGGGTGATAATTGTTAATCAAAAGCATAATAAAAATATTCAAAGTTTTATTAAGTAAAATACATCCGAACAGCCCGGAGGTAGATCGAATAATCCCCTCGGGTTGGACCATACTTGAGTCTTGAGATTTGTTTAGTCTATCTAATCAAGCGTACATTCCAAGGCGCGACTTTGTTTAGACTATCCGGGAATTGGGGGTCGCAGCTCACATATATGTAATTCGAAATTTGCAGACCTCTCGGGATCAACATACCTTTGAAGTAAACAGATAAGTTTAAAATATTGCAACCGCAGTTGACTAGTAGAGCCATTATTTCCTAAGTTATCTATAGCACGTACGAATTTATCTCTAATATTTCCCATTAAAGGATTCAAGAAATAACTTTCGCATTTTCTTCTCCTACTTTGTGAAGACCTTCATTTAAAAAGGTTTTTTCATCGTCTACAAAAACAATTTTAAAAAAAATCATAGTAACTAGTGCAGCTTGTACTAAGGGGGTGACCTCTCACAGATCTAGAAAAAGCATGACCCGTTAAAGCTTTTTCTGCTGATAAGTCTGCATAGATAGTACAAAACGCCTCTTTGAGCTTTTACTATACTCTTCTTTATAGCACCCTGTTGTTTCTGATCAACTATCTTGCCATCTACAAATGAACAAAATCACGCAAATAAAACAATCAAAACCGTAATTTTCACCTCTTCCTGCAAGATCACTTGCTAGCTTTAGTACATCAACGTGGAGATCATCGACTGTTTTGTCGTAAAGTTTTGCGCGCTCCTCCAAATCATCAATGGCTTGACAAAGATTCTGCATGTCGATCGTTATTTTTTTCCAAACATTTTCAGCCTCGATTTTCTACAAATGAAGAATTAAGTCTGTAATAACTGTCATAATATTGCCAATGGCACCAAGAAACGACATTGCTATATGAAAACCGCCTAAACGAGGAATAACTGAGCGTAGATTATGAGGATCATTTGTAGAATCAATGGAAGCTATGATTTCACTAGCTTCCATGTACAGCGGCAAATCGAAAGTGACGAAACAGTGCATTTGATTATTTTTATTTGCTCTCTGCCTAGCATCAATCAAAGCGGTTAAAATAGTCGTATGGTCATTTGGCGGTGATTTAATAAATGGCAAAGCAATTACTTTTGTTCATAAATCCATGCTAATTAGCCGTCTTTTTTGGTGCGATATGCTTGCCGTAAAAATACAATAAATCTAGCGGTTCGATTCGAGTCGAGATATCTATGCGATCTGTGTTTTTCCAATCACACACGATCGCGGTATCTAATTCTGGAAACTATCATACTAGGGTACTTCACCTACTTCAGGAATTTTTTATTTTTTTTAACGGTGTTAAACTTTTCGACTCTTGGCCACCTTTTTCACTTAAATACTCCACTGTGCGACGTAGGACTTTGAGGCTTCCATAATCTTATCGCATAGCATTCAGATACTTCCACCGCCTGCTTATACGTTTCCACTCGTGCATGTTCATCATGCCTATATAAAAAGTACATTATTTATGTGTAAATGAGTTTATTACTTGCTGTTTTGTTTTAATGTCAAGAAAAACTATCAATTTCTGCTTTATTTTAATAAACTGTAAAATTGTAACTAATTTATAAATTGTAATTTTAATTTTGACTGCTAATATTTTGTAAATAGACTGTAAATATATTTACCATAAGGTAATTGGGGGGAAGTTGCCTAACATTTTGCTATAAAAAAGGAAGATTTTGTAATATTTCGGTTAATTAAAAAATATGTATTTGTTTAACAAGGAATATATTTATAAAAAAACACAACAAAAGTAACTAAAAGAAGTAGTTAAAGTATAAAAAAACAAAAAAAAAATTAAAAAGTAGTTTTGGCATCTTTCCCCCATGCACTGGGGTAAGATGTCATTCGCCTATTTTATACGGAACAGTTCATTTGGCCACCATTCTTCGAATCGAATGCCACCTCACCAGAATACAACAGTGGAAAAAAAGCCTAATTGAAAAAAATTGTTTTTTTTATTTATCTTATTCCGGCACAATTGTTACATGAATTTTCAAATGGTGTGCAGATTTCATGGAGCCACTTTTTGCAGCTAATGCATTGGAGCCAATCTACTTTTGGTCCATTTTTATCCTGATAGTGCCCTTCACATACAATGCAAATTGCATCGTCATCACTGTTGTTACCATCTGAGCTGTGATCCGAAACTAAGTTAGGGGAATCATTTTCATCATCACTACTGCTGTTGCTTTCGTTATAATTTTTTTTTTGATGTTTTAGCTTGTTTTCTTTTTATTATTGATTTCTTTTTCTTAGCGCTTTCAATTTTCTTTCGCTTTCTTTTCTCCTTTTTTTCCTGTTTCCTAAGTTTATCTTCTAACTTTCGACGTTTCTTTTGCCGCACTTCAGGTGATGTGATAAGTTCCGCATGCTGCTTGCGGGGATTCGGCTTGCTAGGTCCTGCTACAACAGGAGCAGGTAGAAGTTTTAGGAAGGACACTAATTGTTGTTCATGTTCATGATCAAAATGATCGTTGTCAGGTTCAGGATCAGATTGGGCATTTTCAACATCATAACCGTGGTGGTTTTCCTTTTCTGCAGCTGCAGTATGATTCGCTACATGATAGGCATAGCCTGGAATCTTGTAGGGGTTGTAGGGATATATCCCACAAGCTTCAAACCCTGACACACCATTCTGATTGGTTGCAGCTTGCGACTGGTACGTAATTAGGTAACCAATTTTTAAATCGGTCAAAACCTATCTCGGCCTCACATAAATAACCACATGGACCCAATCCCAGTCCTTGTTTACTATTCCACACTTTCAATGATTGTTCACTCTGATTAGCAGCAGAATCAATGAACTGAGTTACCTGATCGGAAACATCTGTGTAATATTCAAACTCCTTTCGATGTCTACTAATGGCAACCACTGCGTGTGCTTTAGAATCAAAGAGCTTTAAAGCCTTACTTGCCATTCTTACACAAACGACCCTATCAAAGCATAGTCCTTGAGCCTCATGAATAGTTAGTACATTTTCACCTGTTTCTTTGTTAAGATAACCATCTCTTATCAGTTGATCTTTGACTGAAAATAAACCATATATAGTGTTTCAGGTTTACGCTCTATAATGCTCCCGGAATATGCATGAGAGGTCATTGATCGTACTATCTCATTATTAGAATGTATATTTGCCACTAAAGGTCTTAGTGCATAAGCGACATCTATCGGACATCTATAAGAACAATTTAGTTCCTTAGATACTGCAGTAAAGGTTTCCAACTCCTCGTATCTTAATTCACACACGTGAGAGAAATCGATATATGGTATTTGATTTCTATCTCCAAGTAATACCAATTTACTACATCCAGTCAACGCCGATATAAATCCTATTGATCCAGGATGCATCATCAGCGCCTCATCAACGTACACCTTATGATAAATCCTATCACATCCGTTTACTAAAACCGAAGCAACAGTTCTATAATTTCTTTCCAAAAATCCACTTGGAACTTCTCTTTCCAACTTCACTCTTCTTCTTAGATCGCGTATACCCTCAGTAGTATTTGTCAAAATAAGGTCTCCCAACTAAGTGGATGATGGAACATTATGAGCCTTGATTATATAATGTGTTTTACCACATCCAGGAACTCCATTTATCCACTCTATCTCTGGCATGTTAACAGCCATTACATCAATCTTTCCAATACTGCGTTTGATTTGTTCATTTAACATGACTTTGGTACTACGAGATACCAAAACATATCTTCCTGATGTTTCGAACTTCCTTTTATCAACATCGTACTTGATATAACCCTCTTCGTTATATCCAAACATGTACTTCTGTCCCAATGTAGGTAATACAAAATCTTTCATCACATTATCATATACATTAAGATTTTTATCATGTAAACCAGTCAATGTAACACTTGAAGATGATCCCCTTGCTGTCAGTCTTGTCCAAATCTCACTCAATTCCTTAGCGTTAACCTCATCTGTAAAGGAAATTATATGCCTGAACTCAATCATTGCATTCCAAAACTTATGAGTAATTGAATCCTCCGGTATAAAAACTGGAGCCCTAGATATTCCTAACTCGTTGTCACTTAATTTTGGGAAAAAACGAGTGACTTTCTTCTCCTCTAATTTTGGCTTCTCAGGAGTAATATTAACTCTCAAACTCTCGAGATATTCCAAATTCAAGGTTTTGCGATAAGAAAACAACCGGTAATTCAGCAGATTGTTAACTTGTACCATAGTTCGAACATCAGAAATTGTTGAATATTCCATACAATCTACAGCCACTCTTATGGTACGAAGTACCGAACAAAATTCATTTAGTTTTGATCGAATTCTTCCGATATCTTCCACAACGTTGTTAGATTGTTGTACTACCAGTATATGAGTACAATTCTTACTAGTGACTGTACGTACCGAATTAAGATCAATTCCACTAATTTTGTCGTAATTTTCGAAAGTTGTCAATTTTATACTATCCTTCGATACTACTTTACTAAATCCTTTTGATAGATAGCATTTAGAATCCCGTACTCTCACAGATTAAATAGCTATCCTACATTCAGCAGGATAAAATGAATGTATCCCAGTCATACAAAATGCATCCCGTGAATCTCTTGTTACGTAATTCATTCTTGTGCTCAACCAGTTCAGATCCAACTCTTTCACTGCGGGTTTAGAACGAATAACCAAACCCTTCAATTTCGATGTTAATGATTTGGGTTTAATACCAACCTCACTACCTGGCAAAGATTTATCAATTGAGACTGTAGATTTGTTAGTATTAGTCGAGACTATAGAGTTATTAGTTGAAGAATAACCAGAACTCAAGCTCAATACTTCATCCGAACTACTGCTTTCTCCAGATATTGCCTTATACACTCCAGCATAACTCTATCCTTGATTAACTCAACCACTTCAGTGATTTTATGATTCCATAGACCACAACCTACAGTTATTGTCTTAACATAAGCACCTTTCAAATTGTTGTTCAACCACTCAATACATTTTACTAGATCGTTCTTAAAATTCCTTTCACTCGAAACTGCATTTAAAACCACATGGAAACAAGTTCCACGAGTAATAATAATACAATCAGCGGGCAATTTAGAGTCACGCATATTATCTATTTTTCTTTTATAGTTAATACAATCATCCATCACTTCCTTGGTAAAACCTTTAAAGGATTTACTCTTATTCGAATGAATAAAATGTATAACTAATTCACCAACTGTTAATTTACCCTCAGTGAATGTTAAACCTCTAAATTCTGAAGATGGATAACCATTGCATAAAGTGGTCACCTCATCGTTAGTGCTCAAATCAGTTGATGAAAATGCAATCATATCACTTACTGTACTCTCCTGATCAATAGTACCCTCAGTCAACACCAATTCCCTTGGTTCCTCTTCTAGCAAGCCGAATCCCCGCAAGCAGCATGCGGAACTTATCACATCACCTGAAGTGCGGCAAAAGAAACGTCGAAAGTTAGAAGATAAACTTAGGAAACAGGAAAAAAAGGAGAAAAGAAAGCGAAAGAAAATTGAAAGCGCTAAGAAAAAGAAATCAATAATAAAAAGAAAACAAGCTAAAACATCAAAAAAAAATTATAACGAAAGCAACAGCAGTAGTGATGATGAAAATGATTCCCCTAACTTAGTTTCGGATCACAGCTCAGATGGTAACAACAGTGATGACGATGCAATTTGCATTGTATGTGAAGGGCACTATCAGGATAAAAATGGACCAAAAGTAGATTGGCTCCAATGCATTAGCTGCAAAAAGTGGCTCCATGAAATCTGCACACCATTTGAAAATTCATGTAACAATTGTGCCGGAATAAGATAAATAAAAAAAACAATTTTTTTCAATTAGGCTTTTTTTCCACTGTTGTATTCTGGTGAGGTGGCATTCGATTCGAAGAATGGTGGCCAAATGAACTGTTCCGTATAAAATAGGCGAATGACATCTTACCCCAGTGCATGGGGGAAAGATGCCAAAACTACTTTTTAATTTTTTTTTTGTTTTTTTATACTTTAACTACTTCTTTTAGTTACTTTTGTTGTGTTTTTTTATAAATATATTCCTTGTTAAACAAATACATATTTTTTAATTAACCGAAATATTACAAAATCTTCCTTTTTTTATAGCAAAATGTTAGGCAACTTCCCCCCAATTACCTTATGGTAAATATATTTACAGTCTATTTACAAAATATTAGCAGTCAAAATTAAAATTACAATTTATAAATTAGTTACAATTTTACAGTTTATTAAAATAAAGCAGAAATTGATAATTTTTCTTGACATTAAAACAAAACAGCAAGTAATAAACTCATTTACACATAAACAATGTACTTTTTATATAGGCATGATGAACATGCACGAGTGGAAACGTATAAGCAGGCGGTGGAAGTATCTGAATGCTATGCGATAAGATTATGGAAGCCTCAAAGTCCTACGTCGCACAGTGGAGTATTTAAGTGAAAAAGGTGGCCAAGAGTCGAAAAGTTTAACACCGTTAAAAAAAATAAAAAATTCCTGAAGTAGGTGAAGTACCCTAGTATGATAGTTTCCAGAATTAGATACCGCGATCGTGTGTGATTGGAAAAACACAGATCGCATAGATATCTCGACTCGAATCGAACCGCTAGATTTATTGTATTTTTACGGCAAGCATATCGCACCAAAAAAGACGGCTAATTAGCATGGATTTATGAACAAAAGTAATTGCTTTGCCATTTATTAAATCACCGCCAAATGACCATACGACTATTTTAACCGCTTTGATTGATGCTAGGCAGAGAGCAAATAAAAATAATCAAATGCACTGTTTCGTCACTTTCGATTTGCCGCTGTACATGGAAGCTAGTGAAATCATAGCTTCCATTGATTCTACAAATGATCCTCATAATCTACGCTCAGTTATTCCTCGTTTAGGCGGTTTTCATATAGCAATGTCGTTTCTTGGTGCCATTGGCAATATTATGACAGTTATTACAGACTTAATTCTTCATTTGTAGAAAATCGAGGCTGAAAATGTTTGGAAAAAAATAACGATCGACATGCAGAATCTTTGTCAAGCCATTGATGATTTGGAGGAGCGCGCAAAACTTTACGACAAAACAGTCGATGATCTCCACGTTGATGTACTAAAGCTAGCAAGTGATCTTGCAGGAAGAGGTGAAAATTACGGTTTTGATTGTTTTATTTGCGTGATTTTGTTCATTTGTAGATGGCAAGATAGTTGATCAGAAACAACAGGGTGCTATAAAGAAGAGTATAGTAAAAGCTCAAAGAGGCGTTTTGTACTATCTATGCAGACTTATCAGCAGAAAAAGCTTTAACGGGTCATGCTTTTTCTAGATCTGTGAGAGGTCACCCCCTTATTATGATTTTTTAAACAAATCATCACTGTTAGACATAATCAACTTTTCTCTTGTTCTAATGAACATTAAAATATAACGAAATAACAAATAATTGGATTACAAAGCAAATTTACTATTGTGTGTCATATGTGCAAATCTGAAAAATTTATATTTTCGGACGATGATCCAAATACTATGAATATCAATAAAGCAGCAGTATTGGGGATTATTTCTACTGGAGGCGGCTATTCCCAACTACGAGAAGTAGTTTCTACATGTGATATTCCATGTATGGGACCTCATTTGTTCACTGCAACCGAAAAAACAGTTTCACAGTTTGTTCATGATACGGCATGTTAATTTGGAAATGAACAAAATACAAAAATATTATAACTCGTTCTGAATTTACGTACTGTCACTGAAAATATAGGATTCGGAAAACAAACTTAAATTGACCATTTCCAGACACCTCGTACATATTGCCAAATTGAAAATTAACAAAAAGTTCTCGAACTTATAATTTGGCAAGTAAAAGTTCGAACACAACTGAACATAAAAACAATTAAAATAACTGATTGATGGTTACTGATGTTATGAGGCTCTCAAAAAATAACTAACGCTTAACAAAAGAAAGAAAGAAACACTACGACCTTACAATTTTTTTGAATGGCAATTTTTATTACAATCGACATGTCGTTCTTCCCGTTTGTTGGCGAGAATCACTTGAGTGGGACACATCACCTCTTTTTATTCGTCGCTTATCTATCCGCTTTGATGTTGCTAATAGCGCACGATATTAATTGAGGTTTCAAAGTTGTGTACATATCTTCAAGCTATTTTAAATAATCTGAATGTATGTTATCACGGATTTCATAAATTGTCGAGTTTTCCAAGCGCCACATACCTATCGAATTGAGAAAAATTAGTCTGAACCGCTGACAGCTTGGAAAGAGCATTACTTACCATATTAACCCTCCCGAGCCTAAGTTGTCATATGGCAACAAAAACTATGCTACTGCGTTTACTTAGATAAGCATAAAAAAATAAAATGAGTAGCGTTGTTTTTATGACCATATCTAAACTTAGGTTTTGGAGGGTTCATCGATGAAGTTAATCGGAATCGCTATCCTGGCACCCGATCTGATGTCAGTGCAATTCGATAGAAACCCGTATTCCAGACGTTCTCGGCTGATCCAATACGAAAATGTTCCTGATGAAACGGTCAACGGCTGGACAGGGAAGAACTTCCGAGGCTCAAGGTCTTACTTGTTTCTTCCCTTGTTCAGTGCGATGGGATGTTGTTGAAGTGACCCTAAAATTTTGCTTTACACTAAACTATTAAATCCAGTAATGTGGGCTTTCTAAACAAAAAACTTGAAATTTCAAATAAACTACTTCATTACTTCCTTGTAAACTGTAGGTATTAGTGGTCCTCCCTTCTGGTGCTACGAACGGGATTGTAAGGTACCATCCAGCGGTTGTCCAGTTGCATACTATTGATATCAATGAAGAAGCCATTGTCAGATGTAGACCTTTGTCGATACCAAAGGTATCTGTCATCTCCTGTCCAAATTTCAATCACCATTTTGTTCATTGTAATGCTTTCTGATACACGCCATTTTTAGTCGCGTAAATGAACAAAACTGATGGTTTTAGGGATAGTTGACGACATCATTTTGGTTAGTTACAGAATCCACCGATTTGTAAGTCATCAATCCGCCAGCAATTTCACCTTGAATCTTGAAATTCAATTCGATGACATCAATGTTTTTCGCAGCCAATATAGTACGTTCGTTCAACCAATCATGATTTTTGTGATTTTGGGATATGTTTGGGAACACCTTTCCAATGAGTTCGATCTCTGATTTTGTGAATTGGCACAAATCGATGGGGAATGTAATGCAGCCAGTCGAAATGTCAACGGGGATTTTGCCATTGCCAATGTCCAGTAATTGTTTTGCAAATAATTCTCCAGATTGGTCGTTCTGCAACTCGATACTTAATTTGAGTGTCTTGATGTGTTTCCACAAAACGAACGACTTCAAACATGCATTAAGTTCATCGTGTGACGCTGACCGTGGAATCACTGGCAATGTTTGGCGAAAATCACCTGCCAACAGAATCATCGCACCACCAAACGGGTTATGATTGCTTCATAGATCTTGCATCGTTCGGTCTAATGCCTCCAAAGACTTTTTATGCGCCATCGTACATTCATCCCAAACGATCAATTTGCATTGCTGCAAAACTTTGGCCATCGCACAGTTTTTTGAAAGGTTGCGCGTTGGAGTTTCAGTGATATTCAAATTCAACGGCAACTTGAGTGCTGAATGAGTTGTTCGACCACCTTCCAACAACGTAGCTGCAATTCCTGATGAAGCAAATGCAAGTGCAATTTCATTCTGTGAGCGAATGGTTGCCAAAATCAATGCGATCAAAAAAGTTTTCCCAGCTCCACCGGGAGCGTCCAAGAAGAAAATCCCTCCTGTTCATCGTTCACAACTTTCATGAGAGTGTCGTATGCATATTTTTGTTGCCTATTCAACAACGGAACGTTCGTTTGAACTGTTTCTCTCATTGCATCACAATCGTATTGTTTTTCAGACTTGTCATCTTTGTATTTGGTCAATCGGTTTCGATGGGAAACATCGTCGAATCGGAGACATTATTAAATTGTGTTAATTACGAACTTACCAGAATCGCAATTGGACTGAAACTTAATGTAATGCGATTAAACAACAGAATCCAAATTGAAGGGAAAGTAAATAACTGAATAAATCCACTCACAGCTGTTGTCAAATGACATTTGGCCACGCCCACCTGCAAATGTGCAGTTTCATATTTCACAAATATTTAAATTTTCTAGGCCAATTTTAAACATTTTATTTCCGTCACGACCTGTCTCGAAGTATTACTAAAATTTTACTAAAATAATTAGCCAAATCGGTCTTGCCGTTCTCACGTTATTCGATGACCAACGAACCACGTTTCATTTTTATTTATATAGATAATCAAACCCATATGGACATACGGCATCCAACTTTGGGGAATAGCTAGCAACAGTAACATAGCAATCCTTCAACGGTTCCAGATAAAATGCTACGAATTATAGTGAATGCACCATGGTACGTTCCCACTTTAGTGCTACACAGTGATTTGTGCGTACAATCGGTTCAGGAAGTGATCACAAGGTCAAGCGTTAGGTACCGTGACAGAGCGAAAACTCACCCAAACGCTCTAGTGAATAAGATTATGGACCCTACAGATGAACCAAAACGTTTAAAACGATTTAAACCTGCAGACTTACCAACGAGGTTTGATTAAAATCAGATCGAATAATATAGGGAACACTCAATGGAGTCCTCCCTACAAGTCGGTTTATATATAGATTTATTATAAAAAGTACTGATTGTCCTATTTGGACAGATTGTATGTTAGTTAAAAAAAAAATTTAAAAAAATTAGTGATCTTACTTATGAATATCGAGTGGGCAATGGCTGTTTTTGCAGAACAAGCAAATATTTACTTAACTATAACGTTGGACTATGTATCTTCTTGTAGAAACCGATCACACCATTCGATTGGGCGTCCAAGAAACTCTGTAAATCAACACTAACCGCGAAATTCGCATTTTTGGACTATGGTCGTTTTTGTAAGAAGCGCCTCAATTGCAAGAATGAATGACTTATGAATGACTTATGAATGAATTGAGATGTTTGATAAGAATGCACGAATATTTAAGAGCTTTTAAAACAGGTGAATATGATGATATGTGCCTACTTCCAAGAATGCTTTGTTGATTTTTTGTGTCCACACTAGAACTGTTACTTTAAATTTTGACCTCAAGTGCCCATGTCAATTTTATAAAGAGTGTCCATACTAGATAGATGTTGTTAACGTACATTTATACAGTGAGCGCCAGCCAAATGGAATAAATTCATTATATCAATTATTGTGCATATTGAGAAAAAATCCCGAAACACGTTATTTTTAATCTATCACCTCATATACTGTAAAATGAAAATTTCATCCCTAACTTCAACCCCCTTTGAGTGACAGTTGCAACCCCCACATTTTTAAATAGGAAGAGGGGGCTTGTGATACCTCATTTGAAAGATATCTTCATGTTCTATTTAAAAGGTATCTTCATGTTCTATTTAAAAATGCTATGGTTTAAAAATTTATTGCAAAAATGAAGAGTAAAATAAATCAATCTGTTTAACGAAAATCGCTACAACACATTAAAAAATCAAAAATTAATCGCATTTATTCAGAATCTAACACTAAATACAGCAGACTCGCGTTTGTGCGAACATCACTAACTTATACGAATTATTTAATAGTGCCAACCCACCAATTCATAAGAACTGGTTACGAATTAGACGAATTAGACATGTACATAGATTGCGTTCATGTCGAGCGCTTCGATCCGATGAAAACCCCATCCGATCGTGTCAATTCCACCCTTGTTTCAAGTCGCAGTGCATATATCGTATTTTATGTTAACGGATTGGATGAGCAGAAACCAGTCCGCTACAGTTGAACAAAGACGAAAGATATATTATATAAAGGTAACTATATCGTTTAACCTCGGAAGATTTGATGTGAACGCATGCGTCTTGTACTTTCTGGCTGCAATTGGTAAAAGTATGCGAAGCGTTGAATCATCTGACTTCCTCCATCTTGTTTTCAATCCAATCGCGTCTTTATCGTTAAAATGCAACGTCCCAGAAAAGGAATAGTTATGCTCATGTATCTATACAATGCGGCGATCCGACTTAGACATGTTCCATCTAGCTGGAAAGTAGCTGAAGTGATCATGTTACTAAAGCCAGGCAAGCCTCCTAATGATGTGAAATCATATAGACCAATTTCGCTATTACCAATTATCTCAAAATTATTTGAAAAACTAATTCTAAAGAGGCTAAAACCAATTATCGAAAAAACTAAAATAATCCCGGACCACCAATTCGGTTTTAGACAAAGGCATTCAACAATTGATCAAGTGCATCGTATTACGGATGTAATAGAACAAGCGCTAGAAGAAAAACAAGTATGTACAGCTTTATTCCTTGATATCGCACAGGCCTTCGATAAGGTGTGGCACGAAGGATTAATTTATAAGTTAAATAAAACACTTCCAAAGCAATATGTAGAAATCCTGACTTCTTACATCGCAGATAGACTATTTCGGATAAAGCAAGAAGATCAATATTCCGACCTGCAAGAGATCAAAGCAGGAGTCCCACAAGGAAGTGTCCTCGGACCTATCCTCTACCTGCTATATACATATGATATATCAGATCTAGAACAAGTCACGTTGGCAACTTTTGCAGATGACACAGCTTTACTTGCTACGGGACTAAACCAAAAAACATCAACTGAATCATTGCAAAAAGCCAGTGAAGTGGTTTACGGCTGGACTAGGCAATGGAAAATACAACTGAATGAGACCAAATCAATGTACATTAATTTTACTAACAAGAAGGTCAAAGATGTATTACACCTAAAAATTAACGGCACAGCAGTGCCTTATGTGAATAATGCAAAATATCTAGGCATGACGTTAGATACCAAGCTTAGGTGGAAAGAACACGTCAAAAAAAAAAGTAGAACTTAACTTAAAATATACACAATACAGATGGATTTTGGGAAGAAACTCCATTCTGTCACTATACAATAAAGTATTAATTTACAATCAGGTATTTAAACCGGTTTGGTTGTATGGCATACAACTATGGGGGTGTGCCAAAGAAAGTAATATAAAAATCAAACAGTCATTTCAAAACAAAGTGCTACGTGCCATGGTAAATGCTCCATGGTATGTAAGAAATCAAGATATCCACAGGGACCTCAAAATACCAACAGTTAAGGAAGAAATTAAGAGGTGTGCTAAAAAACATGACGATAGGCTTCACCTACATGACAACGCAGAAGTTCTTCAGCTACTGGAAAATCAACATCTGTTCCGAACACTGGAGAGAACCAAACCATTTGAACTCGTGTAGTGGAGCATTGTGCGCGGGTGACAGTGTTTAGTTATTTTATAAACGACTGAACTAACTAAAGGAAGTCATTGGACTAAATTTAGATGATAATTATTTAGTATTATATTGGTCGTACAGACCAGTTTTAACAATTTAAAATATTTTAAAAAAAAAAATTTTAAAAAATAAAAAAATAATGCAACGTTCGATCCGGCTTCTTCCATCCAAGCCAACAATTTTCAAAGATTTAGTTTACGTGTTGCATCCGATCGAGAGTTCGGGCCGGCCCATTTACATCGTAAAATTCGAGTGGATGGGCACGATCGGATGGAGTTTCCATTCGATCGAAGCGCTCGACATAAACGCAGTCATAGTTTTGCAGAAAATTAAAATTATTTTACTTCTTATTATGCAGCTCAACTGCAGTTGTGTATATTAATTAAAAACACGGTGTGATGGACATAAGTACAATTTTCAGTATTATCTACAGGAAGATATTTCAAATAACACCCAGGTCTTTTTTTATGCTGTAGATATCTTTTACAGAAAGCCGCATAAAAAGAATTTGGATAAAAAAAGACATTGGTAAAAATAGGGATAGGTTCCATGCTTTCCTAAATCGGCATAAAACCAAAGCAACAAATTAAAAATAAACGAAAATCGTATAAAAACACACCGCATAAAAAAGACCCGGGTGTATTATCATTTTTTATATTTAATTGAATTTTGATCGCCGTATAACGGGGGTTGCATGTATTAGAGTGCAAGTAGAAAAAGCATTTACAATTTTCACAGGCCTATGTCAATTTTTTTTTTTCTAAAACATGGAAGGGGGCTTAGGCACGAAACATTTAGCCCGTCTTTAATATTTTTAAACTGCTGCATTGAGTTTAATGGGATGGTTACGTTACAATACAATCAGAAGGTGTAACAAATAAGAGTTTTACTTACGTAACAATTCGACTTAAAATCACAAATAAATTTATTCATCGAACATTACAAAAAGGACTAAAAATTGAATAAAAGAAATCACTTACAAGGTATTACCACCCTACTAATCCTTACCCCTATTTTTAATCTTATGGTCTTTGAGAGGTTGGGTCACGAGGTCGATGAAGGTAAATTGTGTAGCATTCTGGTTTCCTACATGAAAACAGTTCTTTACCTACTGTTGCATCGATTCTTGGTCTACATAATCTAAATAATTTGTGGAAATACTTGATGGAAATTGAGGTTCCAGTGTATTCAAGACTGTTCTCCCAGTTCATTTAATCCTTTTATCATCGTGACGATACTACATCCGACTATAATTGTTTAAGATTGGGTAACCAACCTCAGTGGCAAACAGTCGAATTTAATGCGAGAGATTTATAGGGATTGTTATTCTCATAAAAGCAGATCAAGATTCCCAAAATCTCCAAAGTTAATACGAATATTTTTTTGCAATTTCCTCATGAAAATACGTTCCGGTTTACTGGTGGTACATCAGTGGTGCATATTATTTCAAGAAGAAATGATTTACAATGATCTTATCTGGGTTTCTCTTCATTAATTTGAAATCCGAGCAACTCTGTTTAAGATTGGGTAATCATCCCCAGTGGCAAACAGAGTCGGATTAAATGCCAGAGATTTGTGGGGGTTGTCGTTCTAATCGCCGGTCAAGATTTGCTGAATCACCAAAGTTATTAGACTTCGATTCACTGCTTGTGATCACTTTCTTCATTAGTACTAAACCCGAGCAATTCTGTTTAAGGGCGTAATGCTGGCTACTGAAAAGTTTTCGACGACAAGAACAATAAAGTTCTGAGTGAGATATAAAATCGCCGTTGTCATTTACGGTACTGCATCTGACGTGTGATGCAAGCCATGGTTGACGTGTTTGTAGAAATTATCATTTAACGATTATGGGATGGAGATTTATTTATTCTATATGCGAATTGTTTATTTTACTCGAGCTGAAACATGACACCACACTGTTATTCGGAAAGGCTTTCTTATCGTTCGGACAGCTGTTTCGTCGATTTAGCATTTTTTAAATTAACAAAAATGATGGTGTTTGTTATGAAGCACCGTCTGGGCCACGATGTGAAATTTATTTCCGCAAAAATTTAAAAAAAATAATGTTCAAAATAAAAGATTCCGCGCAAATCAAAACGTCCGCAGAAATAAAAGAATACAAAAAATTTTCTTTCTGTCCGAAAAGAAAGAGTCCGCGCGAATAAAGTAGTTCGAAGAAATACTATTTTATTTCTATTTTCTGCAGAAATAAAAAATAAAATATCCTCCAGAAATATAGAAGTAATAATTTCCGGGTCCGTGAAGTTGACACCTGATGTGGAGGTACAAACGATGAAATTTACACCAATCTTTTGTACTTCGTTTGTACCCGTTTGTACCCTCAATAATTTTTCAATTGAATCCACAGTTTCGCAGATATTCGCTAAAAACGTGATCCGGTGCCAACTTCACGCTAGCACCGGACTTGAAAGATTTCGTTTGTACTTCGTTAGTACCTGTTTGTACCTCAAATTAAATTTCTTCAAGTTCATCCCTCTAAATATAAGAACCGAAAAACGTCGCGTCAATGTCAATGTCACAGTTTATCTCTCGCGATATTGAAATTGTTAACGTCAGCATCGCATCTAGTGTTTAAGTTTAGTGAATTAATTTTGAAAAAAATGATTTACAAGGCATAAGGACATTACGTCGTAACAATTATTCATTCTTCTACGGCCCCATATTTTGGTAATAAATAAAATTATTAAAAAATTAAATTGTATCGAGTAACTACCCCGCCTATATATTTTCCCGTGTCTTAGGTAAAGGAAAAATCTTTCTTGAAAAAACACCTCAAATTATGCGTATGATTTTTCAATATACTGCAATTATACCCAGATATTCTTAAAATAAGCAATGTCGTCCTTACGAATTACATTTTTACCTATACGCTAATCTATTAAGTTACACTGACCCTCATAAATTGGGCAGAAGTCGGCTGTTAACTCGCATCCGACATCTCCAGACTGGTGCACAGAAAATTGGGTATGGGACTTAAAAGAAAGGCACCCCTAAACGAGTCGCCAAGACGGTCAAAATAATTAAAACAAATTTCAAGAACCAAAATCGGGTGATTAAAACTCTAAAAATCGTTCTCATCTCGAATTTTACATTTTAAATGTAAAAAATAGGTTTACAACAATAAAAATGTAATTCGTAAGGACGACATTGCTTATTTTAAAAATATCTGGGTATAATTGCAATATATTGAAAAATCATACGCATAATTTGAGGTGTTTTGCATCGGTCGTTCTACTGCCTATTCTGAATTCCTGTTGCATCTTCATTTTGACGCAAATCACGAATTGGCATTTTCTTCGGATACTGCGGATCAACCAATTCAGGTAGAAAGGATTTGGAAAAGAAAGTCACCAACTGATTCTGCATGTTCGCACGCCAGAAAATATCGTCCCTGACGATTTTTTGTACGCTTAGTCCAAATGGTGTCCATATAACAAACAAGCAATACTTTCTATTTGTTACATGTAGCTGGCCCTGTACTTGGAAATAGTAACTGTCTTTAGTTTTTAATGTTATTTCACCATTTATTATCTCCGAAAATTTAATTTTCTTTTCTCGAATGGCTTCCGTTGGTGAAGACGATGCGGCTGTTGAGGGACATTTTATTTCGACAATCCCATCGTCATCTATTACACCATCCGGCGAAGCTGCTAAGAAATTAAATTCACTGTCAATAAACAGACCACATTCGCGTACACGAATTCCATGTGTTTTCTCCAACTCTCTTAGAGCAACAAATTCGTGTTCCTGTCCCCAACGTGTTGCTGCAGTCCCGAAAAATTTATCATACAAAAGACGCTTTACCAAATTTGCGCAATGTGTAGTTTTTCGCATTTTGCATATTGCTGCAAAATTGGACGCAGTCAACCGTATGGAACGCTCCTGTCGCCATAATAAATTGGTACTTTGACCTATCGTGGTATGTTGTAATTCGTCTCGTTCAGAATCCGATTTTTTAATCAACGCTAACATTTCTTGTTCTTTTATATCGTACTGCTCTTTAGTTAACATTACAACAATTTCACTTTCTGTGGCACCATAATCACTGTCGGCAGGTGTTATGGGCTCCCTTTTTTTCTTTTTTACATCTGGAAATAATTCCTGTCTGCATCTTTTCCAAGTTCTTACCCTTTTCAAACTATTTATAAAGCGTTGAGTGTGTTTCCCTGGACTGGAGTGCACAGCTCTTTTATGAATAACCCGCGGTAATTCACCAGGTTCCAAATTGAAAGAAATTGAAGCAGCTTCGCATCGAGTTTGATATGAGCCCCTTCCACTGAAATTAATTCTTTTGCCGCCAACGAATTTTGCCAAAATAGAATTGTAACACTCCGCTGCATTATTGTCCATGTTTATCAACAAACTTTCTGCATTTCTCGCAACTCTATCAACGATTGCCATGACATCTTGATAGAGGCCAGATACCTTCATTTCTGAAATCCACTCTTCATTAACTTTAAGATCAGTGCAGAAGTAAGACGAGCAATCATCGTGTTCCCCAAAAACGTGATTAGGTCCATTTCGAATATCATTGCGAAGCTGCGTAATTTTTTGGCTATGTGATAATTCCAAAGAATTAGCATATTTAATGGCACCTTGGACACCATTCCTTAACCGCTTAATTCTATTATTAAGGCAATTTCTCTGCGTTATTGGAACTATCACTTTTTTGGAACTTATTCTTCGCTGAGAAAGCTCTCGAAGCTTTGTACAGAAGTTCCGCAGCAAATGATTGCAGCATTCAATTTTTTGAATTATTCGGGTACCATAGGGACGAGCTTCCATCAATTTTTTTGTAACACTACTATCACCATCTCCAATCAAATACCCGTATTTTAAATTATGCATTTCAATGCTTCTCATAAAACCTTCAACAAGAATATCAGATTCCATTCCTGTAGACGCCTTGTTCCAGTTCTTAAAACAGATATGGTTTGGCGGTTCAGTGTTTCGTGTTTTGGAACGAGAACATACACAACAATATTTATTTCGGACACCTAAAAACAACACTTTACCAGTTTTTTGTCCGATAATAACACCAACCCCAGATGAAGCATTGTAATTAACTCGGTAACTCCTTTTGCTCCAAGCGCCATCTGCGATCACACTTATTACGGGTATGCCATCTGAATCCACGTTTCCTTCTTCAATTGCAAGTTTTACTTCTTCTTTCCCAGCCTTTTCGATTATTTCCCATGCCGTATCATGAACAAAATGTGAAACTGTTTTTTCGGTTGCAGTGAACAAATGAGGTCCCATACATGGAATATCACATGTAGAAACTACTTCTCGTAGTTGGGAATAGCCGCCTCCAGTAGAAATAATCCCCAATACTGCTGCTTTATTGATATCCATAGTATTTGGATCATCGTCCGAAAATATAAATTTTTCAGATTTGCACATATCACACACAATAGTAAATTTGCTTTGTAGTCCAATTCTTTGTTCTTTCGTTATATTTAAATGTTCATTAGAACAAGAGAAAAGTTGATTATGTCTAAAAGTGATGATTTGCATAAAAAATCTTTCAATATTCACTATTCTTCGGCCACTAATATCGTTATTGTCACGCGCACTGCCACTAGTTTTTGCTACATTTTCCACATTTATTTCATCGGTAAAACTATTACGGGGTAATTGTACATTATTGTCCATCCCAGGCGAAGCCAAGGTGCTGCTTGTTGATGCTCGTTCAACAATTGGATTGGACAGAGTTTTTATCTTGTTGCGAATTTTTTTCAATTTTTGTCTTTGGGATTTACGTTTAGCTCCAACAGTTAATCGAGGCATTGTCGAGAGAACTTAATGGTAAGCACAATAGTTACCTACTCGTAAATGGTGAACCAATTAAATAAAAATTATTTACCTAAAGTACCCTTTAGCAATGTAATAGAAACGCAACACAAGATCACACTTTGTTTTTTTTTTTAAAACACTTTTATTTGTATAAAAACAATTTCTCGGTATTTCAAGTTATTAATAACTTTACTCCACTGAAAGTCAATGAGCGACTGATACAAAAAAGCACAACCAAAGATTTCCTTAAACAAATCTGGATTTTACAGTGTACGTTCTCCGAAATTGGCGCGCCACTTTGCATCCGGTACATCTGGCATGTTACCCTGCGATAATTTTATTATTATGTTTTTAAACGCCTGAAATTTAGGCAATGTGTATTTAAAAACATAAGTTCATGTTATCCATATTACGTCAAAACGGCTCATCTGAGTGATGTGCAAAAAATTTATATTTAATGGTTAAATATGCGTGAAGGTACCGAGCGGTCGTATTTGCCATAAAAGACAAACGTAGCGCCTTAAAATACATGATAAACATAAGGCATTTTTTAAACATTATTATTAAATAGAATTTTTTTATAGAAACATGTTTTCTTGATCTCGGAACTTCAATTCATCTTTAATTAACAAATTACTGTTTACTTCACTCGATTATATACAATGGTTACTGCACAATATTTCCTACACGAAACGCTTACAAACTTACTGCAGCATTACGCCCTTAAGATTGGGTAGAAAACCCCAGTGGCAAACAGAGTCGGATTCAATGCGATATATTTATGGTAGTTGTCTTCTTCTAAACGCAGAGCATAATTTGCTGAATCACCACAGTTATTACGTTTTAATTTACTGTTTGTGATCACTTTCTTCATTAATACTAAATCCGAGCAACTCTGTTTAAGATTGGGTATCCAACACCAGTGGAAAACAGAGTCGGATTAAATGCAAGAGATTTGTGAGGGTTGTCGTTGTTCTAATCGACGCGACGGTCAAGATTTGCTGGATCATCAAAGTTATTTGACTTCGGTTCACTGCTTGTGATCACTTTTTTCAACGGTTCCAGAATAAAATGCTACGAATTATAGTGAATGCACCATGGTACGTTCCCAATTTAGTGCTACACAGTGATTTGTGCGTACAATCGGTTCAGGAAGTGATCACAAGGTCAAGCGTTAGGTACCGTGACAGAGCGAAAACTCACCCAAACGCTCTAGTGAATAAGATTATGGACCCTACAGATGAACCAAAACGTTTAAAACGATTTAAACCTGCAGACTTACACACGAGGTTTGATTAAAATCAGATCGAATAATATAGGGAACACTCAATGGAGTCCTCCCTACAAGTCGGTTTATATATAGATTTATTATAAAAAGTACTGATTGTCCTATTTGGACAGATTGTATGTTAGTTAAATAAGAAAAAATAAAAATAAAAAATAATAATAAAAAAAGCTATAATTTGCTAGTTTTTCTAAAAGAAAAGGGATTTCGGGCCTCTGGAACCATAAGGGAAAATAGAACACTAAAATGTCCCTTAGAAGCTAATAAAACATTTGAGAAGAAGGAAAGAGGCAGTTGCGACTTTAAATTTGATACCAACAATGAAATTTTGGTTGTGAAATGGAATGACAGTAAATGTGTATCCGTAGGAGCTAATTTTGATCAAATAGAACCCCCTGTCTCCGTGCAAAGGTGGAACAGAGCCAAGAAAGAACGGGTGTCCATTCAGCAGCCAGTTGTAATTAATAACTATAACAAATATATGGGTGGTGTAGACCACCATGACTGGCTACTCGAAAACCATTCCATCGCTGTTCGTGGGAAAAAGTGGTACTGGTGTCTACTTACGCGCATTATTAATATGGCAGTCGTGAATGCTCTTGTCTTATACCGTCAAATACATGGCGCTAATTCAATATCAGCAAAGGACTTTCGAAGAAACCTTGCTATTGCCTACTTGAAATTAGGACATGGGGTACGAAAACTTGGGCGCCCTAGCCTCTTGTCTACGAGTGGAACATCTAGGTCCAATGTTTTATTGGCTGTTAGATTTGATGGAAGAAACCATATAATACAGAAAAGAGAAAAGCAGAGACGCTGCCAGATGCCTAACTGCAAGGGCAAACCCAGAACATTCTATATGTTAGCGGCAGCGTGACCAATAACGATATTTTGGGGCCTAGCGGTCAAGAGAGGGGACATGATGTGTGAGATCCCCCCCCCCCTCCGCGCGTCAGGGTACACGGGGAACCGATGGCAGTTCCAATCCAGGAGAGGTGTGGACCTGAACGCCTTGAGCGCTATTAGCTGTCCTGTTAATTGCTGTTGAATTGCTCTTGTAAATTGTTCTAAATATAATAAATCTTCTGACATATACATATATTATATTAAGTAAGTTTCTTTTATTTAAGTTTTTTTTTCTTCAATTTATTTATTTGTGTATAACAAGGTACGGAAGATCGAGACCGTGGTGGTTTTTGCAAAAGAAGCCCATTAATATCGTGCATTAGAACATGTCTTGCGGGAATGAAATAGTATCTTAGTTCTTTTGCTAGTAGTGCCATTGTGGAAAAGGTTTTCGGTGTGTTGTCATCAGTATTTAGGATCTTTAAAAAACCTATCGAACTTCAACCGGAGAAGGCTACACTAATTACTTTGTCTTGCATATTATTACATAATTTTTTAAAAAGAAGAGAGACATCCAGAAATATCTACACGCCTCCAGGAAGTTTTGACGTTATAGTCAATGGTGAAGTAGTTTAGGAAGGCTTTTGGAGGCAAAATGTTTCAGAGAGATTTGCTGTAAGACCTTTATCAACCATAGCCAGACGTGCAAAATTATGTGCTCTACAGATAAGAGAGGAATTTACTGACTACTTTTTATAATAATAGGTTCTAGGTTTTCAATTACTTGCATGTACACTCGGCTTCAGTGAAAATGTCGCCCCAATAAAAAAGAGAGGTTCCTTTACTAACCACAGTTTGAAGGCTGTCGTAAATTACCGACACTGGCCAGTCCGAATTTCTACCTACTTTCTCAACATCGTTTGTAAAGCGTTTGAACAATTGAGGAGCTTAAATTCAAAAAGAATATTATCCAAAAATTTCACTTGTGTGCTAGAGCAGTCCCGCAGTAGTAATTTTGACAATATAATTCAGACATATTTTCTTTATGATTATCTACCTGGGTGACCACGACCTATTTGTGAGTTTTGTTGGGTACCTACCTACTATACTGTTTTAATTCATCATAACTTGAAGTTAATACGGTATTAAGGTACTAATGAGTGGCTCTATGCACAATATATTTAGCACGGAGTTTAATATATCTTTTTAGAATCCTGACAACGACACTTGTGACACCTGTGACTCTTGTTTAATTAGATTGCGAAAGGCACAAACTGTCACTGAAACAGACTAGGTAAAGTTGGAGTATGATCAACATCTTACAGAAGCTAGTTTGCGCTACAATTTAAAGAAGAAAGATAAAGAAACGGCGTTACTCAATAAGGAAAAACACAAATTTCTGTGCGTTGATCTTCAGAAATGCCTTCCAACGCCAGTGTTAACCAATTCTCAAAGTTTTTATTCACTGAAACTGTGGACTTACAACTATACCATTTATGATGGTACTGCCAAAGAAACCACTTGCTTAATGTGGGATGAATCAAAGGTCAACCGAGGAGCAAATGAGATGGCTTCTGGCATTCTAAAATGGGCTCTGCTCCATTCGAATGAAGCTATAGAAGAAATTAACATATGGTCGGATAATTGCCCTTCGCAAAATAGGAATATGGTCATGGTTATGTGTTACTTCTGGTTGTTAAAAGTTATACCATCCCTAAAAATGATCAACCATAAATTTCTCATGAGAGAACATACACATCTTGAAGTAGACGCTGCTCACTCCCTCATTGAAAGAGAAAAAAAGAAAGCAACAGCTTTCCAAATCTCGACGCCATGGGACTGGCAGCAGTTGGCAAGAATGTGTCGTATTTCACAACCATTCACGGTTATAAATATGGAAATTCACGATTTTAAAAACTTTAAAGGTTTATACGAAAACTTAACTTCACCTTTCGTTTATCGAGAAAAAAAAACAGGGCAGATGAAGATCTGAACATTTCGAAAATTGTTCATATTCAGGTACGGTTGGATGATAATGGTGTGCTCTATTACAAAATTGACTTTGCTGCGCCTAATTTCAATAAAATAGATTTGAACCGAGGCGGACGTCGTGCTACTTTTCCGGTAAATTTGTCTCCTGTTCGAGATTGTCTAAAACCAATATCCAGGAAAAAATATCAACATCTACAAGGTTTATTGAAGTGGGTGCCTAACATATTTCACGATTTCTATAAGAATCTTACCGTAGACAATTCTGTAGATGAATGAAAATTAAATGTTGAAACATGTTGCGCATTTTTCTGATGCAAAATAA
Source organism: Dascillus cervinus (assembly GCA_949768715.1). Taxonomy (NCBI): domain Eukaryota; kingdom Metazoa; phylum Arthropoda; class Insecta; order Coleoptera; family Dascillidae; genus Dascillus; species Dascillus cervinus. Next base: position 13,917,842 of record OX458320.1, on the reverse strand, counting down.
AAAAATAAATAAAATAAAACAAGCCAAGAAAAGTTCTTTTTCCAAAATCCTGATAAATATTCCCCTTCGAAGAGACAACTAACTGCAATATTAACTTCTACCTTGAATACTAACTCCAAAACTAACAGTGTACTAAATCCATTTTTTTCAAAAATATTTAAGAATTATATTGTTCTCCCTGTTTTAAATATGTGATATCCAAGATGTTAGTTTAAGGTATCCTCATTATATATTAGAAGTTCGTGGAATAAAAGACAACTGAGTAATACAAAAAAAAGCGTTTTTAAAATTTTCATTTGGCTATATCTTGTGTTTGTAGTTTTGTGAGTTAATACACTTTTATTCTGGGGTACAGATATTTATTGGTAGATATTCTCATGTCCAGCACCCAATTTAATATAGGCTTCTTTCCTTCGACGGTGGGTGCGAAATGTAGCCATCAACGAATTTTTTTTTGTTTTCAACTCATTGATAGTTATATCCAAACTGGACGATATTCGAGTCCAGGCATCGTGGACTTTTTTCTTGTTTTTATGCAGTGGATGCTTCGGGTTCCAAATAGCAGGTTCACCATGATACAGTTCCAAAAATTCAGACACTTGACTGTCACTCTGCTCCATTTTTGAACAAAAATAACCACGGGTTAGTAAACACGCCAGCTGCAAACTGAATACAACAACAAAAGGCGCCCAACAGCGCATATATTCCACAGACCAGCGTCAAATTGAACGCAATATTACAGAAATAAAAAATTAATTACAGTACAATAGCGAAAATATGTTAAATATGTTAGAATTAAGGAAAAACTGTTTAAAACAATAGGGGCAGAATTGCCTAGGACGAGGACGCATTAGGGAACCAGTAAAGTGCAGGAAAGGTAACAGCACCATGGCGTCAAAGCCTAGGGAAGGCATAGGAGCAGGTGGCAAGTGGGTCATTCTATTGCCACCGTAAAAGGAATGATCCACGCAGGATCCCAAAAAAGCGCAGATTCTAGAGGCGGGGGCCAGACTAGCAACTGGGCCTGCAAGGCAGTCCGAGCTTCATTAAACTGAATAGGAAATGTGTAACCACCGAGTTCGCCTCGTTGCAGTCGCCGCCATAAGACTCTGACTCGTCCCCAAAAACCGCTTCAGAAGCGAACGCCACGAGCGGCAAGGCGCGTGACAAGCAGGTTGGTTACTTTCTGGAAAACGTGGAAAAACCTGGAAAAGTCAGGGAATTTGGTTTGGTCTGGGAAGTCAGAGAAAAGTCGGGGAATTTTGTAATAAAACCGAAAAAATCAGAGAATGTTTTGAGCCATTGACTTTGATTACAGGACAAAAGATATTCCTTCAGAAAAGTACCTAAAATTTTTAATTTACCGCTCTTTGAGATACGCGTTGGAGAGTTGATATAAGCGATTGTTCCATAAATATGTCGAAGCGTTGTCGATCCAGTCTAGTCAGTCATTTTTATTATCTGTGTTGGTTAGCTGCCTCGATCCGTATACGTTCATAAAAGTTGGTTTCGCGTAGTGAATGATCACATGACTAGTGAATAAATACAGGTAGTAAATAACAGTGGTAAAGACATAGGGGAATGTGATGGAGTTTCGGACTGATTTAAATTGATTAAGTTCATATCTTGAATATTACATTATAATTGCGTTCGCGCAGATTTTCGCCCACGCAAAACTCCGTTACATATCCCGACTACTTTATATATTAATATGTTGAGCAACGTGTTTCTTCAGAAGCAGTATGGCTACGAAAACAAAACTTCAAGCGACTTGGATCGACCCAATATTACACAAAAGCTGGAGTACATGGCTAACACCTTGCGATAATAGTTTTGAGGCGAAATGTATTGTGTGCCAAAAAATAATTAAGTTAAGCAATATGGGAATTAAAGCAATTAAGAGTCACGAAACAAGCAACAAACATCAGACGCTTTTAAAATGCCGCGAAATGTTAGACCCCTTTTCGTATTTTACTAACCAACAGACACCTTCTACTAGTCATGAACTTGTGCCAGTTGAAGCCATGAAACTCACTGAAAACATTTCCAATTCCCATTTGAAAGTTTTGATTATTTCCAGTTTAATGTTATTTCTTTCTTACTACGAGTGACTATTTTTCTTACAAAAAAAAACTAAACATTTTTATTTAGACGTCAAATTTTTATATCTTTTCTTCAAAAATTCTTTATACGTAAAAAGTTAACGTATCGTATTTATTTCTAGTTTGTAACACGAAGTCTTGTTCATTCTTCTATGAGCAAGTTTTCCATTTCCGTTAGTCCGTTTTTTAGGAAGAAATTTTTTAATAATATTATAAACACGAAGTAATAGAAATGCAATTAAAAGCACACTTTTAACGTCTGATAATGGCCGTTTTTGCTCAAGTCATGGCATACCACGAGAATAAAACAACAAAAAACAGCGATATTTTAATGCATTTTCAAATAAAATCTAAAATTGTGGTAAAACGGCCCATTTCAGAACATTAGTTGTAATTGCAAATTTATAGAGCATAACATACTGCATAACATTCCGGATTAAAATACATAGTGATCCATTTAAAAAATTAAGTTTTGCTACTTTAAAAATTTCAATATTGGCACCGCCGTAAAAAATGCCCGGTATAAGTTATAACCAATTTTCTTTTGCAGAATTATTCCGACATTTCTGATGTTTATAAAAGCGTAACACCGCATTATTACATTTAAACTAGTGAGTTTTTAACGACTTTTTGGATAGGTTGTTTTTTCCACATTTTTTTTGTAAATTACATATTACTTGGCAACACCGCAACGAACCTTACATTAAAATACTGTACTATACGTAGAATTTTATGCTGAATTCTATTCTGTAAAAAAAATTGGGGTTGCCATTTCAAAAAAATTCCTTTCTGGCGCCCCGCTTTTTTGGGACACTCGGTATACTAGAAAATATTTTACGAATGTGCATCTCCACGGATTCTATAACTTTTATATATAATATTTTTCCAGGTTTCTTTTAACAACAGAGATATGGACCGTCCACGTACTAAGTGGCCAGCCTGTATAATTTCATTCGATGAGTCTTTCAATAAGATTGCTCAGAAAGAACAAATGGACTAGCAGCACATACTTAATACGACTTTATGTGCATGAAAAGTTCTTTCTCCTGCAACTAATGCAACATCAACCATGTCATCATGGTACCTTAGTAATTGCACCGCTGTTATTAAAGAAGTGCCATAATCTCCCCACGTTAAACTGTACAAAGATGTTCTGACATTGCGTATTAACTTAACAAATTCGATGAATGACAGAAATATAGACAGGATGTCTTTGTACAAAACTTGATGCAGGGGAACCTAATTAATAAAATAAAATTCCTTGCACTGATTATTCTAAAAAGTTATTTACGCATTACTTATTGATTTATCAGCAAACTTACCTCTCGCAATACAATTCCACTATTATTATTAATAAAATAATAAATAACATAACCTTTTTGACGACAGCTTGTGTATGATGGGGTGCCTATATGCACAGATAATATAACATCTGTCGCTTTACAAAAAAAGTTATCAACTTAAGACTCTTCTATACCAGCGTGTGAACGGTGAGCTGAGAGAGCAAGCAAAGTTCAAAGTAGGATACCAATAGATGACGCATTGAAAACATTCTCTATATTATCCATGCGGCTGACGTACGGAGTCAATTAAATAAAAATGGATTGGTGCGGGCGCCGACAAAGAATCTTGATAAGGCACGTGCAAATTTTTACTGTCAACGGAATAGGACCAGTGGTGAATCGCTGAACAATTATTTTAGTTGAGTTTGTGTTTCCACCCGTGTCTCAATTTTACAGAAGATATCGGTTATCTAACTAATTAAAAAAATGGGTAAATCTAGTGGCGATTTACGTAAAGTAACCAAATTTGGACGAAAGAAACGAAGCAATGGTCAGCAATTACAAAATTTAAATCAATTCAGGGGTAAAAAAATACATAAATTATTAGCATTAGCATTAGCGTGATTACCACAAACCTGTGATATTAAAACTGTTATGCAAATTAATTTATAAACACCCCATACAACATACAATTTTTTAAAAGTTCACGAAAAGAAAAGTATCACTTTCGTCGCTAGTAGGAAAGAAAAGTAACTTTTCTTCTAAGGAATTAGCACTTTCCATTATCTTGTTATGACTATAATGGTTATCGTTTGATAAAGATATTTAAAGAAAAATTGGTCCACTTTGTGAGAAAAGTCGTACTTTTCCCATTAATATGTGGTAGGAAATAAGTTTCTGTTTTCAGTAGTCGACATAATTAATTTTGCAGGTTTGTGTTATTACGTATTGGCATAGATGTTAAGACGCAAAGGCCCAAAAAGACCAATGACCGAATAAGCTAGAGTATATGCTAAACTGTATCCACGTCGACGTCATTCAGATGCTAACGTAATTAGAAGAGTGGAGCAAAGATTAATGGAAAATGGACAAGTAATGCCGATTTCTGTAAATCGTGGACGACCTCGTGAAGTTCGCACACCAACGTTGAAGCAAGTAGTTGTGGAAGCGATTGAAACTGTACCAGGACGAAGCATTACACTTTTTCATATTCTAAGATATTTGAGATTTTATGTTTCAATTTGATCTGGAAATCACATTGTTTCGTTTTCGATTGATCTGTTTTTAATAAATAACATGGTTAGGGACCTTTTAAACGGGAATCAGTAAGTGCGACCGAAAGTTCATCCATTCGCAGTGCTCTTTTTGTCATGGAACGCTTGGGAACGGCGTTCCACCACCTGTTTTCGACGATTTTTTTTATTTTTACTAGCTGTTGGTCTAAATAAAATCGCCCTGTTGAGCGTTCCACCACCTTGTTTTTTTTACAAAAAGTGCACTGTCCATTCTTATCAGAAATAGCGCAAATAGTAGAAAATCTCTACGTCACTTGGGGACTTTTTGCATATAGCCCTTCAATTATCTGTTTGTTGTATTCTTGTTCAATTACATTAAATTCTTTTGAAATAAAAAAAGTTATGTCAACATGACAGTTGTTTATCTTACGCAAGTGACAGTATCTGTCAGCGTTGGTGGCTTAGATACAAGAAATAGGCCTACCTGAAAGTAATTCTTTAGAAAAAGAAATATGTGCAGTATTGCCACGTATTGCTCTTAGACAAACTGTTTTAATTTTAAACAGAATCTATTTGGACCACTTTTGTTGCGATTTCCACAATGCTTCAACAGAAAGCATTGTACCAATATCAATCATGGACACCATTTTTTCATCACCCTGTATACCAGATAAACACATATTGACTCTTTCACAGATCGGCTGTCGGCTCGATGGTGGCTCTTATACCTTCAGTGTTTTTTCACGACCGGAAATGCAACAGCACAAAATGCAAATTATAACAATTTGAAAATGGAAGACCAAACTGCGCATTTTTACCATATTTTTACTAAAGTAAAAACGACTTTTACTGTATTTTACTTCCATAAAGGAAAGAACGCGCGTCAAATTTGTGAAAAATTGCGTAAAGTTTACGGTGACAATGTCCTACAATAACGTCAGTGACAACGATGGTTGCACCTATGGCGATCATTTTTTCAAGTATGTTAAAACATTATTAAATATAATTTAATAATAATATAAATTCACTGGACGGAATCCGCTCAAAAATATTACCCCTATACGAAACCTAAATATCCACATTTGAAAATTCATGTGAAAATAATCGCCTTTTATACAAAACCGTTTCACATAATTCGTGAAACATTCATATTCGAGAAGACGTTCAAACGACTCGTAAATACTGTAATCGGGTAGTCACAACAAAAGAGAGAAAGCATGCGTTTGCCGATTGTATCAGCAATAGTAGGGTAGAAGAGATGACCGTAGCATGGCGCCAGGATACGATGCCGATTTAATGTTTTCACGGGTGCCACGATTGGGACCTTATTTATCCAAATTTCGCATCTAATTTTTTTATTAATGCTGAAAATCATCTTTACTACAAACTGATCGGACCACTTTTTGTATAAATGAGCTCTATCCGTAGTAATAAATCAAAATCGTTTTGGTCAAAATTAGGTATAAAACCATAAAGTTTCAAAGTGTTATTACATTAGTCTCGTTTACTTTAAGAAAAAAACATCCGGTTATTTTGTAGATAAAGATTTAAACTTTTATAATCTGGCGTTAAAAGTTTATTTTTTTAATAATTGAAGGGGGTTTTTGTGGCAGCCGTGATATAGGAAAATTACATTGAGAACGAGGTATAGAAGAGTCTTAACAGAAGTGGGGGATCGTGCAGTCTTGGCACATTGTCGAGTTTAGTGTTAATATTTCATATATTTTAAAAGTTCTAATATTCACTGAAATTATATATTATTATTAGTGATGGAAAAAATATCTTTTGCAGGGTAAGTGCATCTGACCCCACTTTCGAACCTTAATATTCGATTTTAGTAGTAGTGTAAATATTCGTTTTTGGGACATGGAGAAGAATCAAGTTCAAACGCGGTATTTAGGATCTTCTTTTTTGGGTCATAATACAGCTGTTGACTTGCTGGGAGGTTTGAAACAAGTGTTGAATGGGTTTAGTATGCAGGCATTGGTTCAGATCTCAATGGACGGACCTAATGTCAATTTTAAACTACTAAGAGACCTCAAGAACGAACTTTATTATCTGGAACTTCCGGAATCTCCAAAAATTCTGGAACTTGGAAGTTGTGGTATGGCCAAAACAAATTGGGAAATAGTAAAGTTTTTAAGGTCCATATACAATTTATTTAAAAATGTCCCAGTACGAAGAGCCGATTTCATACGGTACACTTCTTCAGATGTTTTCCCATTAAAATTTTGTGCCGTCAGATGGGTCAAAAATTTAAGAGTTGCTGAGAGAGCATTAAAGTTACTTCCAAATTTGAAGAAATATGCGTCTACTGCTTAATTACACAAAAATGAACCAACTAGTGGCACTTATAAAATTGTGGAAAATATGTTAGAAGATGAATTACTTGCTGCCAAGTTGTCACTTTTCCAAGTTTTTGCAGGAGATTTACAATCTTTTCTAACTAAATTTCAAACTGAAAAACCTCTTTCACCTCTACTATATGATACATTACACGATTTAATTCGAAATATTGTCAAACCATTCCATGAGATAGAGTTGGGGATTGCCACGAAGTTAACCCTTTGAAATTTGAAGTGTAACAATACTGTGATCATGCTATTCAAAAAAGGATGTATGGATTGCTTGACTGAGTTTTGTATAAAAATGATGAAGAAGAGTCCATTGGCCAACAGTTTAGTCAGAGGAATTGTATGTTTCCAGTTGTGATTTTAGAAAAATCGGTTGCCAAGAAGACGACGGAAATTGCAATGGAATGTTTCATATCGTGCAATATAATCTCCATTGTTCAAGCAGACAAACTAGTCAAAGAATTTGATAACTTGATAAGTAACAAATCTGTGATAAAAGAAATCAAAGAATATACAAGGGATATGTCACATTATGATACAAACAGGCTCGACAAACTCTACTACAATATCTGTGTAAATTATAATTGTTCCGTGGACCAGAAGAACTTCATAAAAATTATGATGATTTTGTCTCATACAATGCCAACATTGAAAGGGGGTTTTCTATTAATACGGAATGCTTGGTTGAAAATTTGATTGAAAAAACATTGGTAACCCAACGGATTAACATTTCAAAGAAAATAATTCACTATGCAAGAAATTCTAATGGAAAGTGTAAGGAAGCGCATTAAGGAAGCAAGCAGCTAAAATAGAAATAGAAGGTGGGGAACAAACCAGAAAACGGCAAGCAAAGTTACAGATCAAAGAACTTGAAGAAAAAAAGCCACGCATATCACAGGAATATAATAAAAAATATATTATTGACGCCGAAATTAGGAACGTAAAGAAAAGCGTTTAAGTACTGAATGTTCCTATCTTTTTTGTTTATTGTTCATTTTAATTTTATTTGTTGTTTTTTTCTTTTACTTGACGTTTTAAACAACGTTTAAGTACATTCGGGTTTTGTGTGGGTTGTGTGGTTTGTAATTTGAAGAAAATTTGGGGTTTCTTCGTAGTAACGGAGCCGGTTGTTCTGCGTTGTAGATAAGCAAGTCACCAAGTTGCACCAAATTGTATTATTAACAGTTCATTTTAACTTTCGTATAAACAGTGCGAGCGTTCAAAAATTAATGTTTTTTTTTCTTTTCATTATCCAAAGTATTTTATGTATAAAGTATAACTGTAAGCCGTGGTGTCCGAGAAGTAATTTTCCAAGCAAGTAATGATGCTTATCTTTTCATTATTGTAAATCTAAATTTTGTTCATTTTCATTGTAAAGATTTCAGATTTTCAAACTCATTTACCTGATGTTTTTTTAGTCATTGTTATTTTTCTGATTCTTTTTATGCGATTTTCGTGTATTTTTTAATTTGTTGTCTTGGTTTTATGAGGTTTTAGAAAATTATGGAGCCTATCCCTAATTTTACAATATAAGCAATGTCTTTTTTATGCGGTTTTCTGTGGAAGATATCTATCGCATAAAAAAGATCCGAGTGTATAGTTTTTTTTTTTTTTTTTTTTTGTTATGTTCACAAAAAGTATAATGTTCATGCATTCCGTTATTGTATAGATGAGTTATTATTGTTACAATGATGTGAAAAAGATTTTATTTAACTTTCTAATTATATTCATTTATTATTAATTTAATAAATCAATCAATAAATTTTTATTTTATGTAATAAATCTGTCCCCCAGTTATTGTTTCCGAAAATGTTCTCTATGTGCAAGTTGCTTTTCTTAATTTGGACTTTTCTGGAATTTTTCAATTCTTGATCTAGAAAACCTGGAAAGGTCAGGGAATTTAGACAAGGCGAATGACGAGTAAATCGACTACACATTCGCCTGGCCACTCGCCTTGCGATTCGAGTCGCCATTCGTGCGAATGTGTAAATGCGGTATTAGAGCATTAACATCACTTTTTTTTACCTGTATAAATGTGCATTCAGAAGATAACCTGTTCTGGCACCTGTCAATGCCATAACTTTCTATCCATATTTACGTGGTTTATTGGGCATGTACATCTTGAATTTACAGCTTGAATTTACAGCGCTCACTGAAGGACATCCACATTTCATTAATGCATGCACCAATGCCAATTGAACATTCAGATTGGCAATTTTGAATGAAAATGTTGAAAATCTCAAAAAGGGGCGCTAGAGCATCTGTTTGTCTTCGTTCATTGATGATCTCTTTACCATCAAGGCGTAAACAAGCAAGGATCAGTGCAAATCTATTTGAATTGGTTATACATCGAAACATGTCCCCAACAGAACCGTCAGTAGCAATATGTCTTCATCATCAGATTTGAAAATTGACGTCAGTAGAAGAATTCATATGAAACTTTGCATTTCCATAATGTCCATATCGCGATGATCACTACTATTGTGTTTGAATTTGGTCCTGAATTTGGCTATACTTGCATTTGCTTACTGCAAGATAACGTTCAAAATCTTATCAGTTAGTGGATCAGAAGCCACTGCAATATTATTTTTCAGTCCAGGGGTTGGGGCGAAGATTTCAAGGAATGGGAACTCTTAATATGTTCGAAAACGAGCTGTTGGGTGAAGATCCAAACGCCTACAGGAATTTTATTACAATGGACAACATTCACTTTAACGAGTTTCTACAATTGATTAGAAATTATATTGAACGTAAAAATACAACCTTTCGTGAATTACATCATCGCAATCCCACGGTGTTAGATGGAAAATGCAACATAAGCAGTCCAATGGAAAAAGACACCTCGGCTTCAAGATAAGCCAGAACGCAGCATTAGTTTAGATTGTCAGTCAGTTAGAAACTTCTTAAGCAATAAGTAATTTTGTAATTGTATAATCCAATAAATTGAAATTCAAGTTTATGACTCTTTTTAAAAAAACACCGTCATAAACAACGAACGAAATTGGCGCAGCCGGTAGGACAGCCGAAATTATTGTGTATCGAACAAATAATTTTTCCTTTCAACGAATTAATCGGTTACCCGCACATCGAAGTGATAACGTGGGTGTATCGAACATTTTACCGACTCACTTCGACGGAATTGGAACCGAATCGTCCACTTCCGCAAGGTGTTCAGTAGTTGGAGGATTCATATCGCCACCATCTACAGGAACAACCCTTATAACAGTTAAGAAAAGGATGTACAAGATCATCGCTTTAATGTAAGTGCAATTCATGTCACTAGAATCACTCTTTGAAAGACTTAAGATAGAAACTTTAACTGACTCAACCAGGGTATGAAAACCACCCCCAAATTCAATTAATTCAATTAATTCAAGAAATCAATCGATAAAATCAAACATGACCACTCCACAACAAGCGGCAACTTTTAAGCCAGAATACTTGAATTGCGTTCCTCATTTTAACGGCAACGCAAATGAATTGAACAGATACTTAGATACGTGCGATAGCATAATAAAAAATTTCTACGACACAAGTAAGCCCAACAATTTCCAAAACGTGTACCTCCTTAATTCATTAGTCGGAAAATTGGAAGCTGATGCAAAAATTATTGTTAACATCCGAAACGTTACCACCTGGACCGAATTAAAAGAAACTCTTTATAGTAATTTTGCAAACCAACCGTGACGAAGCGTGCCTAAACCGCGATTTAGTTTTACTTCGACAGAGTAATGAAAAACCCCAACAATTCTTCGATAGATGTTTAGGAATATTAAATCTCTTATGTTCATATGTGGACATGCACGAAAAAACGCCGGAAGCTAAAAAACTAAAACGCGAATTGTGTAACAAATTAGCCCTAAAAACATTCTTATCAGGCCTTAAGGAGCCTTTAGGCACCACAATACGATGCATGAAGCCCACGAACCTAAATGAGGCATTGCAATTTGTTGAAGTAAGTTTGGAGCGTAGTTCTAATGGAGCGTAGCTAGAATGTGATAGTAGTTCATAAGTTACCATTGTAGTGTAAATCATGTATACGACGTGAAGAGAATAAATATCTGTTTAAGTTAAATACCTGAATTATCACCCCAAAAATACTTTGTTTTAAAGCAATTTATCACTGAAGAAGAAAATCATTCATATTATCAAAAATCCCATACACAACATGCAAACATTTTTTTTAAACCGAACAACAACCACACACAAAATCCAAATCGGTTCAATTCGCATAACACCAAAAACTTTACACCTCAACCCAGATTTCAAAACCAACCCCAAAGATCCTTTAGGAATTCAGAGGTTTTTAAATCAAATGAAAGACAACAGAACGTTTTTAGACCCAATCAGGTAAAAGACCTACCAAAAGAAACAGCTATGAGTATCTCTACCAGGCAGAGTCATTTACCTCAACAAAATCAATTTAGGCCCCCACAAAGAAATTTTGCATCGGAGCAACTTTTCAACACAGAAGCTAACGAAATTAGCGAAATTGACGAAATAAACGAAATGGAGTATTACGACTCTCAATCTCCATTATACCATGAAAACGACGACTGTTACGTCGACGACCAAAATCACGACGAACAAAATTTTCAAGTGGACCGTCTATCGAACAATCAGACGTAAAGCCACAAACAATCTCGTTTAATGCGACCAATTCTAGCGAATTGCCGTACATCATAATTCCCGAATATAATTTAAAATTTTTAATCGATTCAGGATCAACAAAATCATTCATCAATCCCGAACTCGCATACAAATTATATCCAAGTTCAATTCAAGACGATCCGTTTATCGTTTCGACTATTTTTCAAAAATCTGCTCATAAACACAGCGCAACAATACCAGTTTCGAAAATATTTCAATTGCGACGCCCAGCTAGATTAAAATTTTTCTTATTTAAATTTCACAACATATTTCAAAGTTTAATTGGTTTAGATAATTTGAAACTACTCCAAGCAAATTTAGATTTTTACAAAAAATCTTTTGATAACGCCTTATGCGCAAATTAAACTACAATACCAAAAAACCGGTAGTGAATTAAATGTAATAACTGTTTCACCCCGTTCAGAACAAGTCATGAAAATAAAAGCGTCAATTCAAATTCTACTAAACGATTATATCTTTGATCATCGAGGAAAAATCAAAATTTTATACTCGAAAATAAATGAGGACATAATAAAAAGCAAAGAAGAGATCATTTCGAAATTGAATGAAAAACGCGATAATCTAAATTTGTTCATACCAAATGTTAAAGCGTATCTTAGACAGCACATACGGCAAAAGAACGCAAACAAATTCGGTAAACCCGTTACAATCCAGGCAATTGACGAAAAGTCAAAAACTGTAAAGACCGCGTCACACAACAAAATTCATATGGACAACGTAAAACGTCCACTTCAGAAAACACACGATTTTAATAAGTAAATTTAATTACAGATTTTCCATTGCTATCGGAGCACAAGGGAAAATAACAGTAAAAAGTTTAGAAAACAATGTAGGATTACTACCCCTTAAGTTAGGAAATGCACAAATTCAAAATTTAATGAAAATTGAATGTTACATTTCAAAGAACAAAATTACGTATTTATTAAAGTTACCAATTACGTACCCATCTACCTTGAACTATTATCACTTGTACCTAATACCAATACCTGGTGAAGGTCAGTTCAAGTCAATAATTCCGAAAAATAAATACTTAATAAGCAATGAATTCTACTACACATTTCAAAGTGACCTTTGCATAAAAATCAAGATTCAATATTACATATGTGGAAAAATCGAAGTTCAAGACCTGAGGGAAAATAATCCTTGTGAAATCCAACTATTGAATCCGAAAAACACTTCAAATTGTCAAATATCTAAGATTACGATTACCAAATCAATATTGAAGCAGCTCGACGAATCAACTCAGTGGATCGCAGTGTTCCGAAAACATGAGAAGCTGATCCTAAACTGCAAGCAGCAAGAAGAAACTATCAGCCTAAATGGTACATATTTAATCAATCGGTGGAATTCAAATTTCACACAACATTAGTTTTTGTAATCATTTGTCTTTGTTTCAAAAAATGTTCGACACGAAATAAGAGGCAACCCACTAAGGACACCGAGCTACAGGACGATCAACTTCCTTGTTGCACTGCGTAGTCGAATCTTTGAGGGGGGGAATTACATCATCGCAATCCCACGGTATTAGACGGAAAATGCAACATAAGCAGTCCAATGTAAAAAGACACCTCAGCTTCAAGATAAGCCGGAACGCAGCATTAGTTTAGATTGTCAGTCAGTTAGAAACTTCTTAAGCAATAAGTAATTTTGTAATTGTATAATCCAATAAATTGAAATTCAATTTTATGACTTTTTAAAAAAGCACCGTCATAAACAACGAATGAAATTCGTGAGTGCATTAGTTCAGTATCTTCATGAGTTTGTTATTGTTAGACAGTTTCACGGAAATCGGTTGGGCTTGGGAAAGATGAATGGTAACGGGTGAAGACAGCTTTCCAACTGCGTCCTTATCCTCTTTTGATTGTTTCTGTTTGTTGGGATCGCTTCGCGATCCGTCGACGGCCCTCTTGCGCTTGCAATTTCTAGTTTTATCTTTGTCAACCCAACCATGTTCTTGTTTTTTTTTTCAGGTCGCACTTTAGAACTGCCCTTCACGCCTTCACTAGAGCGATGAGGTTTTATTTTATCCAATACAGGCGGAGTATCATCAACTTTGTTGGTTCTTGCAGCAACTTTCTCACTCTCTGCGAGATTTAATTGTTCCAGCTTTCTGAACGGTTTTAGCTCGAATCTTAACGGGTTTAACAAACACCAAATGCGTCTTCAACACACCGGCGAGCTCTTGATAAACGATAATGGTAAGTAAGTTCTTTTCGCTTCTGATAAACCTCTCTGGGGATAAGGCTTCATTATTCGCTTGCTCAAAGGAAAATCGTCATCTGCAACTACTGTATATGACACAGACAAATCAGAATTAGGCAGAACCTCATCAGGAGGCAAATTAACCAGATTTTCATCTATTGCTTGTTTCACCATCACCTATTCGACCATTTACACCAACATCATTGTAAATAAAGTTGTAATTTACATCAACTAGAGCCAACAAGACAATACTATGGGTTCCTTTATAATTATAATAGTAAGAGCTTGCACTTCCTGAGGCTGTGAAACATCCAGTACACCAATGCCCATGGAAAAATTCCATTTTTCAAATCCCGTTGTAATGTTTTTCCTGTATTTGGCATAATTAAACATTTCTTGCTTAGGTGTTGGTAAATATCATTGCATACTTCAGGCACAATCTGACCTATAGTACTTTCATGGATTATTGTTGAATACATTTCTCCTGAATGATTCACCAGTTGCCAAGTACCATAGTGTCAGTGACAGCCTATGGGCTGAACTAATGCACTCACGAAAGGTTGTATTTTTACTTTCAATATCATTTCTAATCAATTGTAGCAACTCATTAAAGTGAATGTTGTCCATTCTAATAAAATTCCTGTAGGCGTTCCCATTCCTTGAGATCCTTGCTCCAACCCCTGGACTGAAAAATAATATTGCAGTGCCTTCTGATCCACTAACTGATAAGATTTTGAACGTTATCTTGCAGTAGGCAAATGCTAGTATAGCCAAATTCAGGACCAAATTCAAACACAATAGTAGTGATCATCGCGATATGGACATTATGGAAATGCAAAGTTTCATATGAATTCTTCTACTGACGTCAATTTTCAAATCTGATGATGAAGACATATTGCTACTGACGGTTCTGGTGGGGACATGTTTCGATGTATAACCAATTCAAATAGATTTGCACTGATCCTTGCTTGTTTACGCCTTGATGGTAAAGAGATCATCAATGAACGAAGACAAACAGATGCTCTAGCGCCCCTTTTTGAGATTTTCAACATTTTCATTCAAAATTGCCAATCTGAATGTTCAATTGGCATTGGTGCATGCATTAATGAAATGTGGATGTCCTTCAGTGGGCGCTGTAAATTCAAGCTGTAAATTCAAGATGTACATGCCCAATAAACCACGTAAATATGGATAGAAAGTTATGGCATTGACAGATGCCAGAACAGGTTATCTTCTGAATGCACATTTATACAGGTAAAAAAAGGTGATGTTAATGCTCTAATACCGCATTTACACATTCGCACGAATGGCGACTCGAATCGCAAGGCGAGTGGCCAGGCGAATGTGTAGTCGATTTACTAGTCATTCGCCTTGTCCAGGGTGGTTACCAATATTCATTTTCCAAATTCCCTGACCTTTCCAGGTTTTCTAGATCAAAAATTGAAAAATTCCAGAAAGGTCCAAATTAAGAAAAGCAAGTTGCACATAGAGAACATTTTTGTAAACAATAACTGGGGGACAGATTTATTACACAAAATATAAAAATTTATTGATTGATTTATTAAATTAATTAATTAAATTAATAATAAATCAATATAACTAGAAAGTTAAATCAAATCTTTTCCACATCGTTGTAACAATAATAACTCATCTATACAATAACGGAATACATGAACATTAAACTTTTTGTGACCATAACAAAAAATAAAAAACAATTCTATACACTCGGGTCTTTTTTTAATACCTTGATACCTTTAATAATAGTAAGTAAACCTAAATACCAGAACTGTGAATAGTTTGAGAAAAACGTGATAATTTTTACATCTTCTCTTGATTTTTCTTTTTATTGTTTCAAAATGTTGTTGTGTTAGTTATGCACAAGGTGCAATTCGCTGAAGCTTCTTTTATCCTAACATATTTTTTTTTATATAAAAGATTATACTTAGAATTTTATTTAGGCTTTATCATAATGTTGCGTTTACGGAACTTTGGTATCTGCAAATATCTTTATCGTATCGACGTAGTTAGTCATAAGATTCAGGGTAAACTTGCTGAGAGGGTCTTATTTGTTTATTTTGCATTGAGTTGCAGTTGAACGAAGACGCAAAAATTTAGTTCAGTGAAAATTATTTACAATAAGGTTAGTAAAGTTTTTATTTTACTCCATACATTCTATGTATGTATGTATCAAATAATTAGCTGCAAATAAGTAGAAATGAATAATTCTACATATGACGTTTAAAAGTTTAATTTTCATTTAGACATGTCTTACAAAAACAAACGACTTCTATCTATGGCGGAACTATTAGCTAGCTAGATTAAGATGATGACCTAGTAAATTCAAATAAAAGAGATGCGGTGTATATTCCACCAGATGTGGATGAAATCACCGATGAAGAGGATATAGATGATGATCTTCTCGTTGAAGACGTAGAAGTAGTAGATGTAGCAGGAACGTTTGAAGTACACGCACATACTGAGCAGGAACATGAACAGAAAGAAGAACAAAAACAACCGAGGCCATCTTTTGGAAAGAAAAGAAAACAACCGAGAAAAAAAAAATCAAAACCAAAGGAATTCATTACAAACTGGAAAAAAGTTCTTTCCCAAGTTCAGAACAGGCTTCCAAAATTGAAGAAATAATAAATGCGGTAGGCGGTAAATCACCATATGAAGTTTTTTCACTTTATTTTGATTCAGAAGTTTTGTCCAAAATTGTTGATTACTCCAACAAATACGCTCATGACAATAATCGACATTTATTTCAACTAACCGTTATAACACTAAAGCGATTTATTGGATACCATCATTATCCTCTTAAGTAGGTAATGATACCATACGTTGCCGTCTACAAAACTGTACTGGTCAAAAAATGAAGACATGGGATTACCACTCGTTAGACAATGTATCAGCTGCAATAAGTTGATGATTATCAAATGAAACATACATTTATCTGATAACAACGAACTAGATAAAAACGATAAATTTTCAAAACTGCGCCCAATTTTTGATCTCAGCAATGAAAAAAATCTTCAATTCGGAATCTTGCCACACAACCTCTCGATCGATGAGGAAATAGTACCGTATTTTGGGAGACATTCTTGCAAAATGTTTATACGGGGAAAACCGGTTCGACTCGGTTTCAAACTATGGTGTTTGTGCAGTTCATACGGCTACTTATATAAATTTATTCCGTATGGTGGCAAAAGAGCGGATAATAAACATTGCGAATTGAGTTTGAGTGAACAAGTAGTTCAAGATTTATTATCGGTTGTTAGTACTCAAAGTCAACATCGAATATATTTTGAAATTTGTTTTCTTCTTAAGGCGCGTCCAGACTTAGTAATAAGTTACTGAAACCTTGTTTTCTTGTAACACTGGAAACTTTTTGGCGTGTATAGGATTCGTCGTTGACCCAAGAAAGACAGAAAGTAGGTCATTTAGAATATTTTCGAGATTTCGGCGGAAAGCACCAATTTATATGCCATTTCAACAAATTTTTGTTACCGACCAGTTGTCGGTAAATATCAAACAATATTTTGAACATCTGGAATACACTGTCGCAGGCAGGCAGGTTTGAATGCATTTGTTTATGGTCGGTAATAAAGTACTTAAACCATGAAGCTTCTGGGAGGCCTGTATTTTGCATCATCGGTTGATACAAAAAAAAGTTAGTTAAAGTAGCAATGATAAATCAGGAAGACTTTCTTCTCGCGGCTGCAGCATATGTAATTTTAAGTGGTGCACAGAAGAAGGAAAAGAAAAGATTTTGGATTCGCCCATTGTTAAGGTCTCGAAAGCGGTACAGTGGCAGTGACATGATCAACGATTTAAAAGCTTACGACATTGTTCCGTTTGCAATTAACCCTTTGAGTGCCAAAATGATTTTTAGAGAATTAGTATTGGTTCGTGCGGGAGCAAAAGCGCGATCGCGCTGCTGGCATTTTCGGCCAGTGTATTGAGGCACCCAAAGGGTTAATGATGAATTGCGGTGCGATGGAAATTTTTAAAATTTTGCCAGAATTTTTAATCAACGAAGTGGGACATAAAATATGTAAAACGATTTCCAAACTAAACTGCCAAATATGTAGTTCATACAGACGCAGTTAAAAGCTTTTAAAATAAGAAATTTATGACCATCATAAAATTTGTCACAGCACAAAAGCATTAGAAAATTTGCGATATTCTAGGCTGGACCCTTCGCTCTAGGGACGATTTACACGTCAATTGTTTGTTGCGGGGACAATGACCTGCTTAAATAATTACAATTTTAAAATCTTCTGTTCTGTTGATTTTCAATTATCTGAAATTTCAGCCTTTTATAATGTTGAGCTTGTGTTTATTTTTTAACCCTTTAACCCATACGCGTCACACTAGAAAAGAATCAGTTTTCCCGAATGCCGCGACACAAACCTAACTACATCAAAATAAATTCCGTCCCATGGGATCTGTAACCGAAAATAAATTCCGTCCTTAAAGGGTTAAAATGTTTAATTTGTGTGTCTAAATTGGTGTCTTCGGACGTATTGAATAAAATAATAATAAAGGAATTAACAATCACAATAAAATATTTTTGACCTTCTGCTAGTCTAATTAGGGACGGTTTATCGATTCTAAGTTTATAAGACCAGTAAAATTTGCCAGTCGAATAATATCATTTTTATATAAAAATAATATTAATATAATATTTAACAAACACTGCGATTCGCTGTCTATAAAAAAAAGGTTATCATTTTGATCTTACAAATGTGATTAGAAACGTTTACAAAAGTGAACTTATTGTTAAACTAGTAAAGCTTTTGCGAGATGCACTAAAAGGATGAAAAAAATAACTTGTTGCTCTTCGTCGAAATTTTGATAACATGTAAAATCTTTGTTAATAACAATGTTTCCGACAAGTCTGGACGCGCCTTTATACGCTATTTCACATCTTGAAAACTCGATGATTTTATGCGACAGGACCAATTCGTGAAAATCGCACCGCAAAATGCACTTCAGAACCCAACTCAAAAAAGAAAGAGGGTCATTTGATTTTGCCTTTGAACAAGAATCGGAAGTGATGATGGTAAAATGGAATGATAATTCTATTGTTATAGTGGCTAGCATAAATGGTACTATACAGCTTTTAACGAAAGTCAAACGATATAAACGAAAGGAAAGAAAAAGTATTTTGGTGCCACAGCCCAAAGTGATTTTTGAGTACAATCAACAAATGGGAGTAGTTGATTTGCACGACAACGGAATTGCAAATTATAGAATTCGCACGACAACGGAATTGCAAATTATAGAATTCGCACGACAACGGAATTGCAAATTATAGAATTTGCATAAGAGGAAAGAAATGGTGGTGGCCGCTTTTCATCAATTTGATTGATAGTGCCATTGTCAACTCATGGAAAATTCACACTTTGGCAAACCAACAAAAGTTGACACAGTTAGAATTTAGATCATATTTAGTTATGACGCTGATAAAATATGAGGGTACCGAAATACAAGAAGAAGAGCAAAGTAGTGACAGAAATGAAACAATCAATCAAGAGAGCAGTAAGTCAAATTATGGTCGACCCTCAAAAGATTCTATGTCACATGAAGTGCGTTGTGATCGCATAGGGCACATCATTGTGGAAGAAAAAAACAAAAAAAGGAGAAGATGCAGATTTTGTAAAATACAACTATTTACAAATGCAAGAAATGCAATATCCATCTTCATACACATTGTTTTGAAGCACTTCATCAGTGATGTAGATTAAACACATGACATAGTATTTAAAAAAATAATAATAATTTGTTTTTGCTTTTGTTGGGGTATATTAATAATAAATATTGATTCACTAAATTAAATTCAGATGAATTTTCCTCGCAATGAATTTTCTGCGATGAACTTTCTTCGCGCTGAATGTTTCTTGCGATAAATTTTCTACAATGAATTTTACGTGAACCCTTTTGTTTTTGTATTAAAAATATTATTATTATTGTTACTTATAACGTTGCAAAAATTCCCACTGCGCCGTTCTTGATTTAGAGGATTTACCCGCGAGTTTATGTAGCTGTCTTTTTTCCGCAAGTATAATAAATGCAATAAAAGCAACTTCCTTTGCCTATCGATCAAGTCGATTGATAAAATTTCACAATTTTTCATTTCGTATTTTTGATGTCGGAATGTTTAATAAACCTTATTAACCGTGGGTGCTACGGTGCTATACCGTCAGCTTCCTGTCCTCCGAACCAGACTCGGTGATAAGAAAAAACCGCGACGTGGAAAAGGGGCCTATGCACTCCAGTTGGTCCGATAGGTACTCGATCTCGATACGTAGGTGACTGACTACTTGTAGGTATATGTAGAATAGATATACCACGTGAACCGCGTCGTATACTTTGACATAGTTCCTAAGTTTATCGTACCTATAGTGACAAATTATATACAGTAACCCCTCGTTCACACGAACTCAAAGGGACCGGAAAATTCCGAGTTCGCGTTATATTTGTTCGTGTAAACCGAGTTATAAGTTTTTACCTTACATAATATATTTTTTTGCTTTGTCTCATGTTTTTATGAAAAAATACATCAAATAAAACAAGTCACGTAATATGTAATATAAAAAAGTTATAACAATAAAATACAAAATAGGTATCATAATACACAATAAGTATATTTCATTTATGTACACTACTTAATAAACTCCTCAATGTTGGTTTGAAGGTGCATTCATTAGATATATTGTATAAACAAGTGACAAACTGTTGAGAAACGTCTGTTGTTGCTGCAAATCGCTGTAGTGTCGAAAGTGCAACAAAAACTTTATTTCTGAAAGGCTTCTTAACTTCTTCATTTTCTTCATTGCTGTCATCGGAGGACAATAATTGATCAATCGCTATTTCTGAACAAACGGCCAGATCATCATCAACAGACACACATTTTTGAAAGAAGATACCAAGTGGTCCAACTGCTTCAAGCTCGACCCATTCTTCCGGAAGTTGTTATAGATTTTCGTTTTCTGGTGGATCTATTATTGAATATGCCCATGGCTTTTCGAAACATTTTTTAATACTGTCTGCCATAACAGCATTCTACGAAGAATCAATCGCTCTAATGGAATCTGTTTACGTTCTGGAAACTTCTGGGATTTTGAGATTTATCAATCACCCCTCCTTTTAAAATTTTCCGATCCGTCTGAATTACAGCAAAGTACCACGGTCACTGTGCTTGTTCTTGGCTCCTCCATATGACAACGGTTACCTTTAAAATCTAGTGTAGGATTTGGCAATAAATTGAAGTAAATACTCGTTTCGTCCATGTTAAATATGTTTTTAGGTAGGTATGTATTTTTAATTGCACCTAAAATGGATAGTCACTCAATTACTTTCATCAATTACTCGTTCCATGAATGCTGACACCTAAATAATTATAGCGCCATATTAAAACCGAAACTTACTCATTCTTCTATCTTCTTCTGTTACATTCAATATACACTTCATACATTTCACTCTTTGATATATTCTGGGCAGCACGCAGTATTTATATTAGATAGGAACACCACTACGGTACGAACTGCTACAAACGTTTGTTAGAATCAGCAAAAATATTAATCGCAATGCTTAATCAGTGGTTTCAAGTTTGTAGGGGTTAGTATTCCATAAGAAACAATAAGAAACAATATTAGTTCGCGTTAACAAGGTGTTTGTCTTAATTGAGTTTGTGTTAACGAAGGGTTACTGTATTTCAAATTATGGGTAAATCACGCAGATTGTCCAGGCATCGAAAAAGCCGACCTTTAATATCACAAAAAATGTATGCAAAGAGGTAAGTACCTAAGTAAGTACATAAGCATCTAATCCAATCCAATCCAATTGTCTCCATATTTTCTAGACCACTTATATTTAGAAACAAAGCCTCAACTCTAACAGTTACTGTGATACCAAACTCCAATACTTTTGAAAGTGTATCAACAGAGGCAGTAAATTTAGTAGCGGAAAATACTTTTGAAAATGCACTTGACAAGTCATCAATAGAAAATGCAGAGATATCATTGCCCACAAGGTAGATTCAGTGACTACCAAATATAATATGTATTAACATAATTCAAGCTGAGCATTCAGTTGCCCCCTCAAATGTACTTCCAAAATTTTGAAAACAAATTTCTTAGGTGATTAATATCCATTCCACATGAATTCAAAACAACTAAGAATACAAAGGTTTATTCAAAACGGCTACCACTGAATTCTCGCATTGAAGTGCGTTTTAGTTATATCCTAATTACAAACTTAGTAGTAAAAATATTGATACAATCGAAGGCAGGAGAATCGTTGACGTCCAATATTTCGTCCAGCAAATACTTATTAAGTTTCCCACATCATGGTTTATTTTCTTGCACGGGAGATAGCGTTGTGGTCCAAAATGAAATCAAAACAGGATGGACCTTCATTGTCTTATGTTACTCATGTTATTCATACTGAAGACCCTAAACTGAAAACACTGAACATCAATGAAGCTGCTGGTATTGGTATCGGTGTTGGAGTTACTCAGTAGAGGGAATTTTGCAGCTGTCTGAATGTTCCACCTGTTGGCGTTCGTCTATATAGAAATTCGGAAGATCATTTTTTGTAGAAATTTAACTATGCTTCAAGCTGGGAAAGATGAAACTGTCTATGCTAAGGAAAACGGGCCTGTCGGGAGAGATGGTGTTCCAGAGATTATGGTTGTTACAGGTGGAGCCTGGTGTAAAAGGTCATACAAAACCAATTATGATGCACATTCCGGAGTAGCTTGCATAATAGGTTACCACACGAAAAAAAATCTTTTTGGGTGTAAAGAATAAATACTGTGTTATATCCGCCAGATATGGTCCTGAAAAAGATCACCTTTGCTTCAAAAATTGGCAAGGCACCTCAACCAGTATGGAAAGTAACTTAATAGTGGAAGGGTTTAAGATGAATACGCAACTACATGGACTTCGATATAAATTTTTGATTGCTGATGGCGACAGTAGTGTCCATAAAAAACTCCTGGAAAGCAGACCTTATGGCGATAACACAATTGAAAAAATAGAGTGCAAAAATCATCTTCTTCGGAATTATTGTGGGAAGTTACGAGACTTATCAAATAAAAGATTTAGTTCCAAGGGTAATCTGGTACCAGTTTGTGCAAGAAAGTGTTTAAAAGCCAATATTTTCCGGTTGAAAGTTGCAGTCAGTTCTGCAGTAACTTATTACACGAAACAAGATATGCCAGAAGATATCAAAATATCTCAATTAAAAAAGGACATTGCAAATAGCCCTCGCAATGTTTTTGGAAACCATCGCAACTGCTCCACTTACTTTTGTGATAAGCTAAATGACGCATCAACCATTGCAGAAACGAGAATGATTTTTAATATGACTGAGTGGGGTCTATTGGATGACATTTATTCAGTGGGATACAACTAGCCTTATAAAAAATGCGAACAATAACTATAATTCTATTTTAGCCAAGTTTGTGGGTGGCAAGAGAGTTGATTTTTCAAAGAAAGGAGGCTACGAGATGCGGTAAGTAAAAGTGATAAGAGTTGCAAAGTGAATCCATAAGTTTAACATATTAATTAAATGTTCAGATGCCAGGCAGCGGCTCTTTCGAAAAACTAAGGAAGCTACTTCTTCAGCGTGGTCTACAAGAATATTACGGGTAAAAGTCCTGGAATGTATACTAAAAAGTTCTCGTAAGTTTCAAGAACGAAGACGAAAATATCGCCACAAAAAGAAGCTACCGTTCGATAAGATCCCAAAAGAGAATGATATTGACTATGGCCCTGACGTTCAAAAAGTTATTCCTGAAATTGATCCATAAGATATGCAGAAATTGAAGGACGAATTTCTACTAAAACTTCATAAGGATCGTGATCAGCTTCGAACTTTGGGCGTGCCTGTAACATGCGAGCTTCAACAAATCGTTCCAATTTTGTAAAATAAGTTTTGGTATCTAGTTTTTCTGGGAACAAGTTTACAAAATATGGAATTAACAATGAACCCAATGCGTTTAATGCAGGTCCTCATATCCACAACGGGTAATGTGCCATCATAACCCATACAAAATTGCATTTCTTTATAAATATAATTTATAGACATCAACAGTGCTCACATTCAAGATTGCGGACTATTCATCAGTGAACACTATCTATTTTTAGCGGCAACTCCTGATGGAATAATTGGAGATAATGGGCTCATTGAAATAAAATGCCCATACACATCAAGAGAGTTAACACCTGAAGATGTCATAATACGAAAAAAAATTAAATTTGCAGCGCTGGAAGATGGCAATTTGAAATTGAAGCCCACTCATGCATATTATTTCCAAGTCCAAGGGCAACTTTTAATAACAAACCGTCAATTTTGTTATTTTGTTATATGGACTCTCGAGAAAATTGAAGCAGACACAGACTTTTTCAACCATACGATGCTATCTAAATTGAACATTTTCTACCTGCACTGATACAAAGACGTTACTAAATTCTATATAAAATGTGTGTGTTTTTACAATAGTGTTATCGCCACTGATAACACCGCGGTAAGGCCCGCTTCTTATTCAGAATCAATGCCCACTCGTTTCAGCTCATTACGGACAGTTTCCTCCCTCTTTTCTTACTCAAGACGTAGAGAAATTTTATCGCGATAGCCGAATATTGTGTGAAATACTGCGTGCAAATATTAGAAATCAGCACATGCTGATAGTGAAGTCTTCCCCCTAATAGGCGTTTTCACATTGACCGATACGACGACGATAACGATATCGGTGGAAGCGTAATATCATGTAAATAAATGGGAATACTTTCACACTTGCGGACTTGTCGGTATATTATCGTTACAAGCGACGACATGTCGGCGAGCAGCTGCCACCCCGCTTGTGTCGTCGACGACTATTCAGTTTATTTTTTGATGTCTTCGCATAGTGTCAGCCAAAAAAATAAATTAATAAAAATATGGTCGGTTTTAAATACGATATAGTTACGTTAATTGAACTTGTAGAATCAAAGCCCTGCATATGGGACAAGAGAAACGAAAACAATAAAAATAAGATACTTCGTGACAAAAGTTGGCACGAAATATTTTTATTTTTGGAAGATAGTTATGAAGAATTATCGAAAGCAGAGAAGAAAAAGACGGGTACGTATTATTGTTAGTATTTTATTCAGAAAAACTTAAATTTTTGATAGCTGCCATGGTAATCGTCCATCTTTACTAACAAAATAATTTGCAAAACATGTACGTACACCTTGCCCAGTTTTGTTAGTTGACTGCGTTTTAACAGGTGGTAGGTTTTGCAATTCGGAACCAGAAGAAATAATCAAATCTTCCGCTCGATATCCATCTTTTTGCCGTATAATGTTATGTAATACAATACAAGCTTTTATAATATTTTTTGAAAAAGGTTTGGAAACATTCTGCTCTGTGTAATATTCTCCATTTGTTGCTTAAAATTCCGAATGCACACTCCACATATATACGAGCCTTATGCAGTCTATAATTAAGTACACGTTGTTTGATACTCAAATTATGATTTGAAAAATCTCTTAGAATGTGCTCGTTCATTGCAAACGCATTATCGGCAACAAAAATATAAGGAACTTTTAGGCCCATTTCCGGTGTTAAAGGTCTTGCTTCTGGTATGTTCAATTCATTGTTCATTAGTCTTCTCCAAAATTCAGTATTTTGAAGAATGGAAGAGTCACAATCCTTCCCATATGCTCCAATATCCACGAATAAAAAATTGTAATCTGCATCAGCAATCGCCAAAAGGACTATAGAGTAATATTTTTTGTAATTGAAATTCATTGATCCTGCATGAGGAAAGTTTTCAATCCGAATGTGTTTTCCATCAATATCTCCAAGGCACATGGGAAAATTGGCTTTACTTTGTGTCATTTGTTTGAGATATATGGATCGAAAAGTGTTCCATATTTGGATACACACAAAGTTTATATTTTTACTTAAAGTAGATATTCCAATTCTATAATTATAATGCAATTCTGTTAGAGTGCACCCGGTAGCTAAATATCTAAAAAAAAAAACTTTATTTAGTTAATTTGTTTCCCTTTTTTCTGCAGGCGATACTATTATGGCTAAATGGTCCAATACTAGAGATGCGTTCATGAGATACTTAAGAGCGAAAAGTGGCCAAGAGGCAAAGAAAAATTACATGTACAGCGAACATCTGCAATTTTATTAACGATAGTGCAGAAGGGTGAGACCGAAGGCAATTTTAGTCAGGCTGGAACAGAAGACGACAACATTGAAGTTGAAGAGTTAGCAGATTCAGATAAAGCAACGTCGCAGACACAGTCCGCTCCATTAACTTAACCGTTAACTTCAAGTGAATATCGGCCAAAGTCGAAAAGGCAATTAGATGATATAGAACGGGAAATCCTAACGAAAATAAAAAAAGGAAAACAATCAGTTGAACCTTGTTCACACAACTATCCTCGATCCGACCATGAAATGTTACTGCTTCCATACATAAGAGACATGAGTGAAACGGAACTCATGGATTTCCAGATGGGTGTTTTAACAAATATACAAAAAATTAAACAACAACGTGCGATGAACCAACGTGCGATGAACCACTCACATTCAAACCAAAGTTCGCTTCAAAGTTTTGATTATCAATCGCCACCTCCTTCGAATCAGATGGAACAACAAGAGCAATCTACTCAAATATATTTGACCAATTATACAAAAACTTTTGAATAAACCTGAATTGAAATTAGCATAGCTTAAAATGATTTTTTTAATACATAAACGCAAAACCTTACCTTATTGGCACTGCTAGCATTTCTTCGGGTGGTATGCACATTCTAAATTGAGTATCTTGCTTCTTGATTTTGTCAAATATATTATATAGTATGTAATCGAATGTATTTTTGCTCATACGAAAATAGTTGAAAAACTTGTTTGGGTCATTAGCCAACTTCTCAAACAGAGTATAGTAGGTACCCTCTAAATATCTTACTTTTATATTGGATGTACCCATAACTTTCTTCGCTTATTTTGTTTTTTGCGTCTTAAATATAACAAATAGAGCAAATACAATTTGTTAACTCTCGTCATGATGTTTCGAACAACACACGACAACTGTACCGTGTCGTTGCAATGTGTAAACATTCTGGTGGTGTCGTGCCGGTATCGGTGCTGTGCTGAAGTCGTGTCGGTGTCGCTGTCGGTCAATGTGAAAACGCCCAATGATTTATTCAAAGTTGCAATTTTCTATATGATAGTAGGGAAAATGGAAGAATTAGTTTTGCACTGCAATGCCAATATCATGCATTTTCAATTAAAACATACAACAACAGTTAAATCCCGATTTTTGTTTATGCTGAAATGTAGATATTACATTTTTATTGATATAACTTAAAAAATATCGAAAAAATTTCAATAAATATGAGAATTACAATGGCAAAAGTATTTGCGCGTTTTCATCAGAACGGCGATGGAAGATTTACAACAGGCCATTAGGAGACGTAATGGGCTACCTCACAAATTATTTTATGATGGTGTTTACTTGCCTGCCTCTATTATAACACAAAATATCGTTGAAAGTTCGTTGTACTTTTGAAAATTTGCACTGTTTTGTTATTTCTTGTTCATTTCAATAGTTTTCTGTTAAAAGTGACGGTTGAATATATTTTGAAAATGGTGTTTATGATTGTTGTAAATGTAATAACAATATTGTTATTTATATTAACTGTTTTTGCATTATGCATATTTGTGATGTTCATAAGTGTTGTATCATCAAGTAAGGTGTTGAAACGTTTTGCTTTGTGCTTGAATGAAATAAATACATTCCTAAATGAAAAAGACATTAATCACCCTGAATAAGAGAACGACAAATGGTTGCAAAAATTTTACTTTATGGTGAATATCACAGCGAAATTAAATGAGCTGAATCTAAAACTGCAAGGAAAGGGAAACCCAGCCTATGTTTTGGTAGAAGAATTGGTTTGTTTTGAAGAAAAATTAATTCTTTTTGCAGAAGATATCCAGAGCGGTAAATTACTTCATTTTCAATTTCTAAAGCAATATCGCGATAAAACCAGTGCAACTGTTGACACGAATTACTTCAGTACAGTTATAAAAAAATAATAAAGATGAATTTGCTGACAGATTTGAGCAATTCAAAACCAACAAAACCACTCTAGCATTCATAGTAAATCCTCTCAACACAAATAGTAACGAAATCCACATTAAGCCATTTCGAATTGATACTGGACCTCTAGAAATGCAATTGATCGATTTAAAAAGTAAAGCATTGTGGAGTGGGACATTTATAGAGTTGAAAAGCAAGTTGGAAGAGTTGGAGGTCCAGAAATGTATGTACGTAACGCAACAAAAGTGGACAGCTTTAAAACAAATGCCGCGAGTTGCGGCACTTATATTCGACGCATGGAATAGTCTTCCAGATTGCTTCGTGACTAAGTGGCCATCCTGTATATATTATCTAATTTGTTGTGAAAAACACTACTTATATATGAATAAATAGATATTTTTTCTTATGAATAAATAGATATTTTTTCTAATGAATAAATAGATTAGTTTTTTTTTTATCAAAAAACTTTATTTATGCGAGTACTATTTATTGTTGGCAAGAAAAAATTTTGTGGCTCTTTAAAAACTTTGAAATTTTGTGAATTGTAATTTTTGACTTCTCCGACTCAAAAGGTTGCCGACCCCTGCTCTATACCACCTGGAAACAAAGACCTGAAGACGATGCTTTCCATCTTTCCAACATCGCTCCTGGAAGCAACATCTGTCAGCCATACTTTTTGCATTGAACATAAGCTGGTGCGAAAGAACGGGGCAGACGCCTGCCTTCCTCACCTTTGGTCGCGAGCTCCGTCCCCCCTTCGATGTCGTCCGAGACCTGCGTCCAATCGTCGATAAAGAAAACTTCGTGCCGCAAATAACTCCCTATCTCAAAAGTTTTGCAGACCTCCTCAAAGAGTCCATGGAGCGGACCGCTTCGACCAGGAGATCAGGTGCTCGTTTGCCAGCCACCTTCTAAGTCACGCTCACCAAGGAATCACCGCGAAGTTCGCCCCGAAACGAGACGGGCCTTACCAAATACTGAGGCAGGTAACGCTCACCAAATATGAAGTCGCGGATCCGGAGCGTCCATACACTTCACTTGGGAAGTACCACGCCTGGGACTAGTGCTGTTCCACCCCCACGAGTATATCCACTTAGGAAACGCAGTCGACCCAGGAAGCACCGAGATACAGCCTCTTCGTCGTAACTGCCATGGCGAGGCTGACGGGTAGAGTGTGGCCGGCGGTTATTTTATCCCTCGTGGGTAAGCCACCCACACAGCACCTACCCCCACTATAGCGACCCCTAGGATGGGTATAAAAACTGGAGCATCGGGACTTGAGCTCTCTCTTACGTTCCAGTGACTTCGGCCTCATCATCATTCGTTTTCGTTTCATTTTTGTTGTAATATATTTAAGTGTATCATACTTGTAAAATAATAAACCCGTGTAAATAAACTACGTGCGTTATAATATTACAATTTAAGTGTGGAGAAAGTAGAATGTTGGAATCATTTGCTGCGGAATTTTTGCAAAAAATTAAAGGCTGTTGTTGCGGACAAATCATGGAAAGAAAACTGTTGGAACCCAATAGTTTCAGGTTGAGAGTTGGTATCACGAAAGCTCAGGGATCGGAGTCGGTCACTATTTTAAGCAAATATACATATTTTTATAAAAAGCACCTAAAATACATATTTTAAGAATATTGTATATAAAGTACTAATATTTAACCAAATTACTTTTAAGTAGAAAGAAGCAGTGAACGTCAACAAAGATAGTTATATTCATGCTGCTGCTTTTAAAGTGAGAGCGAAATAAACGTGGGTATACTATAGTATGTTTTGACTTCGGCCGAAGTTGATAAAATGTAGCTTTGTAATTAATTATTGCCGCCGAACGTAAATAAAGTTTTCACCAATCATTTCCTGTGCCATTAAGATTAGAGAGTCCTTTGTGGTACTGTTTTATCTGCCAAAAATTTTTGTAGCTTATATGTGTGTGTAGCTTGTGCTTGTGAGTGTCGAATTTACACAGAGTGACCGTCGAAGACAAAATCAATTCGCACACAACCTAGATCGTTTCAATGTTTAAATAAGTTGAAAGTGAATTAAAATCTTAATCCTGAAAACTGGTGTCTCTTTCGGTGTTTTAATCAACTCTAATAAAAACAGCGACAAACGATTCCGGGTCCATTACACTCGTATGGTTTTATACAGCGTGAGTGTGTATACGGAATCATTAGTTACAATTTAGTGAAATATGGGGCCTTGTAAATTTAAAGACGATTGGCTAAAACAGAACGATGTACACGGGCAATTAATTTCTACGTGGGCCAAAAAATACGACGAAAAAAACTTATTTTGTAATGTTTGTGTAAAAAAAATTAATAATACGCGTGGAATTAGTGCCATTAATCAACATGCTGCGAGTGATAAACATTTAAAACAATATAAACAAAAATCCGAACCCAATCAATTACGGTTGGAAAGTATGGGCAGTGTTGAATCTGTTGATTCAAAAAGTGCTACTGTTTTAACCTTATGTAATTTAAAACAACATGCAATAAAAGCTGAATTGCCCTGGACAATGCGTATTGTTACTAAAAACCAATCTGTAGAATCTTGTCAAGGAATTAAAGAAGTTCTTCAGGCAACATTTCCGCAGTGTGATTGGTTAAATGAATTTAGCTTATCACCAAAAAAAAAATGTCTTACCTAGTAACAGACGCTTTGGCACCTTACTTTAAAAAGCAATTAATGGAGGATGTGAAATGTAATTGATTTTTTAAAAATTCAATTTTGGTAAGAGAATGGTTTGTTGTTATTTTAGGCTATTATTCATTACTGTATGATGAAGCAATAAATAAAGGAGGAAATAAAGAATTACAAATTAAAATACGTTTCTGGTGTGAATCGACAAATATTGTAGTTGTACGACATTTACAAACATTTTTTATCGAACATGCTACAGCAGATGATTTATTTAGTAAAATAAATATCGCAATGGATAATGCTTCGTTGTCTAAGAGCAAAATTATAATGCTCGGTTGTGACGGTCCAAACGTGAACAAGAAAGTGTTACGAATGATGAACATTGAAATCATACTGATTCGGCAAAATGGTTTAATAGATATTGGAACATGTTGGATACATACTCTCCATAATGCCTTTCTAAAGGGTTTGCAAAAATTCGGCAGTTCGGTTGCAGACTTACTGGTGTCTATCAAACAGTTTTTTAAAGATAATCCATCTCGTTGGTGGATTATGAGATTATTCAGACAAAATTAAAAATTGCGAGACATCGTTTCATCAAACACGTACCATCGAGGTGGTTAACTCTACATATAGCTGCTTCCAGTGTAATTGAACAGTGGCCGGTTCTTTTGGAGTGTTTTTTAAAATATGTGCCCACTAAATGCACTGGTATTGCAAAAACCAATACTTACAAAACCATTGCAGCAATACTAAAAAAGTCGACAATCAAATTGGAAGTTTTATTTGTGATTAGCAGTGCGTCCTGTTTTGCTAAATTCACTGGCACTTTTCAACATGACGAACCTTTGATGCATGTTTTGTACAGTGAAATAAAATTACTATTACATTTTGAGATTTTGTAAACGTGATGTGTTAAAATTAATTAAGTCAAAAGCACCATCTGAAGTATTCATAGTAAATAATTTTATACCTTTGGATGATATAGATTTAGGTGGTGAAATGTTACACGAAATTCACATATTGAAAATATCCCGACAAGATCTATTAATATTTAAAAATAATGTCAGAAACCATTATGAAGCAGCATGCACCCATATAATGAAGACAATTCCGGTTGTTAATGCAACTTTCATAAAATATTTAAGATGTCTAGATCCTAGACGGGTACAGCATGAAAAAAGTTTTAGTGAAGTAGGAAGAATTGCTGAAAAGCTTCCCATTGATATTTCTATATCTGCAATACAAGATGAGTGGAGATTGCTTCAACTTGAAAAAATAACGTACCAACAAAACGAACGGATTGATGAATATTGGAGCAAAATTTTTAAAACAACACGAGCCAATGGAGAATCGAAATATCCAACAATTTCTATTGTAGTAAAGGCTAGTTTAAGTTTATCTCTTGGTAATGCTTCGGTGGAACGGGGTTTCTCTCTTTCAGGACATATTATCACCAAAGAAAGAGTTCAAATGGGAGAAAGATTGATCGACTCATTGTTAACTATTTCGGATACATTGGCTGCGAAATATGATAATAAAGTAGAATTAGTGTTAATAACTCCGAAATTATTAGCACTAGCTAAAGATACACACAATGATTTAAATAAAGCGAAGCAGTAACAAAAGGAAAAACTGCGTCTTGAGCAGTGGTGATTCTGAAAGAAAAACAATTCGTAAATTAGAGAGTGATTTAAAAGAAGTAGAGAAACAGGAAAATTGTAAAAATGCAGCAGCAGATAAACCTTAAAAGAAGAAACCGAGAAGTTAAGACATGCCATAAAAATTAACGATCTTGTGGGTGCAAATGTAGCTGAAGGCATTATAGGCGCAGCACAAACTATGAGAAATGAAGAAGTAGTTTACAAGAACCAAGCCAAGGAGTTGCAAAATAAGATCAATAAAAGAAAATCAGATATGATATCAACATTTTTTTCAAACAGGCCTAAATAATATTTTTTGAGAAATTCGAGTGTAGACCACACCAATTTATTTAGTTCTTAATTTTAATTTTAACTGTTCTGTACATATTTACATATATTTCATGTGTCGCGGCACTCCGATTCCTGAAAGCTGCTCAGCACTATAAATCAAACGAAAATAAGAACTTGGCTATAAATTTATTAAGACAAAATATACTAAACGGTATTTATCATGATTTAGGTGAGCATAAAAATTGTACATCTTATTTTTGTCAAAGAATTGTGGACAATAAAAATATTATGACGGATATATCAAGTGAATTTTTAAATAGAATAATTTATGTTGCTCGTTATACCGCAACCCATGCTAAAAGTTTGCTGATAAATTCTGTGGCTTGGTGCTAAAAGGGCCAATGTCAAAACTTGACTGTTTGGGAGTTAAGCAGTATATTTGATAATTTTTCTCAATATCTTTCATATGCTAAAAGGGCCAATATCTAGTTGGACCAATAGCAGATCGGTAAGTGTGTTAAATGACCAATGTCTCTAAGAATGCGTCAAA
Source organism: Dascillus cervinus (assembly GCA_949768715.1). NCBI lineage: Eukaryota > Metazoa > Arthropoda > Insecta > Coleoptera > Dascillidae > Dascillus > Dascillus cervinus. The sequence continues at coordinate 13,884,752 of OX458320.1, read as the reverse complement.
GTCATTCAGAGCTAAAGAAACCAATGTCTACTTTGGCCGTTTTAGTACAGTTCTACTTTGATTCGCTTTTATAAAAAAATGGCCAGTGTAGACTTTGGCCCTTCTAGATTTAAATGTGCGGAGGGGACGTGGATGATGTAGAGCACGCACTGTTCCAGTGTCAAACATGGGAGGAACAGAGGGCTGCTCTCACAACCAAGCTGGGATGCGTCATAGGGAGCGGAAGCATCATCAGAGAAATGTTGGAAACGGAGGAAAAGTGGAACGCGGCAGCAGGATACATTACGGCAGTGGTACAAGCGAAGGAAAAGTTAGAGGGAGAATTGGAGAAAGCGGATGAACTATAGTGAATATTGGGGGGCTGTTTGTGTCAGTTTGTGCTTTTTTTTTTTTTTTGTGGAGCTGTGTGAATTTATGTGTGAGTGAATTTGTTTTTTGTATTTTTGTATTTTTTGTATTTTTTGTTATTTTTTGTTTTGAAAAATTCTAGATTGAATGTGAGGAACTAACTCGAGGATGACTGGCCGATTGAAAATTTCATCTTTTTTTTCCTTTTTTCCAAAAATTTAGAAAATTTAGCGAATTTGTACGTGAGCTAGAGCTATAGAGGTAGAGCTAGAGTCTACAAAAAAGGAGAATGTTTTATAAAAACGGTGTGGCGGGATGCACTTGGCATCGAGAGCAGCACAGCCTGAAGCAATGCGTGAGCCGTTCTGGGCTGTGTGGAGCTATGAAGGGGTGCGTTTAGTGGGTAGCGACCCATTCAGGGGAACCCCACAGTACCGGGTAAATTAATTAATTAATTAGGCCTGGTCTTCCAATAAGGAATTTCAACACCTCTATAAGAAAAAAAAAAAAAAAAAAAAAAAAAAAGATTTAAATGTGCAGTGGCAGTATGTGTCGATGTGGCAGTGTAATGTTTCAATTTCAAAGTATTCGTGAACGGTTTGTAAAATGAACACAATGAATTCAAGAACAAAAAGAATGTTACAAATGTGTACTAGTTGCAATGATAAGTAATAATTAGTTATTGCAATATTGTATTTCACAGCAAAATGTAGTAGTAATGTGAATTTTAAGGTTATGTTTCATATTGAAGTTTTTACTCGCTTTTAACTTCAGTTATTTAATCCACACAAAGAAATAGACCATTTGTATTTTGTAAAAGATAAAAATTGAACAAAGTGTATTGTTGTCTTCTAGAAAAGTGGAGGACGCTGAAAGTGTAAGCAAAGTATGTAATCCAGTACCAGTTCTAGAAAATGAAGTGGAGACGAGATTTGAGGAAGTAGTGCAAAATACAGAATCAACATTTGATATAAGTGGTAGCTTAGCTACTGAACCAGATTCGTTTGAAGACAATGGTGATGAATATGTATCGACGGAAGTTGAGATCACTGATGAAAGTGAAGAAGACATTGAAGATGATCCACAATCACTTGAAAATCAATCAAGTAAACCATGCAGAGGAAGAAAGAAACAAGAAAAGGATGAAGCTACTAGGAAACGAAAGAACAAGTTTTCTAATTGGATACGAAATGAAAGAAAAATGTTGAAAACTCGAGGAAAATAATATATGTCTGTATCCGGAAAAAAATTGTACGTGCTAAGGAACTGAAACCAGCATGTATTTGCAAAAAAAAGTGTTCTGAGAAATTCACTGTTGCTGAAAGACAAATACTTTTTTCAAGTTTCTACAAACTGTCCAGTTCGAGACAAAACCAATTTATTGCGCATTCTATAGAAGAAGAAAAGCATGTTCAGCGATTAAGACACAATGGCAACAAAAAAAGTAGACGCGCATTTACTAGAAAATATTTTTTGACACCCAGTAATGGTTCAAAAATGGAAGCCTGTCAAACTATGTTTTTAAATACATTTAATATAACTTTAAAACAAGCGAGAGTAATAGTTGAAAAGAAACGGTTGAGTAATGGCAACATTTGTTCAGAAGATCAACGGAGAAGACATAAGAACCAGCCTAAAATTCCCGAAGAGGATAGACTCTTAATTAAAGAACATATTAACCTATTTCCAGCTTATCAAAGTCACTATTCACGCTCCCACACACAGAAAAAGTACTTATCGCCCGAACTATCAATTTCTAAAATGTACCAACTGCATTCGGATTATTGTAAAGAAAGAAATATTAAACCACGAAATGCTTCGTTCTACAGACAAATATTTGTTGAGCAGTTCAAATTATCATTTCATAAACCTAAAAATGATACATGCGCAAAATGCGACAAATTTGCCATGCAATTAAAATGTTGTGATAATGAAACAGAACGTATGTCGATAGAAGAAGAGAAAAACAGACACATACATTTGGCTGAGTTTGCATATGAGTCAAAAAGAAGAGATAAAGAAGAATGTCAGAAAGATCCGGGTTTTGTTACAATATCATTTGACTACCAACTCCTTACTTGAGAAGTAGTTTCTATAAGCGTCAGCTTTAGACGTTAAAGGATCCCACAGACCGACGCGAAATATTCACAGTGCTTGCGACAGCGAGAATTTCGCGCCTGATGCGACAGCAAAATTCGCATGTAGCCACACACCAATGCAATTTTTTCGCATCATTGAAATTCGCGACCTTAGTCAGTCTTGTTCCGTCTTTCCGTTTTTAAAATAACAATGGATAATTCTTCATCAGATGAAGAGGAAGCAGTTTTGTTTTTAATGTTGGAAGCAGAGGAAAATAACAGGTTAATATTTTATCACTAATCGTAAATGCATTTTCAACAAATTATCAATAAATCATAATACATTGTAGGAAAAAAAGAAAATGGGTCCACGATATAAACCTGGAAAGACACAAATATGGAGAATTTCACACATTAATGCCTCAACTTAGAAAGGATGAGAAGCGATTTTATATTTATTTTAGAATGACCACGGAGTGTTTCGACGAAATATTGAATCTAATCAAAGAGGATATTCGAAAATGTGATACTAATTATCGCGAGACTATTACACCCGAAGAACGGCTTGCAATAACATTAAGGTAGGTAAATTAAATTACCGGAGTAAGTATCCGTATTTATTATTTGTATATTTATATTATAAATATTTTAAAATAATTAATGGTTATAAGAATGAAACGCATCATTAAAATGGGATACACAGTCTTGTGCAGCATTGTTTGTGTTTACATTTGATAAAGGAACTGTTGGTGTAGACATTTCTGTACAAGATAACCTAGAAGATGAAGATGCACAAGTGCATGAAGTTTCAGGCCTTTGAGATGCAAAATTTCTTGAATTGTCCTCCTCTAATTGTAAAACTTCTTGTTCCATGAACACTTCAGCAATTTGCAATTTTGTTATGACTTGTCTTTTGGCTGAAAATTTTTTTAAGGTTTTTGCATAAGATAAAAAAAGACAATCAATGTCATCATATTCAATTCTTTTTTTGTTATTGAAGTATTCAATCATTTCTTGCACCGATGACGATGGATTTGTTGTGCGTTTTCTTGTAGTTCTTCTTGGTGCATCTAAAATTGGCAAGGAAGTCACATTTATTGCTGCCACAGAAGTAACATGCGTTTCTGAAGAAAGATTTAAAGAATGTTGCGGCTGATTTCCATCGTGCACAGTCTCTTGGTTTTCTTGCAACCCTGTATTTTCTGTGCCCAAATCTTCTGACACAATATCAGTTTCGCTAGTTTCGGGTAAAGTATTGGAAGGAATTTCTTCGAAGACACTACTAATATTACTGATATTCGATGAAGTTTGCGCAAAATTCAAAAAAGGACGGAAGATGGACATGTGCTCGGCCCATGTCCATTTTTTAGTGTTATTTGCTGCCTGACCAGTCCTTGTTTTAGTGGACCTTATATATTTAGCATAAGTGTCTCGTAAATTTTTCCATTTTTTTTTAAGCCCTTCACCTAAAACAAAATTTATTGCCTTTAGATTTCTCGCTACTGGTGATACTTTTCATACAATTGGTCACAGCTTTCGAGTTGGCTTTTCAACAGTGAGCCAAATAGTTACAGAAGTATGTGAAGCTATATGCAGAAGCTTAGGAAATATATATTTACCTGAACCTACAACGGAAATTTGGAAAAAATCTGCTGAAGGGTTTATGAACTTATGGCAATTTCCTAATTGCATTGGCAGTATAGATGGCAAACACGTTACAATTAAGTGCCCAGATAATACCGGATCCAAGTACTGGTGCTATTTAAAGAAATTTTCCATAGTGCTCATGGCTATTGTGGGTCCTGATTATAAGTTTCTGTGCGTTGATATTGGAGGTTTTGGCAAAAACAGCGATGGTGGAATTTTTGAGGTTTCCAACATGGGGAAACGATTTGAAATGAATTTTATGAATATTCCTGAAGCACAAAATCTTCCTGAACAAAATGAACCCTGTCCGCATGTTTTAATTGGAGACGAGGCTTTCGCACTTAAACCATATCTAATTAGACCCTTTCCATACAAACAATCTAGGACAGATATTCGGAAAGAGAAGTATAATGTTAGACTCTGTCGAGCCAGACGGGTGGTAGAAAATGCTTTTGGCATATTGGCTCAAAAATGGCGAATATTTTATAGACCAATAGAGACAAAAGTAGAAACTACAATTCTACTTGTAAAAACAGCATGCGTCTTGCATAATTTTTTACGAACTAAAAACTGTGACCAAGATTTTTTTGAATTTTTAGAGCCGTCAGAGCCGAAACTTGGCGCTTTCACTAATTTTAGTAACGATCCAAGACGAGCATCACGATTATCATTTCACATTAGAGAAAAATTTGTAAATTTCTTTAATTCATAAACTCGCAAATAACAACAAACAAAAACAACAGCTACTACAAATAAAGTACTTATTTACTAACGATAAGTACTTATATATTTAGTTATAAACAATAAAAACAAAACTATTTACCATTTTCATTTAATTCCTTTCCGATTTCGGTCCATACTTTATCTTTTTTCCGTACATTTTTATATTCTTCGTGGGACAAGTCGTACAAAATGGGATACTTTCGCACTATTTCAATTAATTTTTCCGTATTTAACATTTTTTTCGTTACGCGACTGCTAATAAAACGCGAGCAACTGCGAAATATTTGCATATGTGATTATTTCGCTGCAGAATCACTGTCGTTGCAAATTCGTCTCGTATCGGTGTGAACCTCTTCATAAGCCCCCGTGTAATCAAATTTCTACGAATCTTGCGCTGCGAAAAATTAGCAGACACCGCAAAAATTTCGCGTCGGTCTGGGAAGGCCTTAAAACTTAACCATTTACCAAACAATAGGAAAAGAGTGAGATACATACTGTAACTATGTACAGCGACTGCTGCGGAGGACAGAACCGCAATATTTACTTTTCTACAATGTTATTGCACACTGTTTCAGAGTTTAAAGTTAATGATAAAAACTTAACGATTAACCATAAATTTCTTGAAGCTGGTCACACACATATGGAGGCAGACACTATTCATGCGGCAATTGAAAAAACAAGAAATGTACCACTGCCTAGATTGAGTTGCCTCGAGATTGGGCAAATTTGATACGTTTGGTGCCAAGAAAAACACCCATAAGAGTAATTGAACCGGAGCAAAACGAATTTTTAAACTTCAAATCATGTTTAAACGCTCAAAAGGAATTGAAAAAAAATTGATAACATTCTGAGGTAAAAAATGGACAGTACGAAATCAATACAAGTCATGATTGGTACCATGGTAGAATAAGTTTCAAGGTATGATATTGCGCAGATACGAGGTCAACTGTGACGTCACTCTGAAAGTTGCCGGCATACACTTCAACAGCTGTTCAACTGTTTTATCGGTGTTCTGTGGTATTCCTGTGCAGTATTCAGTTATTATTATGTCTTTTATTACTTTCGTGTTAAAAGTGCATTGACAATGCGTTGTGCTGTGTTTGGTTGTAATAATGGCAATCAATTCAAGGATTTTAAAGACAATGTAAAACAATTTTTCGGTTTTCTTAAGGATTGTGTGTTAGAAAAACTATGGGTCATTGCTTGTTGTCGGGCAAACCAATTTAATACAAAAACTGCAAGAATTTGTTCAAATCACTTTGACGCAGGCGACTACGAGAGAAATTTGCAGCATGAACTTTTAAATTATCTTCCAAAAAAAAGGATTGATGTTGTTCAGTATAGACCTTCGGCTGCCGTCAAACGCCTTTTTGTACATTACCGACAACCGAGTCCTATTAGTTCCTTCCGACCCCCCAAACCCCTCTCTTCGAAAAATAGACACACAATCACGAAACTTCGACGTGAACACAAGTGAAGTGAAAATAAGTGAATTTAATTGTGACTACCTGTAAGTACCTTTATTCCCTTCCTCAAACATTGCTGGTGCTTCGGCAGCCGAATTATACTTATTGAACCCATCGAAAGCGGAATAAATTCGTATAAAGTTAGTTTCGTTCATCACTTTGGGTACGCACGCAACATTCAATTAAATTTTAGTTGTAGTTAGAAAATTAGCGCCAGTTTCGACAAGTGGTCGTACCACGTTTCGTTTAATAATCGTTTGCAATCTTTCGTTTGGTTTAATAACTCATTGCAGCGATTCTTGATTTTCGTTTCGTTGAATAATCGTTTGCAATCTTTCGTTTGGTTAAATAACTCATTGCAGCGATTCTTGATTTTCTTGTTCTCGCAAGTCGTCTATTTGAATTTTTGAATACATTTGCAAAATACGCAATACGCAGTTATGGCGGCAAAATTACGGGAGTTTAGAGTAAAACGCGATCTCCTTGTAAGACAGGTGGCGGAAACGTTTGAACCAGCCGAAGCGGCACAATCCGAGCCGGCGCAAAGGGCACTTTTTCGAATACGGTACACTCGCATGAACAATATCTACGAGAAATTCGAAGAAGTACACTATTCGATAATTAGTCACTTATCAAATCAAGGCGACGCGGATTATGAAGCCGAAGACGTAATTCGGAAGGAGGTAGAAAATAAATTCTATTGCACGCAAGTTATTTATGATAGCTTGTTTCCGCCTACCTCAAAATCTGTAGCCAATAACGCATACACACAAAACGTGCGTCTGCCAAAAATTCCGTTACGCACTTTCAATGGAAACTTTGGAGAATGGACCGCCTTTGTGCAATCGTTTAACAGTGCAATTCACTCAAACGCTGCGCTCGCCGATGTAGACAAATTCCAGTATTTGTTGAACAGTCTCTCCGGGGAGCCGCTCAGTATAATAAAATCACTCACGTTATCGGCTCAAAACTACCAAATTGCTTATCAATGCCTCATCGATAGGTACGAAAACAAACGGAAGCTCGCCACGCACTACTGGAAAAATATTTCCAGCTCTCCCAAGTTACAGCGCGAATCCGCAAAGGAGCTTCGAGGGTTAGTTAACAACTTCCGTGAGGGACGCGACGCCCTTAAGGCCCTCAATATCGCGAACAACCTCGAGGATTTTTTGTGGACAAATTTAATATTAGAAAAATTAGATACTGAAACTCGTCGGTTGTTTGAGGTAGATATTCGTAGCCTCAAAACCGAAATTCCAACATTCGAGCGGTTGATGGAGTTTTTAGAAAGCCAGTGCAGAATATTAGAAACAGTAGGTACCGTGCAAGCAAAAGGGACCTACCAAAAATCGGTGCAAACCGCGACAAAATCGGTTCTGCTGGCCACGTCGGAAGATATGCAACAAAAACGCACAGAAGATAGTTGTTCTGTGTGTGAATCGCAACATGCGATTTATGGTTGTAAAACATTTTTGGATGAAACCCCGCAGCAACGATTCGAGTTAGCGAAAGCAAAGCAGCTGTGTATAAATTGTCTTCGTGCGGCACATCGCGTGCAAGCATGCAGATCAAAATCGCGATGCCGTAAGTGTAAAGCGTCACACCATACGCTGCTTCATTTTGAGAAGTCCAGTCCTGTCGCAGAATTAGATGCCAACACTGACGTGGCCCCCCTAACGGTAATGACTAGCTGTACAACAAAAACCGGGGTTTTGTTAGCCACTGCATTGTTGCGTATTTTAGACGCCCGAGGCAATTATCAAACAGTTCGTGCCATTCTGGACAACGCCAGTCAAGGCAGTTTCGTTACGCTAGCTTGTCTTCGACGATTGGGCCTTCGTTACCAAGCGCATCGTTTAGACGTTACCGGAATCGGATCCACAAAAACACAGACCTCTGGCGGTGTTCTAAATTGTGATATCGTGCCCGTGCACGCAACCACGCCGGCTTGCAACGTGTCTTTACACGCATTACCAAAAATTGCGGACAATATGCCCAGTCATGCTGTAGATGCCACCCAATGGGTTCACTTATCAAATTTATCGCTTGCGGATCCACATTTTGCAAAATCCCAAGCCATCGACTTGTTGTTGGGTGCTGACCTCTACGCTCAGCTTTTACTGCCGGGAATTGTTCATGGGACATCCGTAAGAGAGCCCTCGGCCATTAACACTATTTATGGTTGGGTCGTCTGCGGTCCAAGCGGTACTGCGTCGACAGCTACTACAAACACTTTTTTTACTACGGTAATTGAACCGTCGCTAGTGTCGACGTTGCAAAAATTCTGGGAGATTGAAGAGCCTCCAACCAAACAGCATACGTCTCCAGACGATGCCCAATGCGAAAGGCTGTATATTGATACGGTCCAGCGTGACGATACCGGTCGGTACACCGTTTCGTTACCTTTCGCAGCAGATCGTCCCACTTTTGGTAATTCGCGACCCGCAGCTATGCGACGGTTCCTCTCGTTGGAGCGCCGGTTAGCTAAACAGTCGGAGCTTAAACAGCAATACGCTGCCTTCATGCAGGACTATCTAGATTGCAAGCATATGGAATCGGTTCCAAACGCTACGAGTACCACGAACACCTTTTACATTCCACACCATTGTATACTCAAACCAGAAAGTACAACCACTAAACTTCGCGTCGTTTTTGATGTCGCAGCGCAATCGAACGGTCCCGCGCTAAACGATCTGCTGCTACCGGGTCCAAAGCTGCAACGCGATATTGTTGCGATATTGTTGAACTTTCGGCTCCATGCGATTGCCTTCGTTGCGGACATAAAACAAATGTTTAGGCAAATCTGGGTTTCGCCTGCTGATCGCGATTATCAGCGTATCTTATGGCGATTCTCCGAAGATCAACCTATCACCGAATATCGCCTCAATACGGTCAGTTTCGGTGTTACATCATCGTCGTATCTCGCTATTCGTACTCTTCAGCAATTGGCGATTGACGAGAAGCACTATCCTGACGCATCAGCTGTTTTAGAGACCGATTCGTACGTAGATGATATTGTCACCGGCGAGGACATGTTGCAGGCCGCGCTTGCACTCAAACAGCAACTAAGTGACTTATTAGGAAAAGGTGGGTTCGAGGTTAGGAAATGGCTGAGCAACGACACCGACTTGTTGGCGAGCATCCCGGATGATTGCAGACAAGGTCCGGTTACTTTCGATGAGGATTGTTCGTATAAAATTCTCGGGTTGCATTGGCTGACTAGCGGGGACGCATTTTCATATAATATTGCAGCAACAAATTCCTATTGCACAAAACGCGCGATTCTGTCCGACGTCGCTCGCATCTTCGACCCATTTGGATTCCTATCCCCATTGACGCTCTTTGCAAAACAACTAATCCAAACTTTGTGGACGTTGGGCGTAGACTGGGACGATACCGCTCCACCGAATGTCGTTGGTCGATGGACTGAATACAAGTCTCAACTACCTGATCTCGCGAAAATTCAAATCAACCGACACATCGCGTTGACCGCGGCGCATCGCTGTGAATTGCACGGTTTCGCGGACGCGTCAGAAGTAGGGTTTGCAGCGGTAATTTACATTCGGACCGAGTCACTTGATGGTCCTTGTACGGTACAAATCATTATAGCTAAATCCAAGGTATCGCCTCTAAAGCGCGTTTATATCCCTCGACTGGAGCTGTGTGCAGCGGTACTGCTCGCAAATTTAATTGCCACAGTTAAATCAACTCTTCATTCAAAAGTGAGCTTCGATCGTACGTATGCCTGGACGGATTCTAAAGTAACGCTCGCGTGGATAAAATCGTCACCGCACCGATGGAAAACGTTCATAGCCAACCGCGTTAGCTCGATTCAGGACCAGGTGCCTCCGGAGTGCTGGTATCACGTCCGCTCCGAGGACAACCCGGCTGACTGCGCGAGTCGCGGCGTTTTACCCTTCGAGCTTCTTAACCATTCGTTATGGTGGGCGGGTCCCGCCTGGTTGCGATCACCACCCAGCGAATGGCCCACACAAAACACTTCGATCACGTTAGAACCCTCTACAGCAGTGGAGGAAGAGCAAAGATTGACGTTATTAGCCGCTATTGCGCCAGCCAATAATATTCCAGCATTGTTAGAGCGTTATTCGTCGCTAGCGAAAATAAAACGGATTATCGCGCACTGTTGCCTGTTTGCCAACACAACAGCGCACGAACTCTAAATTATGGGAGCTAGACTTGCATCGCGGCCTCATGTATCTAGTAAAGCTTGTGCAGGAAGTCCATTTCGAGGAGGACCTCCACAAACTACGGGACAAACAGCCTCCTTCAAAACAACTTCGACAACTTAGCGCCTTTCTGGACGACCACAGCGTCCTCAGGGTGGGCGGACGCCCACCTCAATCCAATTTGTCATTTGAGAGCAAGCATCCGGCCTTATTAGCAAGTCATCATCGACTTACCTACCTCATCATTGAGGAGGTCCATCGCGAAGCATTGCACCCTGGGTGTCAAACTCTTTTGTATCTGCTCCTTCAGAGATTCTGGATATTGTCTCCGAGACGAGCAATACGTCGTTGCTTATCAAGATGCTACCAATGTTTTCGCACCAACCCCACGCCCTTACAACCTCCAATGGGGGATCTGCCAAGTCACCCTTGGTCGGCATCGAGGTGCCAAATCGTTTAAGGCATACATTTGCCTATTCGTGTGCTTTGCAACCAAAGCAGTTCACATTGAACTAGCCTCGGACCTAACCTCGGAAGCGTTTCTCGCGGCCCTTCGTCGTTTCATCGCGCGTCGCGGTCGTTGTAGCCAAATCTATAGCGATTGCGGCACTAATTTTGTAGGAGCCAACAAGGAATTGTTGGCTATGGCTGAACTCGCCGCAGAGACAGAGCGAATTGAGTGGTGATTTAATCCCCCTTCCGCGCCTCACTTCGGTCTGTGGGAGGCCGGAATTAAATCTGTCAAAACTCATTTGAGGCGAATCATCGGAGAACAGTTGCTCACGTACGAGGAATTGTACACGGTTCTTGTGCAGGTTGAAGCTGTGCTCAACTCGTGACCGTTGTGCAGCATCAGCTCAAATGCAAATGACATGACGGCCCTCACTCCGGGTCACTTCCTTTCTTTAGAACCGCTGACATCGGCACCTGACCCGGACCTCAGCCACCTCCAACAAGGGCGGCTGAACCGTTGGCAACTGGTACAAAGAATGCACCAAGACTTTTGGAAACGTTGGCATTCTGAGTATCTACACACGTTATCTCAACGTGGAAAGTGGTTACAAACGTCAATGCCCGTCGTTCTTGGCACCCTTGTGTTAATCAAGGAGGACTCTAGCCCTCCATTGCGTTGGAAACTGGGTCGCATCACGGCCCTACATCCCGGCAAAGACGACGTCTGCCGCGTAGCGACGTTGCGAACGACCACCGGTACGATGCTGCGACCGCTGGTTAAACTGTGTCCGCTACCGGCGCAGTGAATTTTCGTAATTTTTTTTTTTCGTTTCTTCTCGTTTAGTTTTTATTTCTTCCTATTTAGACTTAATTTCATAGTTTTTAGCTGCGTCAGCTAAGTATCCATAGTTAATAAAATATTTGTTTTTGCATATTTTGGTGGGTGGAATGTTCAGTATAGACCTTCGGCTGCCGTCAAACGCATTTTTGTACATTACCGACAACCGACTCCTATTAGTTCCTTCCGATCCCCCAAACCCCTCTCTTCGAAAAATAGACACACAATCACGAAACTTCGACGTGAACACAAGTGAAGTGAAAATAAGTGAATTTAATTGTGACTACCCGTAAGTACCTTTATTCCCTTTCTCAAACAGATGTCTACTGCAACTCCTTCTTTGCTCTTGCCTAAAGCAAAGCAACTTTCTACGTCGAAGAGAACAAGAAACGAAAGAGCTACCACAACAGATTCAATAAAATTGGTTGAAAGTATTATCAAGAGCAGGTAAGTTCAATTTTGGTTTGTGTTATTTTAAATTTATTTTACCGTAACAATCAATCTGATTCTTTAATCGTTGGTGGCGTTGATGATAATCTCGAGCAGTAAATCAATCCATTGGGTATATCAAATTTCGTGGAATTGCCTTTCTAAAGAATACGCTTTTATTTTGCATGCTTTTTAACCAGAAGGTTTTTTTATTTTGCATGTTTTTTGTAGATTTTGATTTTAACAGATTGTTTAATTCCATCATTAATTAATAATCACAATTAATCTTTTGAAGGGTAAACACAGAAGTAGATCCAAATGTTGAAATTGAAGACCTTAAGCGAAAAATTGAAAACTTGGAGAAATACAAAACTGTGTTAGAGAAAGTTTTCACACATAGCCAAATTAAAAAAAAAAACGTAGAAGATATTTCTCAAGCAATTTCACTTTATTCTGCTGGTCGCAAAGCCTATCGACAATTATAGAAAAGGGGATATCCATTCCCGGCTGTCTCAACGCATACGTCTTGGACAAAGAAATTAACAATTAGGCCTGGAATACTGAAAGAAGTTATTAACATCATCAAAAAAAATGAACTTTCCGTTACAGATAAGATATGTGTTTTATCTTTTGATGAGATGAAAGTTAAGAAAGCTTATGTATATGATAAAGTAAATGATGCAACATTAAAACCATGCAATTATGTGCACGTTGTGATGATGCCAGGATTGCTGGGAAATTGGAAACAGCCCATTTTCTTTGATTACGACTGCAGTGTTAAAAAAGATTTATTGTTTAATATTATCGATTTCATTGAAAAAGCTGGTTTTTATGTTTCTCCTATTCTAAGTGATATCGGCGGTAGTAATAGAGGATTACACAAGGCTCTCGAAGTAGACCACAATAAGCCATGGTTTTTAAATCCAACTGGCGACCATAAATATTTTTCCCTTTTTTGACGTGCCTCATTTGTTAAAATTAGTTAGAAACAACTTTGTAGACCATGGCTTTGAAATAAGTGGAAAAAAATTAACTCAAGAAGTTTTTATTCAGCTTTTAAATTTAACATCAGATTCTGATTTAACAATTACGTACAAAATAAATATAGCAAATTTGATGGTGCAGGGTCCGCAACGTCAAAAGGTAAAATTAGCAGCAAAACTTTTTTCCCACACTGTTTATGCTGCTATTAAAAGATGTGATACAATGGGGTATTTTTCGGAAAATTTGAATTGGCCGGATTGTGCAGATTTTTTATAGTTATATTAATAAATTCTCTTTATTGTGGTAAAGGTAAGTGATTGGTGAGAGTACCGGAAAGTGACAGTCGAGGGAGAATTAAAGGTTTTGGTCTTGATTTAGAAACGCAAATACAACTATTGGATCAAATGAGTGAGACAATTAACAGAATAAAAATATTAGGACAATCCAAATTATATATGTTGTCTTCTCAAAAAGGTATGCTTATATAATTAAAAGAAAATTGCTTTAACAAACATACATTTTATAGGAATACTTCTAACTAACTCTGCTTCTAAGCAGTTGTACTAGAACTTGAAAGAACAATTTAAAATCAAGTATATGTTAACATACAGACTAAATCAAGACATCACCGGAATTTTTTTTCCAACTATTCGTTCTAAAGAAGGACTCCATGATCATCCTGGTCCTTTAGAATTTAAATGTAGATTACGAAATTATATTCTAGGGCGAAATGAAGGCAGCCTTTCAGAAGGTGGAAACACGGAATAGACAGTACAGCAGACGGCCCTGTAGAGAATGTCAGATATGTCACGTCGCGCCCTCCATATTCCATAACGAGAGACGGACCATCCCGCCTATATAAGTAGACGACAACGCGACACCAAAGAAGAAGTCGTACGCTACCTTTTAACATGTAAACAGTATGTGTGTTCGCATAACCTTTGTAATGTACTTGTATTCATTAAAACTAGATTGTAACGATCTTAGTGTATTCCACTGACTTGAAACCTATCACAGAGAATGTTGTAGAAAGTCTACTTAGTGCAGATTGTTTTTCGATATTAGCAGAAGGGGAACAAGATAATTATTCCATCTGTCGCTACGATGATGTAGATGATGCAATCAACGATTTAAAATATGATGCACTGGAGCATCTAACGGGTTTTATATCTTACAAACTGAAACTTGACAAACCTAGAGCAAATAAAGGTGAAACATTCACTTGGACGAATCAATTGTTCGAAGGTGGTCTTACAAAACCATCAGAAGAACTTTTAAGTTGTACTCGGAATCTTGAAAAAAAATGAATTTCGTAAATGAAAGTACAATTAAAATTACTACTAGTTACATAAAAAAGCTACCTATTAGATAATTCTAGGCTAATTAAATGTAGTGACGAAATTAAATCATTATTTTTTCGATCACAAATGTATTTCCGAATTAAACATCTGAATGATGCATTAAAAGATGTGCTTCAAGCAAGACAAAAAAAAAAAAAATTCTAAAATATGCAACTAGTGTAATCGTATTTTTTTGTTGATTTGTTGATTTCCATTAGATTGTCCAAAATCATTTTCTTATTTACTAAATCACCATCATGCAGAAATATTAGATGGAGTGAATTATTAATAATTTGTACTAGGGGTGATTTAAATATAATTGATTTTTTCATTAGAATTTTCTTCATAAAGATCCATAGTTTACATTGGTGATTTTTACGATAGCAATTGAGAATGGAAAATGGATAAAAACCATTTTTTCCGATTTTAGGTTGACCAATTTTTAACATATGAAAAGGAACTGCGACGAAAAAATAATCATGAGAAATTGCCTTATATTTTTTTTTCTTAAGATGTTCTGCCAAGTGTGCAGCAGAACTTGCAGAAAATGAAGAATCAGTCAAATGTGAAGGGGCAAGTGTATCCGTACAAGTAAAATATCAAACTAAAGATTTACCTACTTTCCATGGAATAACTGTAATACCATCTGGACGTTTGCCATCATCCCTCAGAATACTATTAGGTTCAAGGATACAAGGGATGTTGGCAGAATAGAAAGCACGTTTAATAATGTCATTAATACAGCTGTGACGAGAGAGTCTACCAGCACTTTAATGCATGATAAACCATGATGACCTAACGAGTCTACAGAAGAACCGCACGAGCAGATATCAGAATGACAGAAATTGATGCCCAATCTAAGTGAAATTGCAATTTGTAAAAAGTTTTCTTCTAAAAAGAAGAACTTACAAGATGGAAGAGCTTCAAGCCAAGCTCCAGATTCAAGTTCAGATACAGCTAAAAAGATAGCTTTTTGTGTTATATTTGAGGAAGATAATAAATTTTGAAATATTTTCTCACAGATAGGTAAGTTCAAATTTCTTTGAATAGAAAGCTCTTTTGGAAGTAAAGACGAATTAGAAATTTCCTTCCAATAATCAATAGCCTCGTTAAGGGAGGTAATTTCAAAATTAGAAAAACTAGAAGGTAGAATGGACATAATAAGTTCGGAATTAGAAAATATAGAAGACAAAAAGGTAGACGAGGAAATATCAACTATAGACCTTATACGTAATCCACCAAAACGGATTGGTAATTTGGCTTCGAGTTCAAGATCTTATTGTAAATTTAATATTCAAAATTTTTCCCAAAGAAGAAATAACAATATTATCCAATTCAAGACACTCATTTTTAAATTTCCAAAAAGGACAACATCTAGGATTATAAGTGAAATTAGGTATCCAAAACCAATGGGGGAGTAAAAATAAACTAATATGAGGATTAATTTTACATAGATTTGAAGAAAGTAACTAGTCTTTGCAATCTCATGCTAGCTAGTGAAGATCTTTCTGATATTAGACCTATTCTTTATGGTGCTTCTCTTTGTGCCCTTTCTAAAAAAGATGGCGTTATCTTCCTTTTTTCATCCTATTCAATTAGGTTTTGAAATTAAGGATGGTTGTGAGGGAGCTATTCATTCAATTAGAACTTTTATTAATAATCAGTCTGATGCTGAGGTTTTTCTTAAAATCGATGTTAAAAATGCTTTCAATTCTATCGAAAGAGACTCCCTTTTTTTGTTGTCAAGGCTGTTACCCCAGATATATATCTTTATCTCTGGCAATGTTATGATTATCAATCAAAATTACTCTTTAATGGAAAGGTGACCCTCTCGGCCCTGCAATTTTTAGTTTATCTATTCATCAAATTATTAAGAATTTGAATTCAGAATTGAATGTTTGGTACTTAGATGATGGTTCTTTAGGTGGTAAGGCTATGGATGTCTTACAAGACTTAGAAACGATAATTTCTGAATTTAAGAAAATTGGTTTGGTTCTTAATTTCAATTAATGCAAACTCTTCTTCCTTAATAATGTTTCGGAATTAGACAAGTCTTCAATTTTGGAGAGATTCGAATTATTAGCTCCTTGTATTCACGTTTGTAATGTTGAAGACCTTTTTATTCTTGGTTGTCCTATTTTCGATGACATAATCGCTTTATAAACTTCATCTTCAGAGACAGTGAGATTTTCTACCATTTCTTCAGGTGGATCAGGAAAATGGAGTAATCTTGAAGGAATTGGATGTTTAGATTTCAATGATTCAAAAGTATCAGTATTATTGTTGGCAAATGAGTCATCAGAAGATAATAAGCGAACTGCACCCTTAATATCACTATCTGCAATTTTGTTCTCAACAGATTTATAAATTGAAAATTTTGAGAAATTGATTTTGGAATAAAGTATGGAGTCCACATTAGAGTCAGCATTCTTCTTAACTTTAGAAGTTAAAGATTCCTTTTCATAACCATTTTTAATAGGAACATGAAGAAGACGAAAAGCAAAAAGAAAAAGGTTTTCCCAGGACGGAAGTTGAAAGAAAAAAAAACTTTGATGGAACCATTTTTGTCAAGTTACGTAGATGATGCTAATGCGTTAAGTGTACCTGCTCAACGACTTTTTAAAAAACGTGTAATGGAGTCACTTTCAGTACTCTCAAATGATTGGTAAACAATTTTTATAAGAAAATATCTTTGTGGAGAATCGTATGATGATATACGGTGTGAGTGTGTACGGACTCATTGGTTACAATTTAGTGAAATATGGTACCTTGTCAATTTAATGACGATTGGTTAAAACAGAACGATGTACATGGGCAATTCATTTATTCGTGCGCCAAAAAATACGACGAAAAAACTTATTTTGTAATGTTTGTGGAAAAGAAATTAATATTACGCGTGGAATTAGTGACATTAATCAACATGCTGCGAGTGATAAACATTTAAAACAATATAAACAAAAATCCGAACCCAATCAATTACGGTTGGAAAGTAGGGGCAGTGTTGAATCAGTTGATTCAAAAAGTGCTACTGTTTTAACCTTATGTAATTCAAAACAACATGCAATAAAAGCTGAATTGCTCTGGACAATGCTTATTATTACTAAAAACCAGAAACACAAACTCACTGACTGCTGAGTGTGGTCCCAGTCAAGCTCAAGAAACAATTGCCTATCAATTGGAGGATTTATCTCCAATTGATATATTGGAGATGAATCCTCCACTTGATTTGATTTGACGTACCACAACAATTGGATACACAACCGCAAGAAGCACCGCAGCCACAGCAATGGTCTAGAAGACGTAGGCCTTGCTTGAATTCTGCTCCCACATACATAAACAACGTCTACGGAGCAACGCAAGTTTACATTGGTGATAAAAAAGTGGAATACCTAAGACGTCAAATTTTAGAAGAGCACAACAGAAAAAAAAATTGAATCCCAAACAAAAAGCAATTATCCAGACCAATTGATAGTTTTATTCAAACTTGATTGTTGTGACCTTTGTAATAAAAAATTTAACGGCATTCTAATGGGTAACAGGCATTACAAATCTAAATTACATTACAAAAAAATAAAAAATAATTTAAATTTTTTTTTTTTAATTGATGTTAATAAATTTTTTTGTGAAGTATGTGAAGTAGGTTTTGAATACCAAGAAGGGCTATTCATTCACAAATTAGGCAAAAAACATTTAAAACAAATTGCAATTGAAAATGCTAACATTAATTTTTTAATTTTGGATTAAAAAACGCTCCCAGTACTTTCCAACGGATAATGTTTTACGCGAATACTTATATAAATCTTGTTTTGTCTGCATGGACGACGTTGTAATTTTTTCTAAATCACTTCAAGAACACATGCTTCACTTAAAACAAATTTTTAATAAACTAAGGCAGTACAACCTGAAGGTACAATTACATAAATCCGAATTTCTACGAAAGGAAGTTGCCCTCCTGGGCCATGTAATTACGCCAGAAGGAATAAAACCTAACCCAATTAAAATCAAGGCAGTTCAAGAATATTCCCTTCCGAAGACGACGAAAGAAATTAACGCTTTCTTAGGTTTGGTAGGCTACTACAGAAGATTTATTCTAAATTTTGCAAAGATCGTACAACCCTTTACTAAGTGCCTCAAGAAAGGTATGAAAATAGACACAAGCGATCCAAATTACTTGCAGTCATTGACGCAATGTAAGGAATTACTTGCAAACGCCCCAGTTCTGACGTATCCAGATTTTACAAAAATTTTCCATATTACGACTGATGCATCCGGTGTAGCAATAGGAGGAGTATTATCCCAAAATAATAAGCCTGTCGCTTTCTATTCAAGGACGTTAAATAGTGCAGAAAGAAATTATTCAACTATCGAACGTGAGCTACTGGCCATCGTCGAGATCACCAAACATTTTCGACCCTATATTTACGCTAAACAGTTCATAATAGAAACAGATCATAAACCACTAGTCTGGTTATTCGCTCTTAAAGACCCAAACTCCAGGTTAACGAAATGGCGACTAAGGTTAGAAGAATTCGATTATAAGATACAATATAAAAAGGGAAAAGAAAATTCAGTAGCCGATGCTTTATCTCGCGTAGAAATCAACCTAAATGAAACCATCAATGATGAAGATTTAGATCTCTCATCAATTATTCCAAATATTGGCGAAGATTTAGGACTATCATTAGTTGACATAGATAAAGACGCAAGCAATAACGTAGAACGCGACAAAGCTTCGAGTAACACTCAACACATGGCAATAGAAAACCCTGTTTTTACCATGCCCATTTCCGACAAACCCGTAAATCAATTTGTAAACCAAATTATTTTAAAATTAGGAGATTATTATAGTGTAAATTATACAACCCCATTTTCTAAACATAACCATGTCATAACTATTAGGCAAGGGAGTGAATTAGAAAATTTAACCCGAATGTTTAAGGAAGTTATCAATCCAAAAAATTTATATGGAATATACCTTGAAGACCGACAGTTAGAATCACCATTTCATACAATAGCTCGACATTTATTCAATCATAAAGTTGAGTTTATTAAAAGTAACATTTTCTGTAAAAATTTGCTAACGTCAAATGAACAGTACGAAGTAATAAACGAGTATCACTTAAGTAATCACAATGGTATTATAGAAACATACAACAATTTGAAATGTAGGTATTATTGGCCCGACATGAAACAAAAAATTAATAAGGTAATCAATGAGTGTGAAATTTGTCTGATAAACAAATATGAAAGAAATCCATATCGAACTCAATTTGCAGGACCACTACTTGCGAAAAGCCATTCGATATAATTCACATTGATACTTTCAGTTTTGAAGGAAATAAATTTTTAACTTTAATTGACCTAGGGTGACCTTGCCAGTGAATGAACACTTTGCATTTAGGCTGTCATATTTGCGTTCACAGAATTATTTTCTTAGTCCCCAATATCACTTTTGTTGCTAATAACTTGTTGTATCGACAGATATTTTGTTAGAGCACAACATTATTGCATCATTTGGAAGGCTTGGTACAAATCAATTTATTAAAAGACATTTAAATACAAGATGTACAAAATACCTAGTGAATGAACACCAAAACCAAGTGAATGAACAGCGACATCCAGTAAATGAACACCCAATATGGATGACAATACATTAACTTCAAACGTATTTGTAATAAAGAAAAATTTGTTTCTTTGTTATAAATTATAAATTATGTTCAAAGATACCATGAAATAGGACCTGCCTCTACATTTGACTGCAACTCGCAACCAACTGTTGATTTGAGCAATGTCTTTTTTTGGAATAAACTGATAAGAAAAAAACAATAATTGGATCATATCTGTAGAGACCTAATGGAACTATTTCGCACTCAAGATAGTTCGAAAATGCCCCACTGTTCTTAATAATTCAGTTTATTTGAGCAGTGTTCATTCACTGGACGGTTCACGATATTTTCGCGATATGCTCAAGCTTATTTTGTCCCAGATCTTACAGGTATAACAATATGAAATAAACTACGTCATTATTTTTCACATCACGGTTACCCCAGAAAGATTGTTTGCGATGAAGGTAAAGAATTCAAGAATAACGTCTTTACTGAATATTGCGCTTTATTTAAAATTGAGTTGCATTTTACAACTAATTACAATCACTCTTCGAACTCGCCCATCGAAAGGTTACATTCAACTCTTTTAGAAAAACTAAGAATTGCGAAAACCCAAAACAAAGCCGAATCCCCACAAAATATCATGATATCGGCCGTGTTAATTTACAATCAGTCTATTCGTTCTATGACTGGCTATACACCGTTTACCTTACTTTATGGTCCATACGAAAATTTAAATGCACATGAAATAGATTTGAATAAAACCGTATATGAAATCTATAATGAAAAGCGTAAAAACGAAGTAATGCCGTTTTACGAAGAATTATATCACAAACAGGTTGAAAAAGGCACCAGTAGGTTAGAAAAACGAAATGAAAACAAAACTACCACCCCCGAAATTAATGAACCAATAGTATACCTTACACGTCAAAGGATACGAAAAACTGATCCTTGTTTCGATAAAGTAAAAGTTACATCAATTAATAAAAATAAAGTAACAGGAATTAGAGAAAAATCGCGAAGATTAGCAAACCTCCACACAAGAAAAATAAAGCGAATAAAAAAGAAATTTCCATTACACGATCAGCCTCCTGAACCAAATGCAAGCTCTTCAAACGGAGAAAATTGAAACTAAAGGTTATTTCTCTGAAGATCTTGGCAGCATCAAAATTTTAAATCACTATCACAAGTTTTACTTTTATTTCAATATAACCGATCTAGAATTAAGCTACAGCAAACTATTGAACAATACGGCAGTATTTGAATCAACACATTTTGATTACACGACGCAACCATTGTTTAATATACTAAAAGAAAATTGCAAGCTAATAGAGCAGCAATTGTCAAAATTCAATCACCGCGAGAAACGCGCACTCTTAAATGTTGTAGGTACAGCAATTAAGTATATCACAGGAAATCTAGACAACAATGATTTGATAGAAATTAATAAAAATATGAAATCACTTTCAGAGAATCAGGGTAAAGTCGTTAAACAAATGACTAGATACGCTTCATTTGCAAATCACATTACTGATCGATACACTAAAGACCTAAAAATCATACAAGATTACTTCAAATTAACCAAAGAAACTGTAAAAAATATGGGCAATACTCTTAGAACTCGATCAAATATTCAATATTTTAATTACATCAGCTCAAAGTTATTGTACATCCTTCGAAGTATCGAGAGAACAATTTCCTTAGCATTTTCTGAAATAACAAATTTGGAGATTATTTCCGACACAGAATTAATAGAAATTATGAATCATTTAAAGTTAATTTACAAAGCCCCAGAATTATTGGAGTTAGACGCGATCCATATCTTTAAGATTTTAGAATTTTCCAAATTTACTGTTGTTTCAACCAAACAAATGATTGCGTGTATACTGAGGATACCCATCCTTAATCCATTCCCGTACCAATACGCAAGAATCTACCCGATTGCTGATGTCCAAGGAAACGTGCTTCTACCACCGTTCTAGTACCATCTTCAAGGTGTCAACAGTGAAGTGTGGACTGACGAAAAGTGTAAAGTGATTGACAATCAAATTATTTGTACTGAGTTACCTCAAGTGAGTGAGTGTCTTCTTGATACTAGCAATAACTGTACTTATGCTTTAGTTAATAATAATTATAAATTGTTTACTCAACTTAATAATGGAAAAATATTAATCTCTTCTAAATTTAATTTAAGAATAAGCGAAGATTGTTTAGGTAGAATTAGTTATATTCAAGTGAGAAACAATGTGTTAGTACCATCTGCAAATAATTGTACATTAATAGTAGATGGAGTAACTTTTGAAAATACATTTAGCAACGTTACTTTTAAACAGTCGTTGGAAATTAATAGTTACAATAAAGCTGTTAAGATTGTAAACTTACAGCCAAAGCATTTAGATGACCTTAAAACTTTGAACGATGAAGCTAAATTGTTAAATGCAGAAATTAATTTGCATCCTGTGCTTCACATCACACATTTATCTGTTACCATGATTATTATTATTCTTTTATGCATTACTTTTGTATTAACTTTTCTATTTCGAAAGAAGATAGTTAGTACACTTAGAATCGTACAAGGAGTTCTACAAGTCCAAATTGAACCATCCCGTGACCATCAGGCCGAGGACGTCCTGTCTTAAGGAAGGAGGAATTATGTCCGGACACATCTTAGACTAAACACGGAGTATCCGCCAAATGTTAGATGTTAAAAGCCTTTATTATCACGCAGGAAATTCATGTAGTTCTTCGCCGAAGACATCGGAGTCTAAACATAATCATCCGCCACATCTCGCATCCGCCACATCTCGCATCCGCAAGAACACTAACCGATTGTACTCTTTATATCGATGAAGGGTCTATATAAGCCCCCTTTGCGTTTACACACTAAGTTAATCTTGGTTCACCATTGTAACCAGTTGCTTCACATTTTTGTATGGGGAATATATATTGGCACGCCAGAATAGGTTTTTTGCACGACAAGAAATCACACATTCAATAATATAAATTCACGTCAACTATAATTTTATTCACGTCAGTGTTCAAGCGACAAAAATAGTTGAGCCAGCGATAAAAAAAATGCTTCAGCCCGCCAGAAAAGGCGAATCCACGACACACTTGCGTACAAAACTTTGTCCTTGTAGCGAACGTTGCAAAAAAGTTTTGCAAGAAATAGTGAATGAATATTGTCAACTGTTTTATGTATCCTCAAAATCAACAAATCAACCAATCTCTACACAATTGCTTTCCGCATACCACGAAAGAGAGGGAAAGTGGGAAACATTCGATGAGTTTAAAAAGTATAATTACAGCATATGGATTATATCGATTGTTTACAACAACCTAAACGAATCAGCATGCACATGCCCTTACTTTTTAAAACATCTACAATGTAAACATGTCTTGGGGATGAAGATACGACTAAAGTTGGTTGATGTACCTAATGAGGCAAAATTAATACCGTTAGCTCAAAAGCGTAAGCGCGGACGTCCAGCTAAAACAAAAAAGCCTTGATTCTACAATAGAAAACCTTTGTTTTATTTTTTATGTTGTTTTTTGTGTTACGTTTATTTGCATTTTTATGTACGGTGGCACTGCATTACATATAATTTTGTGCAATATTACTACCAAATTATTATGTAAACAAGACTGAAAATAAATAATACGTTATCAAGAAATATTATATTTTTCCCAAAGTCACCAAAGTTAATGGGTACCTACTGTCGTTAATATATCTATTTTCTTGTCGTTTATGTTTTGCCGTTCTTAGGATTTTTTTTCGTGCAATACAAATTTTTGTCGTGGAAAATTTTTTCTTGTCGTTCAATATACACTTTTGTCGTGCGATATTTTTTTTCGTCGCGCACATTCTTTTTTTGTCGCGTAAAAGATTGGGTGGTCGTGCTGTATATTTTATTGGCGTTTCAAAAACCTTTTTTGTCGTTAGTTTATCCTATTTTGTCGGGCCGATAA
Organism: Dascillus cervinus; assembly: GCA_949768715.1. Classification (NCBI taxonomy): domain Eukaryota; kingdom Metazoa; phylum Arthropoda; class Insecta; order Coleoptera; family Dascillidae; genus Dascillus; species Dascillus cervinus. The sequence continues at coordinate 13,860,684 of OX458320.1, read as the reverse complement.
ATCTAACCCTTTTTGTATCTCGTTGTAATTAAGTGAATAAATTAATTTTTATTTCAACTTTAATTCTCTATCGAGTTTAAACCAAAAACCTCGTTGCAATTTTAAAACTAAAGTTAAATCTTGTTAAAGTTTCCAAAGAAGGAAACTAAAAAAATTATTTAAATTAAAATTCTTTATCGAGAAACGTAATTATATGTGTAGTTTTTTCTTTGATAATAAATATTGCATTTTTCATGTTAATGAGTGCAGTTGAGATTCATTGGAATCTTATATTTTTCGAGTGGTACAGTCCACTATACAGTGAGCGCCAGCCAACTGGAATAAATTCATTATCTCAATTACTGTGCATATTGAGAAAAAATCCCGAAAAACGTAATTTTTAGTCTATCACATGATATCCTATAAAGTGAATATTTCATCCCTAACCTCAACCTCCTTCGAATGACAGTTGCAACCCCCAAATTTTTAAATGGGAAAGGAGAGCTTGTGATACCTCATTTGAAGGGTCTCTTCATGCTCTATTCAAAAATGCTATGGTTTAAAAATTTATTGGAAAAATGAAAAGCAAACAAAAATTAATCTGTTTAACGAAATTCGCTACATCGCATTAAAAAATCACAAATTAATAGCGCTTCGTTCTTAGTGATGTAATACAATAAAAATATATTAATCAGCACTTTAAACTAAACTAAAACTGTCAACTACCGAAAAATATTGATAAGTTTTTATGTCACTTTATGAACATTTCAATTGAAGCGTTTTTTACAAAAACAACCATAGCCCTAATTTTTTTTTTGTGATATTACTTATGAATATCGAGTGGGCAATGGCTGTTTTTGCAGAACAAGCAAATATTTACTTAACTATAACGTTGGACTATGTATCTTCTTGCAGAAACCGATCACACCATTCGATTGGGCGTCCAAGAAACTCTGTAAATCAACACTAACCGCGAAATTCGCATTTTTGGACTATGGTCGTTTTTGTAAGAAGCGCCTCAATTGTATTTGCTTGCCTTCTCAGTATCAAGAACCAAACGCTATTAATTTTTGATTTTTTTAGTGTGTCGTAACGAATTTCGTTAAACAGATTTTTTTTTGCTCTTCATTTTTGCAATAAAATTTTAAACCATATCATTTTTGCATAGAGCAAGAAGAGACCTTTCAAATGAAGTATCACAAGCCCCCTCTTCCTATTTAAAAATTTGGGGATTGCAACTGTCACTCGAAGGGGGTTGAGGTTAGGCATGAAATTTTCACTTTACAGGATATCACGTGATAGACCAAAAATGACGTGTTTCGGGATTTTTTTCCAATAAGTACAATAATTGAGATAATGAATTTATTCCAGTTGGCTGGCGCTCCCTGTATATTTATTTTTTCTTATATCAACATCGTTTGCATTAGTGCAGTAGAAGAAGAAAATAATAGGCAAGTCCTTTTATTTTTATAGGATTAAGTAGAAAGCAACTTTTAAGCCCTATAATATTACTGGTAGTAAAATTTAAAGACTTAACCTAAAAATACAAAGTCGTTTTTTCGTAGTGCGTTTACAGCCTGAATCTTACAGATGTGTAAAAAATGTCAACTCGTGGAGACAAACTGCTAGCTTTGGCGCTAGCTAGGATAGACTCTGAAGATAACAAATCTGCAAAGATTCAAAATGATATGTTAATGATATCAGACTGTGGTGTACGATTTTATACTGAAGATAATATCCAGGTTGGAAAATGGAATCACAATAATAATAATCCTAGCGGTTCACGGGTTAATAATAAAAATGGAAGTATTATCGAAGATCTTTCTTTTAACAATAATAATTATTTCCCCTTATTGAGTTCTGATTCACAAGCAATATTATCTTCAAATCTTTAAATTAATAACTAAATGCCAAATGTGATAGTGCATAGTAATATTATAATACCTACTACAAACACAGAATATGCAAAGACTACGCAGTCTGCTTCTAATGACACTGTGGTTGTCGATGAAGATGTCTGAAGAAGAAAATACAGTATTTCAAAAGTTATATCAGATGATGAAAGACTTCAACCACAAAACTGCAAAACTGTACAAGCACTTATAATCAATGCTACAATATTCGGCGAATAGTGTAACACACGATGTTTTAATAAACACCAAAACCTCATTTTTAGTAATCCATTACATCGTTCAATCAAACACCTAATCCGTCTGTTTGTCACATTATATTGGTCTTCGGGACTACCTGGTGCTGGATGTTCAAAGGGTGTCATGCAATATGACCTTAATGGATATTCGGAATCTCCGAGTAAATAATACCCTGTTTGTCCTCTGCCATGTATGGTTTCTAAAGTAGTTTTAGCATTACTATTACCCCAAATAAATGCGTCGTGTGTTGACCCCGGGTATCTGGCATTTACATTCAATATAGTCATATCGGGATCACAAATGAGTTGTGCATTAATCGAATGGTAATTTTTTCTATTCACAAATACATGTTCCGGATAAAGAGGGTCGTTTGTGGGAGGAGGCACTATAGCCACATGCGTACAATCCACACATCCAATTATCCCCCGTATTTAGAACTCTTGCAACTTCATTAACTGTCCGACTTACAGATGATTGGCTGACGTTCAAGTATTTATTACTGGCAGTATCCATCTGTTGCAAAAAAAACGTAATGCGATCAATACCTTAATTTGAATATCAAGTGCAGAAGCTCTCGTTGGATAAATTAAATATTCACTTAAGGGGGTATTCTAGTGTAGAAATTTGAAAAAATCAATTTTTTTTCTTCTCATATTTTCAAAGCTTAACCTTTCAAGAATGTCTTTAAAAGGATTTGGCAAAATTTTAATTATTTCCGGAGATATAGCTATTTTAGTGACACGACATCCAAACTGGCTGGGCCGGAACAACACTGGGCGTAATTTTACCCGAAACTTTAAACGCGTTTTTCTCGAAACTACTTTTTTCAAGATGTTTGCCATGATTTCTCAAGTTCTACTTAACCGATTTACTTGTAATTTGGTGTGAGTCTTCTCTATATATGTCTCTATCGTACTAACTGTGATTTATAACAAATTAATTTTTTTTTCTATTTTTAAAAAATTCAGAAAAGTCAAAAAAACAGTAAAAAAAATTTACTATTTTTTCGGACATCCGCAATTTAGCGAAAAAAAATTTTTTTTCAGTTTTTTTTAGTTAGTACGATAGCAGCATTTATCTAGATAAATAATCTTTTTTATTTTTTTGTTTCACATCATTTGGAGGGTTGCAATCGTGGCAGACTTGGCGCGCCATTTTTTTCCAATCCCCCACTTCAACAGCTTATAACATTTTGAGTTTTCAGTGTTTTCACTTTTTTTAATTTTTTATGTATTGTTAAAACATGAATAAATATCTTGTTAAAAAATGGATAGTAAAAATATTTTTTGTTTTTTATTTATAGCACGCAAAAAAACACCTCAAATTCATGCCTCTAGACTAGAATACGCCCTTAAACTAATAATTAACCCTTGCGTTAAATCTTTTGTTAAGAGTCTGCCGGACGGCTTGAATTACGGATTTCGTTCTATCTTGTTTATTTCTCCATCAAATTGAAAACAGTTTTCACAAAAAAAGTGTAAAAAGTAATAGTGAATATGTCTATCTAAATATTTTGTCTAAAATTAATAAAAAACATTTTTTATTTCTTTATTTGTGATTTAAAAAAAAAAAAATTAATACACAGATTGCATTAATTATTCTAGAATATTGTTACTGCATATCAAATATACAAAATGTCTCACAAATTGTTAAAACCGAATTTACGATTTGCAAATTTTGACCTGGCGAGATGCTGCTCTCTGGTGACGACAAAATGAATGTCAACTATCGAAACTTATTTGGCATCGTTGCGATGCGTTTCATAAAATGTGATAGAGCTTTACTGGGATGTTTCGTAATACAGAGGCATAAAGAAACCAGCATATGGGTCGTTCGAATTTGATTCTGCGAAAATTACCGTACATACTTAGCGAGTAGGGCACTGCGTATTTTTGTCTATCGCAAATCATAATTATTTTCACAGACTTGTGATATTTAACTGACTGTTTATATTTTTAAAAACGATTTACGATATAAATATAAATGACGCTGAAAAAAATACCAAGTAAATAAAAAAGTACATCTTTGTGTCGATGCAAGAGCAACATGTAAATATATATTTTTTATATGGAGAGATTTTGATTTTTTCAAAAATGTAATGCTTCCCAAACTTCAGGAATTCTACTATACTTGTTTACTCCCCGAGTTGATGGAACCTCGTCATACAAGAGGCCTTCCAATCAGAAATCCCCCTAGAAACAAACTATAACGAGCTTAAATTCGGACTTTTAGCTGTTTATTTTGATGTTCTTCGCAATGTGGCATACCTATTAAAGGCGTAGCCGCTTCTCTTTTATGTCTGTAGTGTGGGCATTGAGGACCTACTGTTTTATGTGCAATCTGAACCACGGAAACGCATTTTTTTTTTTTTGTGTTTTAATTATTTCAGATAAATTTATTATGCAGAACAATACCTCGGTAGTTTGTAATTGCCTCCCGAGAAGAGACGGTTATGATTTTATTATGAAATTGCCGTCGCCCGGAAATCGAACCAGTGCTTAGTGATCCGCGCACAAGTCGCTAAGCCATGACCATATTACCAAATATAAATAGTCATCTAAATATTCATTCAAATATCACAATACTTAGAAAATATTATGATTTGCGATAAACAAAAATATGCAACGCACTACTCGAGAAGTATGTAAGGTAATTTTCGCAAAACAGAATCAGGTCCGAAGAACCCCATGTGCGCGCTCTTCGCTAGTTCATTTATGCCTCTGTATCACGAAACGTCTCTACTCCCACTCACTACAACAACCTCGCCGTTGCCAAATTGACCGATTTGTAACTTATGCGAGCAGTACAGTTGTACTCTGAAGGGGAGAGGGGTTAACGAGCCCCAAAATATTTGTACCATCCGGAGCGCTCTTAACTGAAGCATTCTCAGAAATTTTGAGTCGAACATCGTAAAAGGATCACAAATTCTAATGTTGTATTCTTTTACGACTTCTGCAGCCGCCTCCATTTCTCATAAATTATTAATAACTTGTAAAAAAATATGTTCATCCAAACGAGCCATGTCAACTTCAATTAAAATAATCTGACATTTGCTCGTGTGCGAATATCCCTCTCCGCACGCATAAGCCACACGAATAATGTCCGCACACGAATCTATTCGTTCAAGCGTCAACGAGGTTTCGAGAATAGGAAAAAACGATTCGTACACGGATTCTGGCACTTTTCGTGCACGAACGCGATTCGTTTGGTTTCGAGAATTGACCCCCTGCTCAAATTAAAATTCGCACATTTTGTTTCAATATACCGTAGTCTATACATCAGTGCTTATTACGTAATGTAATAAGACAAATAACGTTACAAATGCTTAACTAAAAATTTTTAATAAACAATAAGAATTTCAATTTCGAATTTTCCTTTATGTCATATAGAATACCTACAAAATATAAACGAATCATAAACATAATAATAAACACTATACAGCACCAACGGATGACATCGACTGAAGTAAATGCGGTGTATTTAAATTTGTATGGTTACTTAATGAAATCACCGCATAAACATATACGGCGTTTTAACTAAGCAAATGCAAGAATTTATAACTTCAATAAATTAGTATGTGTAACTTTAGTGCAAAAAAACAAATCTAATTAATTAATTATTTAAATTAATCAATATTGATAAAACCGCCATTCGGTTTTAATCCTTATGATGATTGTTGTAAAAATGTAGCATTTAGAAGTTTTAACCTCAGTTTACTCAAAAACAGGTTCGCTGTACATACGGGCAAGGAGCAGCAGTGCGCAAACTGGAAATGTTAGAATTATAAACCTTACTCTGGCTGTTTTCGTAAGCAATAATTAGTAACCAGGGCAACAAATTTTTCAATTGTTTTTCAAAATAATCAAGTGACAATGTTTTTCAAAATGATTGGTTACCAATGTTTCAAATTCTTTTTGAAAATTGTCAGTTACCACGCAACGGCATTTTCGCATTTTGAAAACAATCAGTGTCACTCTGACAGTTGCCAGGTTATTAGCCAACGTGTAAAATCGATGATCGCATTAAACGCACCTCTAAATCTCAATTTCAAAAATCGAATAGTTTCCGATTATTGACGCATCGAATGACGATAATTACCTCCACACTAACGCAATTACGAACTTAATAGTCGACTGTCACATTCGGTCCTGTGCGTCACATGCACCGCCATCGGGCCCTCGATGCGATTTTGACGTTGCCCCGTTTTGACGACGCCGCTCCAACTCGCGCGCCAAATTAACAATAATCACATATTTTCGGTACATTAATTTTTATCGGAGCGGGAAAATTGTTACCGTTAGTCAATTATGTAATAAAAAAATATCCTGTTCACATAAAACTTCAAGTACGTACAGTGAATGGAAGTGAAAAATGGTTTGTTATTAATTTGTATCAATTAAACGATATAGGATACACATTCGGAAATTGACGGAGAGATATAAATAATTTTTTAGAGTAACAAAAACTAGCTACGATTTTAAAGACGAATTTTTGTAAGAGACCTGGCGTTTGCAAAGAATAAAAGAGGCGACCCAAACATATGTCGGCCTGGAAATGTTGAGATATAAGTCGTTTCAAGAGAGTGATTTATAGCTACTTGACGGCACTGTATTGTGTACAATTATTTATGACCAAGATGGTACCGTAGTTGCCTATCATTTAGTAGAAAAACGATCTCGTAAAATTGTAGTATTGAAGTAAGCAAGTCTCTCTGCCGAGAGCCGTTAAGGATAATTTGGAGAGCATGACATCCGGACAAGTGTGATTTTGTGTTAAAATGTATTGTATTTAAAGAATGCAGTAATAAAATTGTCAGAATTAATGGTGGCTCTATAACAATGTAAAAAACAAGTTACATTTGCAGCGGAATGCACAAACAATTGATAATAATTCTATTGAAACTGTGAAAAAGGGACACTTTCAGGTAGCTTCCCACTGTCTTGGATGTGCAGGTCCAAACGTTAAGAGCCTTCTATGGGCTGGCTGCATCTCAATCGAAAGCGAGACTCATCTGAATACATTCTGATTTGTTGATCTGACGTTTAGAAAAAAGGCGTGTAAAAATTTCATTTGGAATAGAAATTTCAGTGTTTTAACAAAGCGGAAACCGATATGCTATCAATTTTCTTGGAACCGACGCTGTTCTCGAGAACGGCTAAGTTACACCAAATTCCGTGCGCACGCACCTAACAGAATTAGCAGTAGGTACCACTGCCCGAGTCTGATTGAATCGGTTATTGTTGAAAGAAGATAAGTCACGTTTTAATGTTTTGAGATAATCGATAAAAAGTTTAAAATGTTATGATTTTTTTGGTGACGGTGGTAACTTCTATGAAGCCTTCAAATATGTGTGAAATAAATCCGAAAATTTTGGGGCAGCCGTTTATCCATTTAATTTTGGAAGTCACAGTTCCATGAACACTATTTTTCTTGTAATTGAGTCAGTGCTTTGTGTGTGTTTAACGTAAATAAATCATTATGTTTGAAAAATTTATTAATATCAATGTGAACAAGTGAGCCAAAGAGCCAGTAATGCAATTAAAATCTCATTTTTTAAATGGATCATGTCAGCGACTAATCCCCTTTCAACACTAAACAGTTCAGTAAAAATCATAAGGGACTAAGTCGAAAAGTTCCCTTTCAATACCAAGCTACGCGTTTACCTTCTTGAAATATTAGAAATTCCATAATATTCGAAAATGGCCAAAAGTGACTTTATCCCCTTTCAACAATAACCGATTCAATTTAGGTAATGAATTATGTGTAGTACAAATCGAACAGGAACTACACACCTCACAAAAGTTTAAAGTAGGTATTTCAATTTAACAACCTATAGTTTTCCAAAAACATTCTTAGGTATTACCAATTTTTTAATATGTAATTAAATAAGGTAAACAACAATTTGCGAGAAATTTAAAAAAGCAAATTTTAGTACAGCGTATGACCTCCACGTCGGTTAATCACATACATACATAAAAATATTATTATTTCAGGTGTTAGTTATAAATGCCCGATCGTTAATTGAAGATGTGGATAGCAATGTTGCGGAACATTTTAATTCCATCGTAGCTAAATTGGTGGGTGGAAAACGGGTGAATTTCTCCCTCAAGGGTTCCTATGAAGCGAGATGTTCAGCAGCTGTGGTAGCCTTTAATACCAGACGTCCACACTATGAGTTGCACAAAAAGATGTATTCTAAAAGCCCTAGTAACCGTATGAAAAAGTTGGAAGTTAGTCGTATGCGAAAAATAAAAAAGCGCTACACAAACGAGCAGGCTTACAAGTTTCTGCTAGAAAAAAATTAAAATTTTCTAGTAATTACAGAAAAACACAAGAAGATTATCGTGAATTATGTCAAAAACCAGACATGCAACCGGAGGACTACGAACAGCAAAAGTACATGTTTTTAAACAAGTTGGACATACGTGAGAAAGAACGGCATCAACTAGAGCGCGATACAGTTGAACAGGCCGCCAGTGGGCAATGGTTGGAGTATCGTCGAAAGCCACTGACAGCATCAAATTTTTTTAGCGTGTGTACCCGTCGAAAGACCACTAATTGTGGAAAATTGGTTCAAAGGCTTCTTTATGGTAGCGAACTGCATGTACCTGCTGTTATACATGGCAGGAAAAATGAAGAAAAAGCGCTGAAACAATTAGAAATTCAAGAAAACCTACAAATCAAAGAATGTGGCTTATTTGTGCATAAGGATTTTCCCTTTTTAGGTGCCACACCTGATGGCATTATTAACGAAAATTTGATTGTGGAAGTGAAATGTCCAGGATCAGCCTATAATATTGAACCCGAAGAAGCGATCCAAAAGAAAAAAATTACGTTTTGGAAATTAGATCTCGCAACAAAAGAATACATTGTAAATATAAATATATATAAATATAAAGGTAACAGGCAAGGAAAATTGTATTTTTGGTGTGTGGGCAGGAAACAAATTCCCTTTGAAAACAACACACATTAATAAAGATGATATTTTTTGGAGAGAAAATATGAAAGAAAAATTGTGTGAATTTTATTATGATTGTTTGTTGCCTGAATTGATAGATCCAAGGCATACAAGAAGTATGGCAATCCGAGAACCGCAAACTATTCTTGACGCTCAGCAACAACTTAAAGAAAAAAAGGAGAAATTGAAAAAACGTAAAAAACAAATATTTTCTTTATTTCTCTTCAACTATTGTTTGTCATGTGACCAATGCATTATCACTTTTTCATAGATTTTCAAATATTTTGTAGATGACCGATAGGCCCTTTTTGCGGAGTTCGTTTTAAATGAACCGCCATACTTCAAACTACATGCTCAAGAATTTTCCTGCAAAACTGACTGCCGAGTTATAGAGGCTTGTGTAGCACGTTGTCACCTCTTTGGGAAGGTTTTGTGATTTTGTGAAGTTTATGTTCTGCATCTTGTTACTTTTTTGTGTATTTTTGTCCTTATTATTAAGATGAGAAATCATTTTACTATTATTATTTTTACTCTTACTTTTTTACATTTTTATTGCTGTATAATAATTATAATAATTTTTTAATTTTTCTTCAAAAACATGTTTTTAAACAGTAAATCATTTCTTAGTAACTGAAACGTTGTTTATTTTATTTTCCTTTATTTTTAATCCACCTATTTCTTGGGGGAAAAAAACTATCAGCGGAAATAATTCTACTACAAAAATAAGTTGTTTGATCAATTTTTTAAATAAACTGTTTTTTTAAATATCGTTCCTCAAAACTTATGCAAAATAAATGACTAATTCTCTACTTTGCAATTTTTGTAGTGTACTTCAGTACGTTCTGTTGAAGCAAAACATATCAAATGTCACAACTATAAACAAAGATTGCAATATTTACTTGGGCATTTCAGCTGTTGAGTTTCAACATCATGCCGCTAGTTTCGCTACCTTACGGATAACAATTACATATTTTCTTGGCGCCACAATTGCGGGCTTATTATAACAAAAACATACTTAAATTTTTGCTGAATGTATCACTGAAAGGATTGTTAACATAATGCCGGAACCTTTTTTCGCTTTTTCCGAATGACAACTTTGCAAACATCATAACTTTAAAAACCTCATTACATCATTTTAGAAGAAAAATTTTAAAAAATAGGACCGGGGTCTTCTAGATAAAGGTTCATAGTTTCTAAACACGTAAAGATCAAATCAAAATTTTCGTTTTTGGCTGCCCTACTAAGGCGCCTGTGGTATACAAATTTAACATGCGTCCAGAAGACCCTTAAACACTGTGTAGTTAAAGCGTCGCTGACGACTGGAAATAAATATTATGTCTCTCCCCAACACCGATTTGTTCGTCTTAAAATAGATTTTTAAATTCAAGGTTCTCAAATTCAATTCGTAGTTCGTGTTAACGAGAATTCGTGTTAACCGAGCGAGATTCCATAAGAAACGATAAAAATCCAGCCGGGACCACACTGTCTGTTCGCTCTAACGAGGTGCTCGTCTTAAACGAGTTTGTCTTATTGAGGATTTACTGTATTGGATGTAGTTACCAATTACCATATAAAGTAGAAGATTTTCGGTTCAAAAAATACCTCATTTTCAACATTATTTCTTCATATGATTACGAGAAATTTCAGTTATTAAAATTATCTAATCACCTGGAGAAAAGTTTATAGATTATGTCGGTATTTTTTTTTAATCAGTTCACTTTTTAAATTGTTGTTTTTAAATTGTTCGTGATTGCAAGAAATGGCGGAAGATAAAAAACAAGTATTTGAGGAAATATGCGAATGATTTGTGGTAAAAAGGGGAGTAATGGCCACTGATCAGACAAAAGCCTGTGTGGATATAATGAAAGAAATTGGGTTCGACAGGCACATGATCAATGAGCTTACTAACGGAGTTTTGTGCTCTTAATTAACAGCTCGTTTGCAAAGTAATTGGTATAGGCCAGACCGCCACCTTAAAAGTTCTAGTAGGGTAAACTGGTCCATAGCGGGACATGGTCCATAGTGGTAATTTCGTTCTGCTGACTACTGTATCATTATGGTAAAGCTATATTTGAGTGTAGATACTTCGTTGATAACAACGCTTAAGACACACTCAGTATTTTATCGATTTGTGCGGTGTAATTAAAAATATTTGAAATTCAGGTAAGTGATCCAACAAAAAATTTTGTTGACATCAGATCTTGGTCAAAAAAAAAATTGAAATTTACTTTGTTTAACAAGAACTAGGTATGGATATTTAAGACATCCTTAACCTTAATGCTGCTTACTTCCATTTATGTTTAGTTCTATCACTTTGATAAAATAATATTCATTTTTATTTTAATGCATGATGGTCTATAGTGGGAAAATATATTGCGGTCCATACTGGGATATAATAAAACATCCTAAAAAAATTGCATTTTTTATAGATTTGAAGATGCCGAGACATCCAAGATCACAGCTATCATCAATTTTTCAAAGAAGTAAAGATATTCACAAAAAGTATGAAAAAGCTATGCGTGCTGCTGTGGAAAATGTTGCCACTAATCAAATGGCTTTGATACATGCGGCTAAAAAGCACGGTACGGTGTTAGTAAATCAGCTTTACATCGAAAAGTCAAGAAGTTTCAAATAGCTGATGAAGACAATTGCGAAACTACAAAAAAAAATTAATTTGGACGAAGCCACGGTTTCAAACCAATATTTACAAGTGAAGAGGAGAAACTTTTAAGCGAGTATCTAATTGAAGCTTGTGAAATGTGCTATGGCTTAACATTATTAAATACTCTTGAATTAGCTTACAATTATGCCCTGGCTAATAATAAAACTGTGCCTCAATCTTGGCATGAGAAGAAACGAGCTGGGGCGGAATGGGTGAATAATTTCAGGAAACGACACCCTACGTTAACGCTTCGTAAACCAGAGGCAACTAGCCTTAGTAGGGCTACCAGCTTCAATAAGCATAATGTCAACTCATGTTTTAATAATTTGAGAAATGTAATGACAAAATATAATATCCAGTCGAACCAAATATTCAATTGTGATGAGACAGGTGTCACCAATGTGCATAAACCCGGAAGGATATTGGCTAACATTAAACAAAAACAAGTTGGAAAAGTCACAAGTGCTCAACGAGGGACATTAATAACAATGTGCACTGCAATATGCGCTAATGCAACATTTGTACCGCCTTTCTTTATATTTCCAAGAAAAATATTTAAGAATTTAATGCTCAATGGAGCTCCTCTGGGATCAGAAGGTGCAGCCTATCCCTCTGGTTGGATGACGAGTGAAAATTTTATAAAAGATATACAGCACTTTATCAATCACGTGCGTTGCAGTAAGAAGCATCAAGTTGTTTTAATTCTTGACAACCATGAAAACCGTTACGATGTTCGTGTGTTGAATATGTGTAAAGATAATGGGATTATTCTGTTGACACTGCCGCCCCACTGCAGCCACAAATTGCAGCCGTTGGACCTGAGCTGTTTCTTTCCATCTAAAAGCTATTATAATCAAGCAGTTGATGACTGGATGCTAAACCATCCTGGTGTAGCAATGACAATTTATGATGTTAACAGTGTTGTTGGTATTGCCTATCCTAAAGCATTTACGCCTGTAAACATTATCAGAGGCTTTAAAAAAACAGGCATAGCACCCCTGAATTTCCAAATATTTTCAGAGAATGATTTTATGTCGACTTATGTTACTGACAGACCTAAAGAGAATGAAGATGGTAATGGTGACGTTAATGAAGATGTTCAGAATGTAGAGGACGATATAGGTATAGAAGAACCACAACATGTCAGTCCAATTCCCGGTCCATCTCATACCATAGTAACTCCACATGTTAAAGCTGCTCCTAGGAAGAAACTTAGAAAAGTGAGAAAGAAGCTACAGTCAGTAGTATAAACAGATACACCCATAAAGGAAGGCATAGAGGAACAACATAAAGAAAGAATGATGAAAAAAGCCATTGCAGAAGAAAAAAAGCAGAAGGCTAAAAGAGTTAAACGTAAAGTTTTTAATGATGACATTAGTTCGAACAGTGATGTTAGTGAAGAGATTTGCAACGACTCCAGTGATTTAGAGAGCTTCACGTCAGAATTTCAAGATTCATCCATTCAAGAGGAAGATTATGTTATAGTAAGATACATGACAAAAGAATCTATTAAACATTATGTTGGTCAGGTTGTGAAGATAAGTGGAGAAGAATATAATATTTCTTTTTTGAAGAAAATTGTGGCTGATAAATTTGTATTCCCGGATAAACGCGACGAGGATACCTTAGTAGCAGAAGATATTGTATTAAAGCTGCCCTCTCCTTACATTACATGACATCCGGCCAAGTGTAATTTTGTGTTGAAATGTATTGTATTTAAAGAGTGCAGTAATAAAATTGTCAGAATTAATGGTGGTTCTATAACAAGGTAAAAAAAAACAAGTTACATTTGCAGCGAAATGCACAAATTGATAATAATTCTATTGAAGCTGTGAAAGCTGTGAAAAAAGGGACACTGTCAGGTAGCTTCCCACTGTCTCGGATGCACACATGTCCAAACGCTAAACACTGTGTAGTGAAACCGTCACTGTCGACTGGAAATAAATATTATGTGTCTCCCCAACACCGATTTGTTCGTCTTAAAAGAGATTTTTAACTTCAAGGTTCTAAAATTCAGTTCGTAGTTCGTGTTAACCGAGCGACATTCCATAAGAAACGATAAAAAACCAGCCGGGACCACAGTGTCTGTTCGCGCTAACGAGGTGTTCGTTTTATCGAGAATTTACTGTAGTGATATTGCTAAGTCTGAGCATTATGATCCAAAGCTTTCTAAGCCTTTTAAGTAGGCGTTATGAATAATGTGATTATTACATGTACCAACATCTACAATACTTTTACTTCGATTCTCCTTTACATGTTCATTTACTATCCTATTTACTATTTACTATCCTCCAGACCTTTTGTTTACAAATGGCGCATCACTGGAAAGCATGAGAAACTTATGAAATGAGAAGGAACTATTGTTAATTGTTTTTATAATATGATCTGCCAATATTTCAGCTGTTGCGTGTCCAATGAAATATGTGTGACATGTTAATACCTTTACTTTCGTTTGACTAAAAAACCTAATACTAATGTTTAGTTCCTTATAATTTTCGTTGTTTATGGTCTCGTCATACAGGATCGTGTAAAACTTTGAGCCTACTTGATTTAAAATTTTCTTTTGAAAAAAAAAGCCCAAAGCAAAGTTGATCAAATATCGAATTTTTGTAGTTGATAATGAAAATTCATTGGGAAACGTCCCTGGCACTGAAGTCGACTTGAAAAAATCTTAAACGTACGAAACAGGAATTGAAACTCCAGTTGACCGTTACAATTTTTAAAGTCCACAGAAGCTCCATACGATTTGTATCATCTCGTGACGAAAATAACTGGAATACAGTACCGTATTCGTTTTTCCTCAACTCGACATTATTATTGGAATCTTACAATTAATGCATTTCCAACTTAACAGAATTGACAATCCTTACAAGCAATGCAAACTTACAATTATTGTCTACTGCAACTAGCTGCAACTGTAAATTGTCTAATTTTGTATTTACTAATTTTTTTGTGATTGGCCACCTGCGTGCTGATTTAATTCAGCAAACCCTTAATAGCTTTTTTTCACAAACTAAACAGAAACCATTGCTTTCGTCAACTTATTTTAACCATGATTTAATTAGTCTTCCACTAACGTCTGCTTTATTTAGCCACTCACTGTTAAATTTGCATCTACCCATCGTAGGTAACTTTTTAATTTGAAAATGAACCAAGTAAGTATTAGTATTTTATGATTTATATATTTGCACACTGCAACCACCGATCACGTTATTCGTTATAATTTCCCGCCATTTCACAAAACACATGATTCAGATTCTGATAACGCAGATGTCTCGAATCATAAACACATGATTCGCAAAACCGAACCCAGTACCTACGATAAATAACAAATTCAACTAATCCCTCATTCGAGTTTGGGTAACCAAACGTAGTGGTCGTGTCTTGTGACTGTGATAGTAAACCGCATTCTTGGGTTATCTCGAAGATAGGTAAATTTGAGGTCAATAAATCTAGTCCGCGAACAAATTGCAGTTTATAAAACTTATAAACTAATGAAAGTCAATTTAACACTGACAATGCAACATTCCAGTGGTGAAGAATCTGCTGACAGAAGAGCGAATCCAAGTTCGCAAATAAATATTCAGTCACAAAGTGATACCCAAATAGCATTACATAATATCGCAAATTACCCCTGACACACCAAATTCAAATATAACGAATCAATGGCAACAAGTTCCATACTCTAAAAAACGAAACAGGGCTGGTGAAGACCAAGAAGGTCGCATAAATAAAAAGCGGCAATACTGGCTGGGAGACAACAGATACAATGCACTTGCAGAAGAAAATGCAATGGAGGAAGAAGGCGGAGAACCGAAACCTCCACCCATATTCATTTCAAGAGTTAAAAATATAAAACCCCTGATTGATCTTCTAAATAATATTGCCAAGGACAATTATGTACTAAAAACGCTATACAACGATCAAGTCAAAGTGCAACCTTTCGAGAGCCGAATCTATACCTTAATTGTACAAGCCCTAGTAGATAAGAAAACTGAATTTCACACGTATAAAAGTAAGCAAGAACGAAGCTTCAAAGTAGTCTTGCGGCATATTCATCCTACAACTGACCCATTAATGATAAAGGCAGCTATTGAAGAACGCAAACATACAGTTACAAATACGTCTAATATTAGACAGCGAGGTGAATTAAAAAAAGCATTACCACTTGCTACACTCAATAGTAAAATTTGAACCACCCCGTCCAAAAAGAGAAATACCCCAATGCGTTAAGTGTCAGAGGTTAGGACACACCAAAAACTTCTGCAACAGAAGTCCACGCTGCGTTAAGTGTGCAGGAAACCACTTAACCTTACAATGTCTACGTAAAATGTATTAATTGCGGCGGGAATCATCCGGCGAATTATAAAGGGTGTGATGTATACCGGGAGCTTATCTTAAAAGTAAACATATCCTATGTATACTTTTAAAAAAAACGAGTCAACGCATTGCTTTATTGCGATCTGTAGGCAACCAAGTATACACCACAATTCTCAACATTTCAAAAGTTGGCTCTTTCAACAAAAGTCAATTAATTTTTCAGTGTCAGTTTAACATAAAATTGCAATTTCTGTAATAATCATGTACAGCAAAGACGAAAAAATTGAATTGTTAATGTGGTACCAGCAAGGTAATAGTTTGCGGACCGTGAGAGATTTATTTTCCATAAAATATCCTGAAAGACCAATTCCTTGCATCAGAACTCTGCACAATATCGTTAAAAAATTTAATTCACAAGGCTGCATAGTGAATGGTCATACAAAGAAGATTAAAACCAACCATGTGTTGACCGAAGAATTAAAATTAAATATTTTATGCTACGTTGAGCAATATCCGATTGTATCCTTGCGAGAAGTAGCTGAATATTTCGTTGTATCAAAAACGTCAATATTTAAAACACTAAAAGAATTTAAGTACAAATCTTATAAATTTTCCAATCATCAAGAGTTATTTGAGGAGGATAAAACAAAAAGAACAAATTTTTGTGAAACTTTATTTAATTTGTTAAACGAACATGATGAAATTTTAGCGAAGATAGTTTTCACCGATGAAGCAACGTTCACATTAAATGGAGAGGTCAATTCCCAAAATTTCCGGTGTGCATCATAATTTCTTATTTATCCAATTTATTCTGTTAACCTTGTTCCTTCGTTTTCCTTAGATATTGGTCCCGCACTAATCACCATATTCAAAATTTGACCCACACTCAGTACCAGCAGAAGGTGAATGTGTGGTTAGGGATAGTTAATGCTACACTTATCGGGCCTTTTTTTATTGATGGAAACCTTAATTCGGCCAAATTTTTAGATCTGTTGGTAAACAACATCATTCCGGCAATAGAAAATTTAAACATTAACGAACCATGGTTTCAAATGGATGGAGCCCCTCCGCATTCCACAAATGTTATAAGAAATTGTTTAAACGAAAGGTTTCCCGGACACTGGATAGGACGGTACGGCCCCATACCATGGGCACCACGATCTCCAGATTTATCACCCAATGACTATTTCCTTTGGGGTTACTTAAAATCAAAAATTTACCGCAATATCCAAATTTTAAATCTAGATGAATTAAAAGATCGTATACGAACTGAATGTAACGAACTGAATCCTGACATTCTCAGAAATGCTGTGCGTGCGTTCCAAGATCGGCTAGGATATTGTTTACAAGTAGAAGGTGGACATTTTGAACACTTGCTATGACGCTATTTGTTTATTTTTTTTGTTATGTACTTTCTGTTAATAACTTCTCAAACTTTAATAGTTTTATTAAAATTGTTATTATTTTGATATTCAAATGATTTTAGATTCTATTCATAATACTATTCATGATACTTGAACATAACCTTTCACAATGAAAAATAATAACCTTGTGATTTGTGGTGTAATGTTGGTTGCCTATAGTTATCAATATGTTGACGCCTTTTTTTTAAAAGTAAACATAGGAGATATGTATACCTGTAAGATAATCTCCCGGTATAAGCAACTACAACAAAAAAACATACCCTGCTCTCCGAGGAAAACAAATGAAGCGTCGGCTCAAATAACGTTGTAACTGGCATATTTTACAAAGTCGGGTTTATTTGAGGAATATAGTTGCATGGCACGTAGTTCCAATGCCTGCTAGAAAAAACATATTTTTTCTAACTCCTTCTTCCCCAAATAAAAATATTTAGTTGGTTATTTTGCCGATGTCCGTGGAAGAACGTTGTAAGTAGTTCCGTACGAGATTATTTAAGGTTAAGTTGTTGCATCATGGCAGCGGTAGAGATGTCATCTGCGTTGCAAAATACATTAAATCGGGGTAAAAAACGCAAGTCAAATGTGTCCCAGTGGCACCATATTAAATCTAAGCGAGCTAAGGACTGTGGTGAGGAATATCGTAGCATAAATAAAAAGATTATACCAGCAAAAGTTTCTCCCGAAGAGGTAAGTCGAAAAACGTTGTAACTGTTCTATTCTGTCGCCGAAATTTAAACGACACGTTAGTGTAAGACTATATTTTGTTTGAAAAACTTGCATTATTAGAGTAAAAATGTACTAAAGCAGTTATCTACTAGCTTTAGATAAATATAGGAAATAATAATTACGAATTTCCTCTATCATTGCAGAATGTCGTATGCCGCTGTAGAAATGGATGTTTTGCTGCAAAGTTGTTAGGTAATAAACGTGATATTTTCGCAAAGTTTCGAACCCTTACTTACAACGAACAATCACGATGGCTTGCTTATCAATGTATAGCGATACGTGAACCAATACGCCCAAAAGTACGAAATGAAGCAAATCCACGTCGTAAGTGTACGGTGTTGTACTATCTACCTCTTCAAAACGACAAGATACGGGTTTGTCAAAAGACGGTTACCGATACCTTAAAAATAACTCCCCGAAGATTGCAAATTTTAGTAGAAAAATTAAAAAATGGTAGTGATATTAAAGATTGCCGGGGTTGTCATACAAATCGACCACATGCTATTGCAGTGACTGTCAAGGAGTTGATCAGGGAACAGATTTTGTCATTCCCAAAACAAGAGAGTCACTATTCTCGATCTAAGACTACGACAGAATTCCTATCTGAAGAACTCAATTTAAAAAAAATATATAGACTGTTTTGTGAGAAGCATCCGGAGCACAAAAACATATCAATCAGAACGTACACTGATATATTTAGAAAAATGAACTTGAAATTTGGATTGCCCCGTTGCGACACATGCACATTTTGCGACAAGCATTATATTCTGTTATGTGCTGCTGATACAGAGGAACAAAGGCAAAAAATATTACAAAATATGCAGCTGCACCAAATGCGTGCCAAAGCAGGATAAGCACAACTTCGTGAAGATAAGCAACTGGCAGAACATAATTCTTCTAATATTTTTGTTTTATATTTGGATTTACAACAGATACTATATTGTCCCACTTTACATCACTCCAGCGTATTTTATCAACGCCAACTGTCAAATTATAATTTGGATATACATGATGCGGCATCCAACAATGCGTTTATGATGCTATGGAATGAAACAGTAGCCAAACGAGGATCTACAGAAATTTCATCATGTTTACTACGGTATGTAAAACAACAGATCCAACCATTACAAACAGGCGAAAGAAAATTAATAATATGGTCAGACAGATGTGTGGGCCAAAACAATAACTGGCGTATGATCACAACTATAAAACTTTTGGTAGACTTAAAATATTACACAGAGGTACACCAAAAATTTCTATCAACTGGACATAGCTTCCTTCCCTGCGATAGGGATTTTTCCCTAATAGAAAAAAAAAAAGAATGCGAAAGTCTTTGTACCGTCTCAGTGGGTGGAAGTCATTGCCAATGCAAGAGACAGCAACCCTTTTAATGTTTTATGCATGCAAAGGGAAGATTTTAAAGACTTGTCCAATGTAGAAAAAACTCTGTACAGAAATGCCAAATTTAAACTTACCGAATCACTATGGAATAAAGTAAGCTCTGAAGACCCAAGCACATTGTTTACAAGAACAACTCACAATGTACTAAGACCCTGGCAAAATTTTCCTATCGTGAAAAATATTGCTAAATATAAAGCAAGTATTTCAGCTTTTTCCGACATTGAAGATGTACCTCTGGCATATGAGCAACCATTACCTATTTCAGCCGCTAAGAAGGCTAATTTGATAGATATGTGTCAATTTTTAGACCCTGTTTATCGTCCTTTTTACGAAAATATAATAACAGAATGAATATCACTTTTTCTTTTATCTAAATTCCATGCCTAGTAATAAGTTTTTCTATTGTATTTCTTAATAAATTTTCTACTTCTATGCCTTAGTGTTTTTATTCGGATAGCCTTCATTTTTTGAGTTAGCTGTTAGTTTTATTGTTTCAAACTGAACAATACACATTAATAGTGCAACATGTTTTTATTTTGTATCAGACGCACCTTCTAAGAAAATGTGCAAGTTCTGGAAAAACGTTGTAAGTGACAAAGCAGTTACAACGTTATTCCAAATTTTTCGTGTGTAAAATGCTGTGTAGGTTCAGCTACACAAAATCTGCGTAGAATGAATGCATATATCATTAAACAATGTTATAACTGTTACCAGCATGCAACGTTTTTCCATGTTAGAGGGCAAATAAATTGTTCGTTGATTTTTGCATCCCCTGAAAAGTATTAAAAATGTAAGCTACAACGTTATTTGAGCAAACAGAAGTCAAGCTCTACTAATCCAACCGGGTGTTACTCATGCTCAAATAGTTGCTGGTACAGCACAACAAGCGGAAGTTATAAACACAAATCACCAGCAACCAGCAGTATCATCATCCCAACAAACAAGTGAAATGTCCGAATTGAAACAAATGATGAAGAGCCTTTTGGAGCAAATGACAACAATGTTAAATATATTAACAACTCTCCTTTCAAAAATGTCCTAATTGCCCAATTTCTTAAGATTGCACTTTGGAACGACAATAGTCTACAGCAGAGGTGTCCAAACTACGGCCCGCGGGCCAAACCCGGCCCGGCAGGCGATTTTATCCGGCCCGCCAAGTATCTTGAAAAATTTCGTAAAATATAAATGTAGCGTGGCGCGTCGGTATTATATCTCGCGCAGATGAAGAGCGCATTCGGTTAGAACAGAGGGTTAGAATGAGCACGGTATCACGCTCGAAAAAGTACAGTCTGGTATTCAAGTTTTTTCTGTATTCTGCGATACGACTCGGCCGCTCGACTACGTGAATGATTTTGTACTCTGACTGTACGTAGGCGGCAGGCAGACTGCACTCAACTGCAGTGCCTGCAAAGCTACGAGATTGTCTGGTCTACGACAAACCAAAAATTCGTCGGCCGCGGAGCTTATTTACATTCTTTACAGTTGATATATTGTAAATTGGTATGTTTAGAATTATATTTAATATATTATAACTTAATTATTATGTTAATATTATTTTTTAAAGTTGAACATGGAAACAAAAAGAAGAAAAGTAGATGACGAGTGCCGCGTTTTTAAAGAAGAATGGGGATTCAAATATTTCTTTGTGCAATCGCAGTCAAAGAATGGCAAAGCTATATGTGTAATTTGCAATGACACTGTTGCTGTAATGAAGGAATACAATTTACGTCGACATTATGAAACAAAACATGCTTCAGCTTACTCACAATTTAAGGACAAGCAGCGTACTGAAAAATTTGAAAAAATGAGTCGTAGTTTGTCTTCTCAGCAAAATTTATTTAGGAAGGCAAACTCGGAAAATGAATCATTGACTTTAGTTAGCATGAAAGTTGCTTATTTGTTGGCGAAAAAAGGGAAACCCTTTATGGATGGAAACATCGTTAAAGAGTGTATGATGGAAGCTGTTGGGGTATTGTGTCCGGAAAAGGTGAAACTTTTCAAAACGATAAGTCTTTCCCGCAATACTGTTGCTCGTCGAATTGACGATATTGGCAATAATATACTCCACCAGATTTCTGGGAAAGCACAGCGTTTCACTCACTATTCTATCGCGATGGATGAATCGACCGACGTTAGTGACACCTCACAACTTTTAGTATTTGTTCGTGGAGTTGACGACGATCTTAATGTCACCCAAGAATTAGCATCGGTTAACAGCATGCATGGCACTACAACTGGAGCAGATATTTTTAAGGAACTACAACAGACGTTGACCAAATATAACTTGGACTGGAATAGACTCTACAGCAACATGGACCTGAAATTACAACATTTACTCAACAACACCACATAGGCGTTATGCTAATCTCGGAAGCACATTATACTGTAAGAAGCTATTTAAAAATACACAACTACTCCGTATATGTCACGCCACACCCTGATGGAACAGCGCATGCAGGAACTGCCATCATTGTCAGAACCTCGTTAAAACACCATGAAGTAATTAAATATTCTGAAATACATCTCCAAGCAACTACAATTGTAATAGAAGACTGGTTAGGTCCTTTAACACTATCAGCAGCCTATTGCCCGCCGCAACACGCAAACAAACAAGAACAGTACGCGCACTATCCAGATACTCTTGGGCGTCGTTTCATCGCCCGGGGGGGCGAAATGCTAAGAATACATTCTGGGGTTCAAGACTGACAACCACGAAGGGTAGAGAATTGTTGAAAACCATAATCTCAAAGGACTGCAGGTTCTCTCTACTGGAGAACCAACCTACTGGTCCTCTGATCTAAACAAAATACCCGACCTTTTAGATTTTTGTATCATAAAAAATATAAGCATGAACTATCTCCAAGCTAAGTCTTGCCTCGACCTATCGTCTGATCATTCTCCAGGACTCATTACTGTTGGTACCCAAATACTGCACATAGAAAAGCCACCAACGCTCTCCAATAAAAAAACTGACTGGGATTATTTTAAAAGTAGAGTAGGAGAAACACTGTTACGGTACTGCTTCATTATTATTATTATTGTTTTCATTAAATATTTTCAAACTCGCGCGTAAGTCCAAAACTCCCTCTCTCTCGGCGAAGCAGAAACTGTAATTTGTAATCTGATGTGACCGGGGGAAAAAGTGGGCAGAAATCGAAACGAAAGACAGAACCTGAACGTGGGTCTAAGTGATTGGGTGCTAATAATTTAAAAGGGAAGTGAGTTATTCCCATTAGCAAGTGTAAATACTGGGATGCTATAAAAATATCGTGCCGTGATTAACCACCGGCCCGCTGGAACATCGGCGTCAAGAAAATCCACCCGGATGATTTTTCCAGCCCGTAATAATCGAGGATCAACCGTCTACTCGTGGACCCGGACGATAGTCGCCTTAGCTAAGTTAATTGATACTGATTTCCTGTTATGCATTTTTGTGTTGCAATTTATTGGCCATCAGCCGAATGGGTACCCTTGTGTAATATTTTCGATTTATGTAAATAGTAATATTTGTTGAATTACCATTGTGTGGTAAGTAATAACCTCACGGTTATTACATGATTTGAACTAGTCAATATACTTGTTATCTCGTTTACCATCTTTTACTGTAACCTGTATCGTCGAGAGAGAAAGTTCTGCTTTACTTTCTCTCGTGGAATTTCGACCACCCAAAAGCAGTGGCGCCCTAACAACTTCCGGGGCAGAGCGAGAGAACGCTTCCCAAGTAACCTCCAAGGCTAATTTTTCAATTCACTCCCTCGCCGACTTGAGCTTAGCCGAGCAATTATTACTACGCGGCCGGGAAAACCCGTAGCAACACTACAACTAAATATACCATTACAAACAGGAGAAGATTTAAGGAATGCAGTCGAACACTTTAATCGAACTGTACAGGATTGTGACTGGGAAGCTACGCCGAGAAAGTCTGGAACAAGAAAGATTACTGACTGTCCAGTATTAGTTAAGAAGAAAGTTGCTAAGTGAGGAGAAGTGGGATGCCGGAATGGAATTTGCGGAGGGGGTCATGAAAGGGAAGGAGGTGTTAGAGATGGAACTAGAAAGGGAGGAGTTGTGAACTACAGTAAATGATGGGGGGCTGTTTGTGTCAGTTTGTGTTAGTTTTGCGGAGCTGTGTGAATTTATTTGTTTTTTTTTTAAATTTTTGTATTTTTGTATTTTTTATATTTTTTGTATTATTTGTTATTTTGTTATTGTTTTGTTTGAAAAATTCTAGATTGAATGTGTGGAACTAACTCGAGGGTGACTGGCCGATTGAATTTTTTTTCATAAATTTTGTTTTGAATTTGAACGTGAGCTTTAAATGAGTCTAAGAAAACAGGAGAACGTTGCATAGCAACGGTTGTGGTGGGTTGCACTTGGCATCGAGAGCAGCACAGCCTGAAGTAATGCTGGTGCAGTTTCGGGCTGTGTGGAGCTATGAAGGGGTGCGTTTAGTGGGTAGCGACCCATTCAGGGGAACCCCACAGTACCGGGTAAATTACAACTTAATTAAGCCTGGTCTTCCAATAAGGAATTTAAACACCTCTATAAAAAAAAGGTTAGTCATAAAACCTAGATATTCTAGGACTATCTTTAAAGGGCAATTGCTAATGGAGGCAATTTCCCACAAGTCATGTCATATCAATTACCGATTGCTTAATCTATTATGGCAGATTGTAAATAAACTGTTAAAAAAAAAACTAATCGCGAACGTGCGCGGCGCCATTATTCAAATTGCCAAAATAGGTACTTTAGAAACTATTTTCTCAAAAAATTTACCTTTTAGAAACTATTTTCTCAAAAAAGATACCTTTTAGAAACTTTAATTAAAATTAGAGACTTTCAGGTAAAAAAGGTACTAGTTTCGAGGCTTGTAATGGCTAGTACTCGGCCATTACAAAAGGGTGGGGGGCATGTGGCAGGTTACATTCCATTTCTTGACTTATAGCACTGCACTCTCAGTTGCCATCATGGAGCCGTAAAGGCTAGAGAAACGCATATTTGCGTACGATTGTTTTGTTGGCTGTGGCGAGTCAGTGACTTCGGTTCAACGTGAGTTTCGCCGAAGATTCAATATTCATCGAAATGACTCTGTTCCCGCACGTGACACAATCTTACGTTGGGT
The DNA here is from genome assembly GCA_949768715.1 of Dascillus cervinus. Classification (NCBI taxonomy): domain Eukaryota; kingdom Metazoa; phylum Arthropoda; class Insecta; order Coleoptera; family Dascillidae; genus Dascillus; species Dascillus cervinus. The sequence continues at coordinate 13,835,945 of OX458320.1, read as the reverse complement.
TAACAATCTACGACGCTCAGTAATGAAAAAAAAAAAAAATGCTCGGCCCCCAACGTAGTGTGCGTACTTCAGAAAACATTGAAGGGTTAGACAAGCGATACTGCGAAGCCCACGCCGCTCTGGTCAGAGTCATTCAGCTCCACTTCGAATCAGCAATCGTACTGTAAGACGGATTTTACGTGGATAATTAGGTGGTTTCCACTCATACAAGATAGCGGTTGTGCAGGATTTGAATGTAAGGGATTACCCCTAACGATTGAATTTTGCACATGAAATGTTTGCACTTTATGAGCAGAGCGAAAACATGTTTGTGGTAATGAGTGATGAAGATCATTTCCATCTTAATGGGACCGTCAACAGACGTTCTAGCGTTACTTGGACGATATCATCAAGGGACACCTTACAATGGTACTGGAGTAATTAAGCACCCAGAGACTGCGGTACGCTCCTACAATGCCAACTCGGAACCGGCCATAACGAATATTCTGGACGTATGATCCAATCGCATGGAAACACCTCATTAAATCAAGGACCGACAATACTATGCAACGAAGCTCGAATTTTCATTTAGGAAATTGCAAAGAATATTCTTCACAACTCTCGTTCTGTTGCGAGTTTTGTCAATTGATTAGAAAAGTGGTAACGCCATTTGCGTATTTCTTTCGTTAGTTCCGCGACCCTGTTCGCCACTGAGGTTGGTTACTCAATCTTAAACAGGGTTGCTCAAATAAAATATTTATTAAATATTTCTTCTGAAGATAACATGATTAAAGGAACTGTGAGAACAGTTGTCATTACAACGGACCTTCCATTTCCAGAACAAGCTCCTTCCACTTATTAGCAAGACCAATGATATATGCAACACTGCAACGAAGTTTGTTTTCAGTTAGAAAATCAGAATTCAACACCATTTCCCCTCATCGGTCATGTCGCCCGACCTCACCAAGATAAAAACTTTTAGACCGCAAGGTTAAAAGTAGGGATAAGGACTAGTAGGGTACGATAATAAATGCTGTGAGTGATTTCCTTTTACAATCTTTAATTTTAGGATGGTGTCACAATAACCTTATTTGTTATAGCTTCTCGCAGTCATCGGCTTCAGCTATGCTAGTTGAGTAATTAAGCTTTTTTTTTAAATACAGTAGAGCGTCGATTATCCGAACGTCAATTATCCGAAACGTCAATCATCCGAACGACGATTTGATTTATCCGAACGTCAATCACCCGAATCGTCGTTAACTTTGCCATTACATTGTTGCGCGACTTAAACTTTCAAGTTTTAAGATTGATTTAAAAAATAATTTTATTTTAAAAGTAAACAGGAGTGTAGCTTACAAAAGTTTATACTAGACTGGTTACAATTCTTATTTTTACACCTAAACTACAGTGAAATTATATTCTACTAGCTGAAATGCCCGGCTTCGCTCGGTGTACAAAATTTGGTGGCTGTAGGATACTTCTTTCTATGCGAAAATCTGTTTGGGCGATCCCACCCCCCCATAAGATTCACTTGTGTACAAAATTTAGTAGCTGCAGGACACGTCTTTCTATGCGAAAATATGTTTCGGTAATATCCCCCCCCCCACTAAGGTGCACTTGGGTACAAAATTTGGTGGCTTTAGGACACTTGTTTCTATGCGAATAAGTTTCAGTGATCACCCCGTGCGATTTTTGTTTGCCCCCCCCCACGATCGGCATCAAACTAAGTCCCCCCTACGAAGATGCACTTGTGTACAAAATTTGTTGGCTGTAGGACACTTCGCCCCCCCCGATCGGCACCAAACTTCACAGGAACACTCTCCAGGTTATGTTAGAGTATTCCTGAAAATTTTATCAAAATCGGTCCAGCGGTTTCCGAGTCTATAAGCTACATAAATTGGATGTATGTTTGTATGTGCGTATGTAGCTTATAGACTCGGAAACCGCTGAACCGATTTTGATGAAATTTTCAGGAATACACTAACTTAACCTGGAGAGTGTTCCTGTAAAGTTTGGTACCGATCGGGGGGGGAGGCGAAGCGTCATATAGACTCGGAAACCGCTAAACCGATTTTGATGAAATTTTCAGGAATACTGTAACATAACCTGGAGAGTGTTCCTGTGAAGTTTGGTGCCGATCGGGGGAGGGGGGGGACGAAGTGTCATATAAACTCGGAAACCGCTAAACCGATTTTGATGAAATTTTCATGAATACTCTAACATAACCTGGAGAGTGTTCCTGTGAAGTTTGGTGCCGATGGGGGGGGGCGAAGTGTCATAAAGTCACCAAATTTTGTACACTCGTGTATCTTAGTAGGGGGGACTTAGTTTGATGCCGATCGTGGGGGGGGCAAACAAAAATCGCACGGGGGTGATCACTGAAAGACATGTCCTGCAGCTACCAAATTTTGTACACAAGTGCATCTTCGTAGGGGGGACTTAGTTTGATGCCGATCGTGGGGGGGGGGCAAACAAAAATCGCACGGGGGTGATCACTGAAAGACATGTCCTGCAGCTACCAAATTTTGTACACAAGTGCATCTTAGTAGTAGGGGGGGCTTATCACCCAAGCATATTATCGCATAGAAAAAATGTCCTACAGCTATCAAATTTTGAACAAAAGTGAATCTTATGGGGGGGGGGATCGCCCAAACAGATTTTTGAGTAGAAAGAAATGTTCTACAGTCACCAAATTTTGTACACAACTGCATCTTAGTAGTAGGGGAGGGGGGCTATCGCCCAAACAGATTTTCGCATAGAAAGAAGTGTCCTACTGCCACCAAATTTTGTACACCGAGCGAAGCCGGGTAATTCAGCTAGTTTTATATATATAGATTAATACAGTTTATCATTATTCTAAGTAATCAAACGCTACATCGGCATTTTCACTGATATAACACTGGTGTCTTAACGAGCTGACTTGCATGGCGATACCGCCCCTCTACCCTCGCCGGTCATGCCTTTCTTCGGCAGTTTTTACGCGACTGCAGAGGTGCGAAAAATAATCTCTTTTCTAACTCTACTATTGTAGTTTCTAATCCACAATGAATTCAACACCCAGTTTTTCGATTGCCAAACGTAAACGGCACGTACTTACCTTGCAACAAAAATGTGAAATTATTGGGAAGCTCGATAACGGCGAGGTAGGGGCATCTCTACCTCTCTCTTATGATGTTGGAAAATCAACAATTACTGACATCAAGAACAATAGAGAGAAGATTTTATCGTTTATATCAACGTTGGACAGTGAAGATGGTGCCAAAAAACGAAAAACTTTAAAATTTGCGCAGATTCGCAGTTTGGGGCAGCCGATTTCCGGTTCGATCTTGTGTGAAAAAGCTCTCGATTTAAACACTAAACTCGGTGGGTCGTCTGAGTTTAAGGCCAGTTCAGGATTTCTGAAAAATTTCAAGAGCCGCCATGGAATTCGAGAACTTCAGGTCCAAGGAGAAAAGTTATCAGCCGATTCGGAGGCTGCTCAGAGCTTCAAGGAGGTATTCAAAAAAATCGTGGACGAGGAGGAATTTTCTAGAGACGACGTTTACAATGCAGATGAGACTGGACTTAATTGGAGGTCGCTACCCCAAAGATCCCTCGCGTCGCAACGTGAAAAAGCAGCACCAGGGTTCAAGGTGTCTAAGGAACGCATAACGGCTATGATGTGTGCTAATGCAGCCGGCACTCATAGATTGCCGTTACTGCTTATCGGGAAATCGAAGAAGCAACGGTGTTTCAAAAATGTAACCCGCTTGCCTGAGACCTACCGAGCCCAGAAAAGTGCTTGGATGGATTCGAGATTGTTTTGCGATTGGTACAGAAACGATTTCATAAAGAACGTGAAAGAGTGGCGCAAGGCTCAGCGCAAGACTGGCAAAGTGTTACTGTTGTTAGACAACGCGCCGTCACATCCTTCCGCCGAAGTATTAAACGCTCTCGATCCAGACTTCGAGGTAAGGTTTCTTCCGCCGAACGTACCATCGTTGATTCAGCCCATGGATCAAGGGGTTATCGAAAAAGTGAAGAGGCTGTACAGGAAACAAATCTTTCGAAGACTGTTTCGGGCCGAAGAAGGCACGGGGGACAGTATTGTTGCATTTGCGAAATCGCTGAATTTGAAACATTGCTGCCATATGCTGGCTGATGTGTGGGCGTCGCTAACGGAAGAAAATTTGAAAAACGCTTGGAACAAACTGTGGCCAGCTTCAGAAGAAACGCCGAATGAAATAGAAAAAGACAATTCCAGTACCGAGGAAGGTGGCGCGAATGAACTCGTCGAACTCTTCCACGTTATCCCAGGGTTTGCGGATTGTAACCATGAAGACGCCGAAAATTGGCTAAACGATGACGCCGATGATCCGGCCTATCAAATTTTAACCGACGACCAAATCGTATCTTCAGTTCTACACGAGGATAATGACAGCGACGAAAGTACGGACGCACCGAACAAGCCTTCTCGCGGTGAGGCGTTTGAGGCTCTTGAGACAGCGATGGAATGGTATGAAAAGCAGCCGGAATGTTGTCCAACGCAACTACTTCTTCTCAAACGATTGCGTGATTTGGCCTCGCAAAAACTTCTTTTTTTTATTTTTTTATTTTTAACTTCGGGAGAGGAAAATTTTTAAGAAAACGTCTGTCGGCCCAACTTCAACAGACGAGCCAGGTTTTCCACAAAGGGTACAATATGCCAGCCCACTAACGGCCCACTGCCGGCAGCATGTGCTGCCAGCAATGGGATATCAATAAGCCATCAGACCATACCCAGCGGGAACATATTACTGACTAAAAACCCCTCTAGGCTTTGATGTTGTTTGGCCTGGAACAGGAAGCTTGGAATAGTATTTATTCTATACTTCTGACGCTGTGGGTAGCTATTCAAAAGAACGGGAAGTGGACGCACAGAAAGAGCCGCGGGGGCAGGGATTATACGATGATGGACCTCGGACGACGATACCGATCACGCAGATCGGGTACGTAGTCAAGGGATTCGGGTGGACTGTCGCGCGTTCGAAAAATTTTTCCGCAAGAGAGACGATGTGTTCGCGAAGTGACTGGAGCGTCGCAAAAACGAACTGCCTTCGTAAAACAGAAGAAAATCGTCGATTTTTTTCGAAAGATATAGATTATAGAATAGAATCCATTTATAAAGTACATAAATTATAATGTGATTGAAATATTATTTGCTGTTCAATATATCGACTGTCGAGAATAATATTGCTCTAACTCCTTATTCTACGTGTTAGTATACTAACATCAGAATAACACTATTCTAAATGCTCTAAAAAATTAGTATTATAAAGCGATCGTGCATTAAAGAACGTATGTTGTCAAACTTTCAACCTCCTCTCCTGAACAAATCACATAAGTGGAGTTAGAGCAATCTTATTCTTGACAGTCGATATGTTTATATTCTATCATTTTGAGCGTTTTAGTGCTTCCCCCTCCCTCATAAACTATGACTGTTCGGTCATCCGAATTTTCGATTATATGAACGGTAGTCGGTCCCAATTAGTTCGGATAATCGACGCTCTACTGTACATTTAACTTTAATTTTTTTTAGATTAGTCCTTCGAGATTATTGCAAAAAAAGCCTTCAAAAGTTTAATTTGTACTAAACAGGTTCACAGCAATCCTGTATTTTCAAATTCCCTGATTTTTCAAGGTTTTCCATGACCGTTTTCCAGTATTTTTCCTGGCCTTTTTCTAGTAATTTGTGCCTTTAACTAAACCAGTTAAAAATTTTCAGTTCAAGTTATATAGGATAGTTTCAACTGTTCTAGTGATGTACAAAACATCGTAGACATACACATACAGTGTGTCCACGGATGGGGTGGCACACTCCTGTATTTTCTTATCTGCCATTTGGCGAGAAAGTCATTCCTGATAAAAAGTTCTGCTTTTCTTGAAAAATCATAAATAATTGTCAAATTTATAATGAAATGTACAGGGCGCTCTAGAAATTAGAAAGTACGAAATCGACCTTAAGCAAAGTACCCCTATTTTTCATTTTTGTGAAAAATGTTATTTTACAAAGTTGTCTCAATATGTAACGAAAGCTGGAGTACAAATTTTGGGTTAACAAATAACAAAACTACATTTGCACTAAAAATGGCATTTTATTTATGACAATAAGTCAATAACTGCATGCCATGGAAGTTGTTGTTTTAAGCTGGGTTTATGCAGCTGTTAATTTAATTTAATTTAATGTAATTTAAAAAAAGTTTAAACCTATGCTTTCAATAGAAGTGTTTATGCAGTTTAATTTAATTTAATTTAATTTAATTTAAAATAAAACATGACCAACTTTTATCTTAAGAAAATTTACGCATGCGCCCTGTGTTGAAAGTGAACACAACCATGTCAGCTGTATGATCTGTCATCTGTGTCAATTTGTTTACAAGTGATTACATGCATTTTACGTAAAAGGTGGTGAGGTTATGTTTACTTGCATCTAGTTTTCATTTAAATTGAAATAACAAAATGAAAGATTTTATGTTAATTGGAAATGTTTGACAGAAGTGCACGTGACAGAGGCATTAAAACACTATCCTTTGCGCATGCGTAAATAATATTAAACAATCTGCATAAACGCGTACAGTAAAATTAAATTATATTGCATTACATTATCTTACATTACATTAAATTAACAGCTGCATAAACCCGACTTTAAGGATAACACCAAGAAATTTGGATATTAGCAAATCTGTTATTCAGGGGATCTTGGTGAACAATAAATTTCATGCATTCAAACCAAAATTTATTCACAAGTTTCAAACCGGAGATGATGCTCGTCGTTTGGACTTTTGTGTAATAATGGGCAAGAAAATGTCGACACGATTCTTTTCTCGTAACGTTTTATTCACAGGTGAGTCAACTTTTGCAACTAATCAGGTAGTTTCTTCACAAAACTGCTAGGCACTGGGATCAGGAAAATTCCAATTTTTGAATTGTAACCAACTAATTGTCAAAAATTTTAAAAAGAATAAGTGTTTGGTGCGACATGCTACATCCCAAAATAATGGGTTCTTATTTTTTAAATGAAAACTTTAATCAAAATTCTTATTCAGAAATTTTAAACAATAAGATGGATGCCTTGCACGCTCTGCATTACAAGTTCGGCGGTGGTTGGACATTTACTTTTCTGACAAGTGGATTTCTCGCTTTGGGCAAATAGCTTGACCTGCACAGGCGCCTAATTTAATCCCGTTTAGATTACTTCTTATGGGGACATTTGAAGCAAAAAGTCTATGAAAATGAGTTGGAATGGCAACACCGATTTATTAAATAAAAAAATCGTGGAAGCTGTTGCCACCATAATTGAAGTTATCATCTGTTCATGAGAAATTTAGAAAAAAAAAACTCGAAAAATGTGTACAAGTTGAAGGTCTTCGCAAAAATGAAGAATAAGGGTACTTTGTTTAAGGCTGATTTCATAATTTCTAATTTCTAGAGCGCCCTGTACATTTCATTATAAATTTGACAACTGTTTATGATTTCTCAAAATAAGCAGAACTTTTTGTCAAGAATGATTTTTTGTCACCAAATGTGGTTGGATAATGCTGCGATGAGAAGGAAACACCCGAAAATAATTCCAGTGGCAAATGCACCTACAAATGATAGGGATAGCAAAAATTTTTTTTCAGGCACACAAAATCAATTCTGATTTTTTTTTACAAAATACATAATTTTCCAGACATTTTGGTTTACATCTAAATTCCCTGACATTTGCAGGCTTTCTTGCTGTGAACCCTGTTGTAAATGAAAAATCCTTGTTGTTTCTACTTGTACATTCAACAATATGTATTGTCTTTAGTTTTTTCTTAATCGTAAATAAAAACAATTTGAACAGTATGTTTACCGCATGATTGAATACTTTTTAAAGAAAATAAAGCTTATTGCAATCGGTACCTTATAAAATTACACAAATTAGGTGACAAAGTCCCCACAAACCATTTGACGTTTGACTATGGAACTGGCCTTAATAGTCATAGGGCGTTACATCCATCGGTGCTTCGAGCATCAGGATCTAAACTCAGCTCTCAGCCAATAAAGACTGACTACTCCATCCAAGAGTATAATAATATAGCTATTATCGGTTTACCAGATATTCTCTCCTTCATCGATCAGCTCTTTCTCTCGTCCACTGCTTGACAATTGCCTAGTGAAATGATTGCTTTCATCGCTTTCGGTTCTGAGCAGTTTTACTACAACTGATCCAGCTTCTTTAAGAGCATCTGATCATCCTTCCATTGATTTGGTGATCTTCCTTGGCTACGTTTGTCGATTCTCAATCGATCTGTTGTCTAATCGATTGTAATTTTAGCTGAAATGAAATGAAATTCAATACTCGGCGTAACAAATTACAAGTCATTTTTGTAGTCGAGTGAAAATCAATTTTGTCCATTTAATTATAGACTAAAATTAATCGAAGAATACAACTTATTCACAATAACAGTTAGAATAGCAAAATTAAATTTCCAAGAAAGTGGCATGGGTGAATATCGTAACAAAATGGCGTCTGGATTATAAAATAATTTAGAAGTTTTTCCAAGTAAAAAGGAAGATTGTAGAAATGAATTCGTCTGTAGGTACGATGTCTTTTGATTAAGCAAGGAAACTTACCATCACAATATTCGAATTAAAATCACACAATTTCATGGGACGCGCCGACTCGTAAACAATGACATTAATTGAGAAGTGAACGCAGGCGTAGCAGTACCGTAGCCAGTGGTGTGGCAATGCGAAGGCGTACTAGGGCGCTGTGACGTAAAATACTGCTTTATTTAACATTTTTTCACTTGATATTTGTTTTATTAACGTCTTGAGTTAAAATTTTAGCCGGTTAATTTCGTTACTTTACTCCTTCTATTTTGTTCACCAATTCGTACAATTTAATTTAACTTTTCTCGTGTACTACTTTTTGCCTCGCTACTACACCATCAATTATTTATATTTACCTATTTTCACAAAAGCAGTATGAGTAAATAAATAAATTTTTATTTTAAATCATGGAAGGTAATGTTTATAGGGCAATGATACTATTACTAACAGAAACCAATTAAGAAAAGAAATTGACAACTCCGTATATACAGTGAGCGCCAGATAAATGGAATAAATTCATTATCTCAATTATTGTGCATATTAAGAAAAAATCCCGAAACACGTCATTTTTAGTCTATCACATAATATTCTGTAAAGTGAAAATTTCATCCCTAACCTCAACCCCCTTCGAGTGACAGTTGCAACCCACAAATTTTTAAATGGGAAGGGGGGCTTGTGATACCTCATTTGAAAGGTTTAAAAATTTGTTGCAAAAAATGAAGAGTAAAAAGAAGTTAATCTGCTTAAGAAAATTTTCTACAACACATTAAAAACTCAAAAATTTATAGCGTATCGGTCTTAGTAATGTAATACGATAAAAAATATATCAATCAGCACTTTAGACTAAACAAGCACTCTCCCCTAACGAAAAATGTTGATAAGTTTTTATGTCACTTTATGAACATTTCAATCGTTTTTGCTTGTTTTTTCAGTATCAAGAACTAAACGCTATTAATTTTTGATTTTTTTTAGTGTGTCGTAACGAATTTCGTTAAACAGATTAACTTTTTTTAATCTTCATTTTTTAAATAAATTTTTAAACCGTATCATTTTTGAATAGAACATCAAGAGACATTTCAAATGAGGTCCCCTCTTCCTATTTAAAAATTTGGAGGTTCCAACTGTGAGTCGAAGGGGATTCAAGTTAAGGATGCAATTTTTATTTTACAGGATATCACGTGATAGACTAAAAATGACATGTTTCGAGATTTTTTTTTTAATATGCACAATAATTGAGATTATGACTTTATTCCAGTTGGCTGGCGCTCCCTGTATAATAAACAGGTCAGCTGGTCAACACATAACTAAGAACTTTAATGTGTTAAATTGTTCTCTAATTTGTTCTTTATCGTTCGATGTCAAATTTGCAACTTTGCGTCTTAAATTTCAACAAATAAAAATTAATCTGTAACCTGTGCCCAAATGTCGTTCAATGCCAGGTTAGTGAACCGCACATTCCAAAATAGTAAGTAGATAACTTATTTTTCAATGTTAGAAGTGTAAATGTTTTTTTTTAAAATTATGTTAATTAAACGATTATTGATGGTTGTATTTGTTACAATGAGTGAACTGTTTACAAAAAGTGACCTGCTGAAAAACATTCAATACATATTCAAGTTTACCGAGCAAGGATGTCCAATAACTATATGTCAGAAACGGGGCCACGAGCGGGTATACTGGTGGCCATCAAGTAGACGTTGACGGCCGTTATTCGGTAAAACGTGAATTTTCTGACAACAGATATTTTTTAATTTTATATATGAACATACAGTATTTCGGATAAATTCTTGTATTCAAAATTCTGCGTTTACCTTTCCGTTCTAATATTACCTACAAATCTATCTACCAATCTGGATTTATGTCTGGAAAGATGATGCACTTTCAGCAAAGCCACTGAGGTGAAATTTGACTTAACAAGAAAAATCGCAAATGTTAAAACAAATAACAGTTTCGTTACATACCATATAACATAAAAGTGCAAATCTTTATTGTTTTTTAGTTTTTCACTTTGATATATATATATTAGGGGAAGGAATTCGTTATTATTTTTTAAAATATTTGTATTTGATATTGTTTAATATTAGTTCAATATTACTTTTTGATATTTATACATGTATTCAGTTTACCAAGTTATACTCCTGTTTTTTAATACCATAACCAACCAGTATATTCTACTTATTACTACATGATGTAAATCAAAAATAATTTTTATGTTTAAAATATGAAAATATTTCAAGACGTTTAAAAAATAATTTGAAACTTAACGGGTTCGGACTCTCTAATATATCTAAAAATATATTATGTTATTATCGCGGATAAAGTAAATTGTCAGCGTAATTGGAAGAATGTGGACGCGCACATGTGGTTCGGGTTAAAAAGGTACCTGAAGTGTCCCTCTCCCAAAAGGACCCTTAAGATTCCATACAAAACATTTAGTTTTTAGTTACTTACAATAGCTCAAAGTTTCAACATCATAAAAACGTTAGTGCATAATTTAGCTTTATTGTGTATATAGTGTTAATAAATCATACAATCAGAAAAGGTGTCTCATTTGGAGAATCTAAGCAAAAAGAGAAACAGCCAGGCAATTCGGCCTATACAGAATGAAATCATAAAATATCTACTAATTACGTTATCATAGTTATTATCTAATATACAACGTTGCTAACATAATATTATAAAACTTGTATTTTTGTGTAGTACGGCGTTACGATCTAACATAAAAGCGCTCCCAAACGGCTACGCCACTGACTGTTTTGTATAACTGCGCATTAAACTTGAGTTGCTGAACCTGCGCACAACCAACGAATATAGACCATGAAGTCTATATTCGTTGGCACAACACGTACAGTTTTCCAGCTCGGTTATTGTTTTGGCGTGTTGTTGATGCGTGCTTTTTTTTATTCGAATTGTATCTAATAACATTTTTCAATGGTAAGTTTTAATGTTTAATACAGAAAGTAATATTTAGAGACAAGTTAAATTCGGTCTTGCAAAGATTCTGTTTTACCTAGTAAACTGAAGTAATTTATTTCACAAACTGGAACGGAAGCCATTTTGTGTTTTATAGACGCCATGCTTTAATTTTTAAATTTCAATAACTAAACCATATTTTATGCTTTATCTAATTAATCAATGTTGATAACTTGCAATTTATTGTACATATTAATTTTATTTTATTTCGTTTCGGCTAAAATTTAACCAATGTCGATGGAAAACAACCAAAGAGCCAAGAAAAACCACCAACTAAATGCACTAAATGGACGGACGATCTTGAACGAAGCTTCATCAATCAAAGTGAAATTGCTCAATAAAAAAAATATGCAACATGCGAAGGCCGAAATTCTCAGTAAGTAATAAAGGTATTCTTTAAACAATCATATTGCTAGTTGAAGAGACTGACGGTGACACTTCTAACACGTTAAGCGCTAAGTGCATCTGCAGACATACACAGTAGTAGCTTTGAACTGGGCCGTTGAATCAAATATGATGCACTGAGTATTTTACTTTGGGCTACGTGTTACCTACACAATGCACTTCAAATAAATGCATTGGGACTTGATACGTAGTGGCCCGCCAGACAAGTGACTGCTTTGGCTAATATTTTAAAGAAATAATGTAATATTGGCTCACAAGGACAATTTTTGTAAAATATGTGGCACTTAACGTGTTAATAATAGTTTAGAACAAATGGCGCAACCGTAGAAATAAATTTATAAAATATGGTGGATACTTTAGCGGACATGGTGCACCCTATTCTCCCTAACAAGTATTTCAAGGTTAATTGAATTTTGATCACCTATGTTAAATAATGAAGTATTGCTTGAAAAAGTAAAAAAAGCAAACCTTACCTACTTGTGTATAGGTTTTTTTTCAAATTTTTACCTGCTAAAAGCATGAGGGGGTGGCTCATGGTGGGGAATTTAGAAATAAATCAAAATATCAAGGAAAACTGTGAATTCATGCATTTTGTCAAAAAAACAATTTAGTACATGTACCTGCAAAAACGTGTAAGACGAGAAAAATTTTTTTTACCGTTTTAGTTAAGAGCACAAATTACTAGAAAAAGGTCAGGGAAAACCTGGAAAGGTCAGGGAATTTGAAAGTACAGATTTACTGTGAACTCTGTATTATCACTGCTTTAATTTTTTTAAGCAGCTGCAATAGTGCATCAAGTTTAATGGAATGGTTATGATACTAGGAGAGGTTTGTTTAGGTAAGAACTAGACTGGAAATTACAAATCAATTTATTTAGTGAACAAAAAAAAATACTAAAGAAAAAAAAAAGAATCACTCATAAGGTATTTATTACCCTATTAATCCTTATTCCTCATTTTCATCTTGTGGTCTTTGTTAGGTTTGGTAATGAGATCCATGAAAGTAAATTATGTGACATTTTGGTTCTCTGCAGGTAAACGATTCCTTTCATACTGTCTAGTTAATTGGTAAACATAATTTGTGGCAATTGAGGTTCCATTGTATTCAAGACTGTTTTCACAGTTCTTTTAATCCTATTATCCAAACGAATGTTAAACAAATATCTCATTTGAGTTTGTTATTGATATCAAATCCGAGTAATCCTGATTAAATTTGGGTAACCAACTGCAATAGAAAACAGTCGGATTCAATTCGAGAGGTTTATGGGGATTGCCATTCTTCTAATCGCGAAGCAAGATTCGCTGAATCACCAAATTTATTACACTTCGATTTACTGCTGATGATCATTTTCTTCATTAATACTAAATCCAAGCAGCTCTGTTTAAGATTGGGTAACCAACCCCAGTGGCAAACAGAGTTAGATGGTGGTTTTCGTTATTCTAATCGTCGGTCCAGATTTGCTGGGTCACTGCTTGTGATCACTTTCTTCATTAATACTAAATCTGAGCAACTCTGTTTAAGATTGGGTAGAAAACCCCAGTGGCAAACAGAGTCGGATTAAATGCTAGAGATTAATGGGTGTTCCAATCGTCGGTGAAGATTTGCTGTATCACCAAAGTTAATGCGCTTCGATTGACTTTATTTATTAATAAATAAATCCGAGCAATCCTGTTTAAGATTGGGTAACCAACCCCGGTGGCAAACAGAGTTTGTTTCAATGCAAGAGAGTTATGGTGGTTTTCGTTGTTCTAATCGTCGGTCAAGAGTTACTGGGTTATCAAAGGGATTACGCTTCGATTAACTGCTGGTGATAATTTTCTTCATTAATACTAAATCCGAGCAACTCTGTTTAATATTGGGTAGAAAACCCCAGTGGCAAATAGAGTCGGATTAAATGCAATAGATTTATGGGGGCTGTCGTACTAATCGCCAGTCAAGATGTGTTGTATCATCAAAGTTATTACACTTCGATTCACTGCTGGTGATCATTTTTTTGATTAATACTAAATCCGAGCAATTCTGCTTAAGATTGGGTAGAAAACCCCAGTGGCAAACAGTGTCGGATTAAATGCAAGAGATTTATGGGGGCTGTCGTACTAATCGCCAGTCAAGATGTGTTGTATCATCAAAGTTATTACACTTCGATTCACTGCTGGTGATCATTTTTTTGATTAATACTAAATCCGAGCAATTCTGTTTAAGATTGGGTAGAAAACCCCAGTGGCAAACAGAGTTTGTTTCAATGCAAGAGAGTTAAGGTGGTTTTCGTTGTTCTAATCGTCGGTCAAGATTTGCTGGGTCATAAAAGGGATTACGCTTCGATTAACTGCTGGTGATAATGTTCTTCATTAATACTAAATCCGAGCAACTCTGTTTAAGATTGGGTAGAAAACCCCAGTGGCAAACAGAGTGGGATTAAATACAAGAGATTTATGGGGGCTGTCGTTCTAATCGCCGGTCAAGAATTGCTGTATAAATAAGTTATTACACTTTGATTCACGGTTGGTGATCATTTTTTTTGGTTAATACTAAATCCGAGCAACTCTGTTTATGATTGGGTAACCAACCCCGGTCGCAAACAGAGTTAGTTTCAATGCAAGAGAGTTATGGTGGTTTTCGTTGTTCTAATCGTCGGTCAAGATTTGCTGGGTCACCAAAGGGATTACGTTTCGATTAACTGCTGGTGATAATTTTCTTCATTAACACTAATTCCTAGCAACTCTGTTTAAGATTGGTTAGAAAACTCCAGTAGCAAACAGAGTCGGATTAAATGCAAGAGATTTATGGGGGCTGTCGTTCTATTCGCCGGTCAAGAATTGCTGTATAAATAAGTTATTACACTTTGATTCACTGCTGGTGATCATTTTATTGATTAATACTAAATCCTAGCAACTCTGTTTAAGATTGGGTAATCAACCCCGGTCGCAAATAGAGTTAGTTTCAATGCAAGAGAGTTATGATGGTTTTGGTTGTTCTAATCGTCGGTCAAGCTTTGCGGGGTCACCAGAGTTATTACGCTTCGATTCACTGCTGGTGATCATTTTCTTCATTAATACTAAATCCTAGCAACTCTGTTTAAGATTGGGTAATCAACCTCGGTGGCAAACAGAGTTCGTTTCAATGCAAGAGAGTTATGGTGGTTTTCGTTGTTCTAATCGTCGGTCAATATTTGCTGGGTCACCAAAGGGATTACGCTTCGATTCACTGCTGGTGATCACTTTCTTCCTTAATCCCAAACCTGAGCAATTCTGTTTAAGATTGGGCAGAAGACCCCAGTTGCAAACAGAGTCGGATTAAATGCAAGAAATTTATGGGGGCTGTCGTTCTAATTGCCGGTCAAGAATTGCTGTATAAAACAGTTACTACACTTTGATTCACTGCTGGTGATCATGTTTTTCATTAATATTAAATCCGAACAACTCTGTTTAAGATTGGGTAACCAACGCCGGTGGCAAATATAGTTCGTTTCAATGCAAGAGATTTATGGTGGTTTTCGTTGCTCTAATCGTCGGTCAAGTTTTGCTGGGTCATCAGAGTTATTACGCTTCGATTCACTGCTGGCGATCACTTTCTTCATTAATACTAAATCTGAGCAACTCTGTTTAAGATTGGGTAGAAAACCCTAGTGGCAAACAGAGTCGAATTCAATGAGACATATATGAGAGATGTCATGCTTCTAATTGTGATCTAGTTCGGTGCACAAGAGCTACACACGGTATTTTTAAGATCAACGTTTACTCTGATTGCAAGAGATTTGTGTAAAATCAATTATGTTTGATAGAACATCTTTTGGTAGTAGCGGCTTCATTCTAATGGGTTGCAATTAATTGCCGATATCCAAAGTTGTAACGTGTATACTTCACATTTTTCCAATGCAAACAAGCTTCGGTTCTGTAGTGGTGGTCTTTGATCTCACGAATCCATAATATTCATAATTGTAAATAACTACAAAGAACTTGCTATTCAAGACTTCTCACAGGTCCTTCGTACATTGTTGTTCAAGAAATATCTCATTTAAGTGTATTGTTATGATTATAATAATAGTCAGGTTGAAACGTTATGAAAAACTATGTTGTAATAAAAGTACATCAACAGTAGACCGCCAAGAACACAACCGTACTTCTCGTTGATTGTGACCTCAGCGATGTTTTGTATTATCATGGGGTATTTTATCACACCACGCACGGCGGCTTAAGTATATCTGAAGTTGATTATGAATTTACTAATCCCGAATTATTTTCAGTGTTACTAAGTGTTGAATATTTTTTTACTGTAATGTATGTTGTTTGATTTTTGTTATTTGTAGACTGGTCGATGACTTTGCCATTTGTTGACAAAATTCTTTTCAACTTCATCTGATAGTTCTGCGTCGCTTTCCACACTTTTGGGACTGATTCGCTGACATTGTTGAGTTTTGAGATGGCTGTGCATATTGCGTGCCAGATTCACGCGGTCCGTAGGACATATCGCTCATTGCATCAAACAGTTACCGCCGCACTGTTTAAATAGTGTCTGGTTAGCCTGTGCCTTCATCTTATCACTTCAATGATAACTCGTTTTTATAGAAAACACTGAACCTTATACTAATTATTAATATGAACACGAAACAAACTTGACAGCTGAGAATTATCAACCAATTAAGCTACTTAAATACTTTCTATTGGCGGTAAAAACTCAATCATGTATTTCATTCAAAGCTGGTCTTCATCTAACTCAATTGTTGCAACCATTCGTGCAGAATTCGCACAAACCTGGACCAAAACTTCATTTCCCAAAAAGGTTCTGAAAATCTAGTTTTTCATTTTTTCATTTCACTTGCACGAACTTATCAAAGATTCTGGCATTGATGGCGTAATCATTTGTCTTGGACACAAGTGACCATCATGATCTTCATAGCCAAATAAGGTATAATCAACGGGTTCAAATATCGGGTGAAACGCACTTTTCCACAAACATGTTTGTGCTGAAGCTCTTAAACAATGTAAATTTAATGCATCGGATGTACATATAATTCTCGATAAATTTATGCCAAACCCTATATTTCGGGAAATCAATTTATATCCAGGTTCATCAGCTGTTAAATTTTGTTTCGAAATAATGTAAGTACATATTTTTTCTACGTCTCTAAAATGTTCGCTATCTAGAAATTCATTTCCGAAAGAAGTACGAGCATTTTGAATAAAATTCAGCGGTGCAGCTATTAAGTCCTGTTTATATTACCCAGCCTACTGGTTGTATCGCAACCGGTTAAAGGAGATCACAACACAGAAATTGTAAAAACAAAAATGTAATTAATGTATAGTATACTTAATTGCAAACAATAAGGAGAAAATCCGAAATCGCTATGTTGAGCCATCTGGCTGCTACAGCTGTTTGAAATATTTCGTGTGACGTCATCGGGGCAAGCGCGCCGGACACGTGTTAGCAATATGCATGAAATGAACTGAAAAATTCTATTATTCTAAAACATTTAGCCAATGCGGCTGTTTTAAAATATTTACAAGTAACGCTGGCGTGTAAAACAATGCAGCCGTATCAATACGAACCTGAAAAAGAAATTTTTGGAGACGGTATAATAAGTGAAGATTCAGATAACGAGTATCTGGACACCACGAATCGGATCGGAACTATTACATGGTGTAAGTGCACAAAGTGTCAACAAATGGTGACAAATGAAGAAAGTGTGTGTTGTACTGAACAAAAAAGTGTGGCAAGTGTTAAAACTGAAACAGTGTCGTGCATTATTTTAAATCCTTCTTTTGAAAAATTGATCCTCGATACGGAAATTTTAAATATATGTCGTCACAACATATGTTTAAAAACGAAAAGTGGATATAAAAGACGTTTATTGTCCGTGGATGTTGTTCCTAATAAAACATGGAGATATTTAGCTTACAAGCAATTTATATCTTGGGTAAACTCTTGGACGGCAATAGGTCATGGAAATAGAGTGATCATTCCGTCATGTGTCGTTGCCAAAATCCGCAAAACATTTCCCGATGAAAATGGAATTTATATAGGTTTTAAGCCCTTCTCGATACTACCCGCTTAGTATTTAGTATTTTTATTTATCTTTATATTATCTTTGTATTATTTTTGTAAGTCATCAAAAAGTAAAAAATGTTTAAACTACTTACATCAATTTATTTACATCAAATGTTTTTCCTCATTTCTCATAAACACTTTTCAAATTTACGGTACACCTTTCTTAATGCATTTAAAAAACACACACGCGCGATTAAAATTTAGTATTCTGAACATTTCATATTAATTGAATATTGAAATTGTTTCATATTATCACATATTCCACATTATACTGGTTTTTCTAAAAATACGTCTTGGCTTATAATTATATCAAAAGATTATATCAAATTATTGTTCATTTCATTATTTAAATTTTGAAAATTGCCTTGCATTCAAATTTTCCGTTGGCGGACAAGGTATGGGCGCAATGTTCTTTGGTAAGCTCAGATCCAAGGGTTCTTCTGTAATAAGAGCAGTAGTGTTGTTAAAAAAGTAGTCTCTAACTTGAGCCATTATATTTTCTTTCAATCCATCGGTTGACGACTCATATCTATGCTTACGGACCCATGCCGCTGATGATTTCGAATATTGAATTTTCTCACCAATAATTTTTTTATTTATATTACAGTTGTGGTCAAGTATTGCCAAAACTGATCTTAAAAATAAACCATTATAAGAAAAATGAATTCTTTTGGGAGCATACTTTAATCGCAAGTTATGGTAACTCTCGAGAGAACCCGTGTGCACATAGTGTTTTATGCATTTCAAATCTTTTAAAAACGAAGGCTCAAGAATGATTTTTTTTAAAGTTTGATATGCACTTGATCCACTTTTCATCCACATTTTAATTCTTTCTTCGTTCTTATTTAGCGGGTCATGCTCACAAGTTTTCTTTAATCCACCATCTATCCATACGTGTTCATTTTTAATGTGATGCAAAATTGAGGTAAATTTATCAACCAAAATTTCACCATCTCCCCCACATGACTGGGCGGACCACCACAAGTGATTGCATATACTATTTTTCCACGCCATAATATCTGGGTATTTCTTTTCTGTAGCTTTTAATTTTTTCATCAAACTTTTTGATAAATGTCATACATCAAACTCATGCTCAATATCCGGATGATGAACTCTAAGAAAGCAGCGAAC